>JAWNKV010000337.1:8702500-9297500 GCA_035041805.1 Amiota mariae
GACAACGTTGTTCACTTGCCACAGGTGCACAGATGCGGTCGGCAACCTCCTTCTGGAAAGTCAAAGTCATGCTAGTGTCATTTCGACGAAAAGCACCACGGCGCAATGAAAGATCCTCAAACCAGTTGATTAGAAGACGGGTTGATATTGAAAACGGTAAATTACCAATAAGATGGAGACGTTGAGTTGTATCGGGTACATGTTGCAGAACATTGAAGCGTAGTATATCATCATGGTGTATATCTACTTTTATATTTAGTGGCTGTGCACATTCCTTAAGAAGCGTTAATGTGGGCATAAAACGATGGTCCTTTTCAACAAGTATAATACGTTCTGGCTGGCGACGTAATAAGGAACGCGTTATACCTCCTGGACCCGGTCCCACTTCCAAAACAATGTCACGTGAATCAATGTGTCCGGCAGATTTGACAATTTTATCTGTGAGTCTCTCATCCATAAGAAAATTCTGACTAAGCTGCTTCAGCGCTTGCAGTTTATAGAGTTTAACCAATTCACGTATAGTTGGTAATGGTGGTAAACGTAAACCACTTTTAAGTATTCGAACAGAAGCTTCCGACATATTTCTCTGTTGACAAAAGAAATAAAAACATTTTTATATAACCTCACAATGTTGTTGGCGATCCATCCACTCGCTACTCACCTTGTAAACTAAGCAACAACAAATCAAAAATATACTTAAGAACTACGTATGTCTGTGTGTGTGTGTGTGTGTAATAACAATTAATAAAACAGTTTGGGATTTGGTTAAATTATGTTGAAGATGACACCTTCTTCGGTTCTTCAAAATCATCCAGGAACTTTTCCTGTTGCACAGAGAACATGGAATAACCGTAGATCGCAAAAACAGACACACCAAGTGCACCGGCAACTATCAAATTGTTACGTCGTATGCGTTGTAGTTTTTGGACACGATGTAAATTTTGTTGTTCGATGATTTTCATGAATTCCAACTGTGCCTTGTCCAGTTTCAAAGCATTTTCGGCGTACTTGACCTTGGGCGCTTCAGACATTATTTAATTTTTTCAATTTTTTATGCAATTATTTTCTTTTTATTGGATTCTCTTTTTTTTTCTTTTGTGTTTAGATTTTTAACTTAACATTTAACAGCACTGATTCGAGATAAACTAGTGTTGAACAACAAATTAATGGTGGTTTAGGTAGCCCTGGTTGGATTTGACCGGGAAACTTTAAAGAAAAGTTTTGTAAAGAGGGAAAGTGCTTATTTGTTGTGAAGTGAATTTTTTATTTTATGTAAAAGATATACGAAATTTTTAAGAATCTTAAAGTGATTGTTGGTATGTTAATGGAACGGGTATGTACTGATTTGAGTTTTATTTTTTAAGCATAAAATGTATGTAAATATTTCTCTAATTGTATGTGTGTGCATACGCGAGCCAACTTCAAAACGAAGTCAATCGAATAAATGGCAAAGAATTTGTAGGCTTTCGCATACCTTTAGTCAAGGGGGGGGAGGTTTGATGATAACATTTCTTGTTGACAACAAGACCATTAAATAGGCCGCTGGAGTCATCATTGCAAGTACAGACTCGGTTTGATGTAGCTAAGCAAACAACCTTGGAAGTAGCGACCAAAGATGCATACTTAAGATTCCTTAGCAGGTTGGAACTGAGACAACTTGAAATGTACTTGTACTCCAATTTATTTGCAATGCTAGTGGTTGTGGAGGAAGTTTTTTCTCAGCCTGAAGTAATAGCGATTTGCAATAATTCAATTTGCGTTAAACTATTAGTAATGAATGAATTTAGACCCCTCCCCCCCCTCTCGCAACATGTTATTTTAGCATGTTGTTTGCATTCATGAGTCATGTTCACAAGCTTTCATAATCATTCACGAAAGGATTAATCGATCAAATGAAAAAGAACTTTTTTGTTGTGTTTTCTCTGTCTCAAATATTTGGAAAAATGGATAATTTATCTGTTGGTCATTTTGACTAGTGGAGGTCCTTGGACATAGTAGAATTTCGGTGCTTCAAATCTTAACTAAATACCTTATGTACATGGGTACATAGGTAGGTAAGGCTCGCTGGTTACCTCTTGTCTTAAGTGGCCTTCCACATATTACGTCACACGTAAAAAGGGGTGGTGGGGTTCAATGAAGTGTGACAGGGAGTGAAGGGGGATCATAAGCTTCGTGACGTCACATGCCAAAATGTAAAAACGCAAAACTTTAAACGAAAAATTATTATCAACTCTATCTTTACTCTTTGTGATCTATATAGAGCCTTACTAGAATTAATCATTTCATGATAAGAGAAATTATTGTAACTCTATATTATCGGTTTCCACTCCATAATATGTGATGGTACACAAAGGGGAGGGGGAGGAGTGGGGGGTTGGTGATGTTGTCCCACAAATGTGACTGGTGAGAGGGGGTTTAAAAATCATGAAATTCGTGTGACGTAATATGTTGATGATCCCTAATGTCTTATATGGGGCTTGAGTAAATTTGATAAGCTTTGCTAATGTGATAACGTTCAGTTGCTCAAGTAAAGGAGTTCAAAAATATTATGAGTCATGTTTTTATAGCGTATGTTGATTTTTCTCCCTTCTCCCAACCAGCGCCGTCCCTAGCGCTTGATCAGGGTAGAGCGAGATTGTCTTTCGGCGCCCTTTGGTCGACACTT
Source organism: Amiota mariae (assembly GCA_035041805.1). NCBI lineage: Eukaryota > Metazoa > Arthropoda > Insecta > Diptera > Drosophilidae > Amiota > Amiota mariae. The sequence continues at coordinate 8,705,166 of JAWNKV010000337.1, forward strand.
TCACTTCACGTAAATTCTAGTTGGGCGCTTGCTTGCCTTTGCCTTTTGGCGGCTGGAACGACCGCTCCACTCGCTTCACTCAACATATCTTATATCCAAAGCATGCGCCACTTCGAAGCTGTGTCCTATTAGTATGGCTATGAATAAGTTGTCCGATAATTTGGCAAAGCCTTCGTTGAGCTCTGCAGTGCGATCGAGTTCCCCTTTTGATGAAATGTCATTTGTCAAACCATTGAAAAGTATAGATTAATAGATTTTCCGGCGCGCGTTGTTATGCTCTCGCTAAAAAACAAATGTATTTGCTGAAAAACTTGATTTTGGAAAATTATGGAAACGATAGACATTTTTGGTTCGATACGCACCAAACTTTACTCAAACACTCTTCAGACTGTGTTAGAGTTTCCCTAAAAATTTAATCAAAATCAATAAAACTGTTTCGGAGTCCATAAGGAACAGACACACAGACATAGTTCCATTTTCATATATTGTATATAGAGTAGTATCTTTTGTCGTATTGGATGTTTAAGCGGCATTTTTATTAAATAAAATATTTTCATTAATTACAATATTTGGTGTGAAAAAAAAACTGATAAAATGGCAGCGAAACATTTGTTAAAAGACTAAAAAAGAACTTATAGAAATTCAATACAATTAGGTTAAAGTAAGGAATAAGTGCATGTTAGTTGAGCCCCCTTTGCTGCTGCTCATCACATCTCATCTCATTTGATCTCCTCTGATTCAGCACTTGCCATTCGTGGGTGCCTTTGGACGACAGATTTTGCTGCGTCCATTGCTGCCGTAAACGATGTTACACGAAAACGTAAAGTATCCGCATGTCGATGATTTGGTATAATATGTTGATTGGAAGTTTTTATTGTCTTGTGGTGGATTCTTTGAGTTATCCATGCTACCAGTTACAGATTTGGTTACAGTTACATAACTATCTGGAGCACGTGGTTTGCCTTGTTTATTTGTTGAAGTCTCTTCAGCGCTGCTATTCAATTTATTGTTGTCATTATGTAATTCAAGCGCTTTTGTGTGGAATTTCTTTTCCACGTTGACAGTGCCTCGGAAACCGCTAGGGACGGATTCAGTGGTTGTGCGTATGGGATACCGATGAACGCGACCATTTGAATTTTGTACTACGGTGTAATGGTCATCTGGTACATTGACTACTGCCGCTTGTTGAGATTGTGTAGGGGAGTTTTGTGTGTAGGTGTGAACGGGTTGAGCGACTTCTTGTTTAATTTGTGATGCTGTAGTTGGTTTAGCTTCAAGTTTAACTGGTTTTTCATTGTAGTAATCTTCATCATCGTATTCATCATAGGGCTCTTCTTCGTCCTCTTCCTCCTCTTCGGGTTGTGCGGCATCATCGTTATCCTGTTTATTGTCATCTATGATTAGATTAGAATTAGCGTGAATATACAAAAAATAAATATACAATTCACCTTCTTTGCTCGTTTTTTTAGACTTGAGCTGTAACTCAGGTATAGCGTCTGACTCTGCGGTTAGGGATGGTCCACTATAAACAGTATCTACTCGATCAGTTACTCTAGAAGTACATAATTCGCATACAATTACGAGGTTATACTATTATGATAAAAGTTAAGTTAATCCTACGCATCACTTGTGCCAAACTGGCTGATTGAGTGGAAAAGTTCCCGATTCTGTTCACGGTATGTGGCCACCTGTTCCTTTGTGCCTGATGCTGATTGCGCTGCCCCATGATAGGATACGCCAAAACTGAAAGCAACGAATTGTTTAATTTGTATACATTTTAAAAACGTCCATTAATTTATACTTGGATTTGCCAAAGATTTGCGATTGACTCTGGCCAGAGTGACTACCAGATTGTGATGATGCTGAACCACCACCTGTTGAACTGGTGGTATCACCATCCTGGCCCGGTCGGAAACCGATTTGTGCTTGGGAAGATGTTTGGCCCGGACCACTAGATTGAGCATCCGCTAATCCTCCCTTGTCATTTGCTTGCACCTAGTGATTTATTTTAGTAATTTCTCGAATTGATATTTTTTGAGTTAGAATTTACCTCGCTTTGACTGGAATGTATTATACCACCGCTCTGTGAAGATGCTTTTGTACCACCATCCTTGTTATTCAGTTGTACTTGAGCTTGCGATTGAGCTGCGCCACCAGAACCCTGCGATTGACTCATGGCGCCATCAGAGTTACCTTGTACTTGAGCGCTTGCAGCTCGGTCACTGTCTGAAGTCATAGCACTGGCACTGAACGAACCGCCGGTACTATATGTTCCAGAAACTTGTGTTTTTGCCGCACCACCGTTCTTTTTGCCTTGAGAACTTGCGGAAGCCTGTCCATCACCAATTGCAGACTCTGCTTGGGAGAATGCATCATCAGCACCACCTGCGCCTGAGCCGACCACTAAACTTGCTGGTCCACCTTTACATATAAACAAATCATTATCATTTTTGAACTTGTAAAGTTATGCATTTACCTCCAGAAAATCCACCGATTTGCCCAATACCTCCTGGTCCCACAACTGTACCGCCTGGTTGAATTCCTGTTGGTTGTAGTTGTGTTAAACTTCCTGGAGCGTAAGCGCCCGCACCTACGCCTTGTTGACCAAGTCCTGGTTGACCACCGGTACCACCAGGTCCATAAACAACTTGTTGACCACCACCTAAACCTGTTTGGGCCCCTGTACCTTGCTGGCCCGCACCAACACCTGGTTGTAAACTAGTTGGGTAAGAAACACCTTGCTGACCACCACCAACACCTCCGGGCTGATAACCTGCTGGCTGGCGTCCTCCTCCGTGTTGTCCAACTCCAGTTCCAAACGTTCCAGGAGCACCGACACCTGGCTGCAATACACCCTGTTGAGCTCCGATACCACCTGGGTATCCGCCAGGTCCATAAACACCTTGTTGTCCACCAGACACACCTGGCTGTAGTCCCCCACCCCCCTGTTGAGTTCCAGCAGTACCCGGGTATCTTACGCCTGGGTGTAAACCACCAACGCCCTGTTGACCTCCAGCACTTCCTGGGTATCCTATGCCTGATTGAGCACCAGCACTACTTGGGTATCCTACGCCTGGTTGTAAACCGCCAACGCCAGGTTGACCTCCAGCACTACTTGGGTATCCTACGCCTGTTTGCAATCCACCAACGCCTGGTTGAGCTCCTGTACTACCTGGATATCCAACACCTGGTTGAACTCCGCCACTACCTGGGTATCCCACGCCTGGCTGCTGTCCGCCTACTCCTGGTTGAACTCCACCACTACCTGGGTATCCTACGCCTGGCTGCTGTCCGCCTAATCCTGGTTGAACTCCACCACTACCTGGGTATCTTAATCCTGGCTGCTGTCCGCCTACTCCTGGTTGACCTCCACCACCACTATCTGGATATCCTACGCCTGGTTGACGTCCACCACCACTACCTGGATATCCTATGCCTGGCTGCTGTCCGCCTGCGCTTGGTTGACCTCCAGCACTACCTGGATACCCTACGCCTGGTTGAGCTCCAGCACTACTTGGATATCCAATGCCTGGTTGAGCACCAGCACTACCGGGGTATCCTACGCCAGGCTGCAATCCACCTACGCCTGATTGAGTTCCAGCACTACTTGGGTATCCAACACCTGGTTGAGATCCAACACCTGGTTGAAAACCAGTTGGGTGTCCTCCTGTTCCATAAGCACCTTGCTGTCGTCCTCCGATTCCAGGTTGTGATCCACCAACACCAATAGTGCCCTGCTGTCCTCCCACTGCTCCTGGTTGTAATCCACTAACACCACCTGGGTATCCAACGCCACCAGGCCCATAAGTGCCTTGCTGTCCTCCCCTTACACCTGGTTTCAATCCAGTAACTCCTGGTTGAGCACCTCCTGGGTATCCCGTACCATAAGTACCTTGCTGTCCACCTATACCTGGTTGCAAACCACCAACACCAGGATGTCTACCATCAAGACGTCCTCCGGTTTGAATTCCAGCACCACCTTGTGGCCCGACTCCACCAAGTTGCGGTCCAACACCTTGCTGTCCACCAGAAACACCAGGTTGTCTGCCACCAACACCAGGTCGATATCCCAAACCTCCTGGACTTTGCTGTCCACCAACTAACCCAGGCTGTAATCCTGTGATTCCCGGTCCTCCTTCCCCAGTTTGATACCTAGCACCGCTTGGTATGAAACTTCCCTGTTGACCACCGCTTGTTCCTGGTTGCCCTCTTACTCCACTAGGATATGCGACACCACTTGGAGCATAAGTACCTTGTTGTACGCCAACTGTACCAGGCTGCACTCCACCACTTGGTTGACCTCCGACTCCGAGAGGATACCCTGAAATACTTGGGATATAAGTACCTTCTTGAACTTCTCCACCTCCAACACCAGGTGGTCTCAAATTAAATAACCTATACGTACTTTGTGGTCCACTAACACCTGGTTGCACACCAGAACCTCCATGTTGAGTTCCTACTCCACTGGGATATCTTGCACCAGGAAAGTATGATCCAGGTTGGACACCCACTCCTCCTGGTTGAACTGCTGTTCCATAAGTTCCTGGTTGAGATGCTGTACTACCTGGCTGGGTTCCCACACCACTGGCATATCCGGGCTGACTTCCTGCACCGCCTGGCTGTACTAATGCTCCACTTGGATACCCTGCACCAGGAGCGTATGTGCCGGGCTGAGCACCTGCGCTTCCTGCTTGAGTTCCAACGCTTCCAGGTTGGGTTCCTGTACCTGATTGAAAACCTGGACCTGTTAGATATCCTGCACTTGGAATGTATGAACCTGGAAGAGTACCTGCTACTCCGGGTTGCCCACCGAGGCCACTTGGATAAGCAGCGCTGCCTGGTTGCACACCAACACCTGCTGTTTGAGATCCAGGTCCAACTGGGATTCCGACTCCCCCTGGGCCATAAATGAATTGATCACCCACTCCAGGACCACTGACTCCAGGTTGAACTCCTGGTTGGTAACCTCCAGATGTACCAGGTTGGGCACCAGCTCCACTCGGGATATAACTATCTTGTTGTCCTCCTCCTAAGCCTGGTTGTCCTCCACCTAAGCCTGGTTGTCCTCCTCCTAAGCCTAGTTGTCCTCCTCCTAAGCCTGGTTGTCCTCCAATGAAGCCTGGTTGTCCTCCACCTAAGCCTGGTTGTCCTCCACCCAAGCCTGGTTGTCCTCCACCTAAGCCTGGTTGTCCTCCACCCAAGCCTGGTTGCCCTCCATCTAATCCTTGCTGTTCTCCACCTAAACTTGGTTGCGATCCATCACCGGTGATTTGGCTACCTGGATAATAAGTTCCACCGATACCAGGTTGTGCTCCTTGACCAATAAGTTGTCCTTGAGAATCTGTTGGATATCCAACACCACTGCCTCCTGGTTGCACTCCGCTCGGGAAACCAACACCACCCTGCTGTTCGCTCCCAACGCCTGGCCCATAAGTGCCTTGTTGGCCATCTGGTTGAACTCCAGATGGATAACCAGAAGTGCCAGTCACGCCAGGCTGACCACCTACACTACCAGGATATCCGCTTGAGCTATCAATAACTTGTTGTCCACCAGTCGGAAGAGACCCAGTTCCTATTTGACCATCTAATTTAAACAAATTTAATCATTGCAAATGCATTAATCGTACGTTAAGCTTTTACCTGCACCAGGTTGTAAACTTATAATATTATCGGGTCTGCCACCTCCAATTACGCCACCGGAATAGAGATCTGATAGAGTGGTTGAATCAGTGATGTTAGCAATTATTAAAATTTCGAATTATCAGATGAAGTGCATATCACTTACCAGATATTGGTTGGACACCACCGCAGCCACTACAATCACCGGATGAGAATTGACTCTGTGCCTGTCCCATGCCATGACTGCCAGCTATAAGAATATTAATTCCATGAAATCTACTTCAAAAAATGCATGCGATATTACTTACAAACGGAAGCACGTGATCCACCTTCTGTAGCTTCCGCATCAGCCTTGCCTTCTTGTTCTGGATTGCCAAAATTTAAGTACTGTGATTGGGTTTGTCCTCTTGCACTATGGGAAAATAGGTCATGATCATGACATAAGAATTAATCTAATTCCGATTTTGTTTATTTACTTATAGTATCACTTACTAGCCTCTGCCGCTTCGCTTTGTTCTTTGTTGTGAATCAAGCTGATCAATAGCCTCTACATAATCGTTTTCAGTTTCGGAATTCTATATTGAAGGGAAATGAAATGAAATTTGAATAGATCAGAGTTCATCAAATAAAAATAAATCAATACATGGTATAAAGGGCTCAGTGAAGTACATAATTGGTAAAAGTTCAATGCTAATGTCAGGCTTATCGCTCTTGGAATTTCATTAAGAAAATTCAAAATTTAGCTTTACTTCTTAATTTTGAAACTGACCTTAGACATTTCAATTTATATTCACAAAGTAAAACTCCGCATTTTATGTGAATTCATAAGGGATTTGGAAGTTGATTTTATATATTTCGTATAGAATTAGGTATAATAGAGTCAAGGCATACGAGTACCTCTCGATAAACAAGAGAAGAGAAAACAGGTATTAAAATCGAGTTTTAGTTTGGTTTAAAAAATATATTCAGATGTGTCAATTTTTTTACAGCTTAAACAGAGAGGCTTATAAAAAAAAATCACTAATAACAATGGAGCCAATTAATATAACTTTCACCAATTTACAATTTTAAGTTCAAGATATGAGTAATACCTATTCTTTATAAATATAAAGATAGGAAAATGTTCAATACGAGTATATGGAATAGTGTCCGAACTCGGTAAAATTTGATGGTTCTAATAAGGAAATAGTTTTCATACAAACGGGCAAATATGATTTTATTTATTGTACTTCTTTCGATTTTCAGACTCAGACAATTGTATGTACATTTCAATAATTTAAGGGCTCTCCGATGGTTATACAATACTTTTGTTAAAAATTTCTTTAAAATATAAAAAATATTTACTTCAGTTCAACGAAGCTTATAGATTTTTGTATAAATTGTGATGATTGTCTTTTCATATTGTTTTTGTATCAGACTTTAGTTTGTTACCTGAAAACCTAAGATTGAAGCAAGGTTCTATGCATTATAAATATCAAGGCAAAGCTATAGTAACTGTAATATATGATGTATATAAGGTTAAGGTGTCTTTAATGATAAAAATATTCAGATATTCAATCGTTTAGAACATTGGTCTCCAAACAACGGCAAAATCTGGCACGACGACAGCTAATGGCTTATTTTTGTTGCGATAAGTTGGATAAAAAAAGACATTGGCAGGAAAATTAAAACGGTGTTGGCCCTTGGAACTCGCTGAAGTAATCAGTACGTCCCCAAGGCTGAAATGTTTAGAGACCAATGGTTTGGAATATAAGAATATTATTGAAGTTAATGTGGAAATTTGGATTTCGTTTTGGATGCTGAGATTCTTAATAATTGCTTATACTTAGTAATCCACAACATATTATCTTGTTGTTCTTCAGGACATATTTGTATTTGTAACGGAAAAAAAAAAAATAAAAATCTTAGTAAACTAAACAATTCGAAAATCAAATTGAAGGCTACTATTCTGCATTTCCATTTACAGTGTAGAGCAAAATTAGGTAGACATTTTGGTTTGTAGTAAAGTTTGTAAAGTCATTTTAGCAAAAAATAAGATAGTAAACATAATAAATAAGAAAAAGGCAAAGAAGTATGAGTTGGACTCGCACACGGGGGTTTCCGTACCATTGTCCAAGTTTTTTTTAAGCTAAAATAAAATATGTATTTAAATAATAGTGAACATCATATATAGAAATAATAACCAACTGCTTTAAGTTACAAAGCATTGCTTGAAACATAAGCTATTACAATTGTAATTAAACCTTTATTGAGATTTTTCGACTTTTCCGGTGGATTTTCCAAACTTTATTATTTGTCGTTATAGCGACACTCTGTGAAATCTTTCTATCTATAACGGTTCATAAAATAGAGCTCTGGGACGGACGGACGGACGGACGGACAGCGTAGGCTTTCACCCTTTGGGTACGGAACCCTAAAAACGAGAGTTCTATACCCTAGTATAGGTTAATTTAATTATTGTACTAAACTGCTGTAAATCTCTTATCGTCCGGGGCTACTTGCATTTACTTAATTATGCTATTTTATAATGAAATTTTTGATTCTAAACCTCTTGATTTTTATATCAATACTCGTACACATTTTGAGGCATATTTTCTATCACTTTGTGAATATGGTTACTGGGAATATTGTTCCTTTATCTACCCCAAATAAATCTTCCGTGTTGGGTGTTCTATCGAATTTTCAGGAAACCTCACCATCTACAGTGGCCCCACATATTCGCTTGTATTGAGGTCTTGGCTTTGGGTAGACTATTGCTACAACCGAATTGACTCTAACAGATAACTCTGACATTATGCTAAGGGTCATCATTTGGGTGGATAATCTCTCTTCATACTTGGGACTCAAAATGGCGTCCACAAAATTGTTTAAAAAATGTGTAGGTGATCTTATTTTTTTATGAAAACTTCTATTCCATTTAGGAATATCTGCCATTATATTTTCATATCCAATTTGAGAATCTAATGGACATGGTTCTTTTAGTTCCTATAACCTGACTAAACTGGAGCGAAGACGATTGAAAACATATCAATTGTCCTTATTATGTAGTGAACTCTTCAGTAATTTGAATCATTTAAGAAGAAGTATTTATGCCAGCGTCCTGGTGTGATCATGCCTAGTAGTAGGGGGAAAATAATAACTCTTCCATCTTATTTTTCACTAAAGAGATTTTGGTAACATTTTGCTAATAAACTAAGGATTATCTTGTAAGTTTTTTTTCATAATTTCATACAAATCAAATTGGACAAAATATTTACTCAATTTTAATCGTCACTGTATATCAAATATTCTATTATTAATCTTACTTCCTGTGCGAAATCTGAACACATCATCAAAATCAACAAGTCCATTGTATATAATAACAACACTTTATAACAATAAATTTCTTCACACTTACATCTATAGCCGCTCCATTGGTATAAGCAGTCAAAAGCATTAAACCAATAACGCTGAGTGCGCCCCAACGATAGGGCAACATTTTAGATGTATGAATTTTTCTTTATTAAAGCACTTCCGTTTTTAAAAAATGTGTATTATACTTGTTTTGTTGTCAGCCGAAAACAAAAAACCAGCAAGCTGAAATTGGAATTTTTTTAAATTTTATTTTCTATTAACACAAAAACACATATAGTACAATAATAAAAATCATAATCGATTATGTTTCTAACATAAGATGAACTGAGGTTATCAAAACTACATATGTACATATTTATTAAATTGGCACAGATTTACAATACATATTGTATTGTATATATTATATACACACATAGAACGAGTGTTCATTGATTGAGTTTCATTAGAATCACTTCATTGATTGATTCATTTAATAAAATATTGTTGGGGTTATTAATTTTAATTTCAGACCAAGACTTAGTCCTTAAATATAATTTTCATGATATTGATTTTTATTTAAAAAATCTTGTAGAATTTTATGGTTTCATATTGTAATTTTTTTCTTCCATTTTATTTATTCTTGATTATCCTTTTAATATCATAAAAAATGGGAAAATCACTCTATATTATTTTATATAGATTTTTCTTTAATAAAATTGATGAGGCCAAATAAAATTTATCTTAATTATAATTCTTATAAACTGTGAACATTTCAATTCAATAATCCAAAAAGGACACTTAATTTCACATCAGTTTTTAATAACACATCTATCAAAAATCACATATCTATATAAAAGTTTTTTACTTTTTCGCTGTAGGACCCGATTTCGATTTCGATTTCGATTTAGTTTCCGTTTTCGTTTGCTTCCGACTGAACGCGACAACTGCTGGATTGCGAATAACTTATAAAGAAACGAGCTCGATTGTCTTTCATATTATTTTATTCTTGAAAAGTTTTTTTTGTTTTTCCCTAATACATTTGAATATTTATAAGTATATGCATGGGTTCTCTCTCTATACTATACTATACATGTGTAGGATCCCTCATACATTTACAATTACTGATAGCTAAAGATCGTCGTCGTTTTTCTTGTTGTCGTTGATTTTGTTGCCATCGCCCGACATCACTTTACACTTTATTAGAGCCCCATTCATAGAGTATCATTGCTTTGATCGTGTCAATCGATCACTTCGCTTCAGTGGCTCCCCATTCAATGCCTCGTTTCAACATTTCTACAATTATATAAGTACATCTGTGTGTGAATTTACTCGTAAGTGCGTATGGTTATATGTAGTATGTATGTTTTAAGTACATATTTTTTTTGTTTTTCGAACATTTGCCAGGAGATTTTTATTTGTATTGCTTAGCATATCATAGACAGCAGTTTGTCATAGACTTTTGACCCATTTTGAGGAAGAAGCTCTCTAGCTTAAGTAATTTTATTATTACTCTTCTTGATACTTCATACTTGGCCATACTCTTCTTCATCTTCATATGGTAAGTACGATGGATATCGTTTCTGTATTTGTTGTCATTGTTGATGTTGTTGTTTGTGCTGTAATTATAAGTAAGTGCAAGTGCATTATACTTAGTATAGTAATGTAATGTAATGTAATGAAACACTTGGGGGCCCATAATAGTTTGGAAAATTGCGCTGGCGCTATAAATTCTCTCTATATAAAATTCTATCTGATATTTATATTTTGCGTATGCATATGTCTTTGTATGTCCCTGTGTTCATTTAAATTTTGTTTTTTACAATCGCTTTGTCTTATTTGTAATTGTTGCTCTTTTTAGTCTTTTAGTTTTTTCTCAGTTTGTTTGATTGTTTGTTTTTGTTTTCTATATTTTTTTTTTTTTTATGTGATAATGTACGCACATCACAACACAACACAACGCATCAGATCACTTCTCATCAGATCACATCAGTTTTTTATTTAATAAAGAATATTCTTGTAGTACTACATACTACATACTATGTTGCTATAATTGGTGACAAGAACGTTCCAAAGACATCCAAAGACAACTTATTGGACACCCATAAGAACAGACGGATGGATGGATGGATAGATAGATATAGTACATTTGATGATTTGTTTCGATTTGGTTTTTTTATTTCATTGTTTTGTATATGTTGAAATTGAAAAATTGTTTAATTATTGTAATGAATGGCGACATTGCATTTTCTAGTTTAATTTTATTGTATCGTTTATTTGAAGTTATCGTTATCTTTACACTTACGACAAATTGATGTTAAACGATTTATGTCTTTGGCAATAGATTTCGACAATCAACTTTACTCAAAGTTTAAATGATGAAGAAATCATTGAATTGAGTTGATATTTGTCATTGAATATTTTATTACAAGACATAGGAGAAAAAATTTAAATGAATACATTTTTATTTAAACATTCTGGTGTTCATAATGATCTTTTGCAACTAATTTCTCTCTCACAGTGATTAGAGTTATTATTTAATCTAAGAGTTTATGCGTCTTTCGACATTTAAGCCTTGTTTTCTAACTCCTTGGATCCATAAGCCATGAAGCTTCTTTGTTAAAATGTTCACTTAGCCTTTCAACATGAGACTTTGCATATCTCTGTATAGTGGTGGCGTCTGATTTGATGCCAATACTATCACATTTACTGTTCTTGCTAAGGACATACCAACCCCATAACTGGATAAGTACCATAAGACCTTACAGAGTTTAGGATTTGGTTTTATACTTATATTTTGGTGTAGGTCTATAGCGCAGTCCGCTGTTCTTTAATAATACTTAATCTTAAAAAACGAATGGCTCAAAATCCAGAACCAATTAAAGACAAGTTTTACGCAAATAAAAATCTTGATTTAGTACCTTGATAAATCTCAACTATATTACTGATAAAAATACGTTGTTTTTTTCTTATTTTTTTTTTTTTTTTTTTTAAACTTCAAATCAACCAGAAGGTTTTTAAACATTAGTATCATCAGTTTTGGGAATAGTTAGAAGATAGTGATATCAAGGTATTTACGAACTCGTTTTGGGAAGTCGTTGGGGTGAAGTCGTTTTAGCCGTCGTAGAGTTCTATTGTGTATGAGGGCCTTTCATAGGGGTTGGAGTGTTGTAGCAGTCGATTTCTCCATGACGGCTGCTACAGAAATTGATTTGCAGGCATTGCCATGTCCCGATGTAAGGTAGAATTTCTGACGAACCATGGAGCGCCCGTTATATGTCGCAGGGCCTTATTTTGCATTGCTTGAATTTTTCTGATGTTGTAAGGAGCAGTTGTCGCCCAGATTTGAATGCCATATAGCCAGACGGGTGCCACTTCTAGTCTGTATATAAGCAGTTTGTTGTTGATCCAGAGTTTGCCGCGCAAAGTAGCCAGTCCCATTTTCGATATCAGCACGCAATGATATTTTTTACATGGGAGCGCCAATTTAGACGCTTATCCAGGATCAGACCAAGGTAACGAACTTGGTTAACATGTGGGATGATGATTGAGTTAAGCTTTATTACTGGATAAGCATATAAGTATAAGTGCAATTCGCTTATTTGGATGCATTTCCAACGCTTGGTCCAGGCGTTAAATCTCTGCATATATTGGACCAGTTTTGCTTAGTCAACGTGAGTACAAAAAAAAAAAATATTTTTAAACATGATAGATTTATTCTTGGCCCTTATTTTCGATAAAATTATGTACTAATATAACACATTTGCGCGTCTACCTGCACTGGTAAAATATATTTTTAAATCAATTAGATTGTCTACTTAAACCACTCCTTACATAATACCTATATTTTCCAGCATAGTTAATAAGTTTAAAGAATTCAAAATTTCAAAAATTTTATTACAATGTTTTTCTTAGCTTTATAAAAAAAAAAAAAGCTAACCAAAGATCCATTGAATTGTCTTAAAAATCAAATGCCCTAGAAATTATTGTAAAAGTTATTATTTTTTTGATAAGTTTTAGGGTCTTAGATTAGATAAGAAAGAGGAAGGGCAGGATGTTGTCAGTTTATAATTACCTCCTCCTCAAGTATCCACCGCCATTGCTTTGGCTTACTAGATTCTAATATCTCGGAGGTTGGTTAGACCTATAAAACTGCTGTTCCATTTCTTCATTACGTAATCTACATTGTTAGTTAAGACTTATACTGCTTCATAACTCAGCGATGTCTTGTTACAAATCTTGAGACTATACCAACGCCTTTCTGACTTAGCTTCAGTATCTCTTCAGTTCTTGCAAAAGCTTTTTTTTTTATTAAGTGTAGTATATATTTTGTTTATTTAATTCTGCAAGAGATCTGAGACATGAAGGTTTTCGCTACGTTTACAATTTTTCTTTCCATCAAAAACTGTTTAAGTTTTAATTTTGTAAAATTCCTTGGCAGTTCGCAGAAGGGTTTCGGTCCATTAACGAAGCTGGGATTCCCTGTTTAGTGTATTATACAAAATTGTTCTAATATTTATAAAGTGATAATTTTGAAGACCTTCAACACAATTCAAGATTTTTGTTTATCAAATAAAAAAAAAATCAGCCAAGTGTGATGAGTCGGACTCGCACACGGAGGGTTCCGTACCATCGTACAAGATTTTTTTTTGCTTAAAATAGTAAATTATGTGCATATTTTACAGCCTAAAAGTATACTACAATTAACAGCTTAAAAGTATATTAAAAAAAAAAAAAGTTAAAGAAAAGATTAAATTAAAGAACAATCCTTCTAAAAATGTGTATTTTTAGTATTTGTCCTTCTACACACAAAAGAATTACTCACTCTGTAAAAATTTCAACTCTCTACCTATTACGGCTCATGAGCTAGAGCAAGATACGGACGGACGGACGGACATCGTAAGCTTAGTAATAGGGTCCTGTTAGTTCCCTATGGGTACGGAACCCTAAAAAGTGAATTTTATACGAAAAGTTATGTTTAAGTAAATTCAAAATTACGATTGTCTTTTCCATATAGAATCTCCAATATCAACATTTTATTTGAATTCTTATAGTCTTAATAAATTCAATTTAAATTATTTGCTTGCCATTCTTTAAAAAACAAAATAATAAGCGGAAGTAAGGGACAAATATATGTACGAACATTTGAAGAAGAAAGTGACAATTTTTTTTTTTCAATTTGTCTTTGCTAGATAACCTTTTTAACCCAAAATTATAGGCGTAATATCTATTTTTATAAATGAGACAGCATTGAAAACATATTGGAACTACAAAAGTCTTAACTTCTCACAGAAAATACATTTGTATGTAGTACATAGAACAGAATGGTCTTATCACTTCTAATAGCATCATCATCTTTTCTCATATTCATTCAAACAGAGAGACATAAGTACTATGTAGCCATTAATACAAACATATGTCGTTCTGTACTTTCAACAATGTTGTCTGTGAATGTACATAAGTATATAGAAAAAAAAAAAATCCACCAGTAAATCATGATGTATGTACATTATACTACATACTCGTATAGTCTCACTTGTTATGTTCCATTTGATTATAAAAGGCTTACAATGTTGATTTCAAGGCTATTCAATTAGCTTCAAAATCTAAGAGAGCGGGACAATTTAAATGTAGACCTAAATTGATAACATCAAACAAAATTTCATTAATAAACGTCTCAGAGAAATATATGAATAAAAAAAAAAAAAACTTATATTATTTTGGTATGAAATAATAAATTTGCATTGAATCGAATCTATTGGGAGCATCTAAAATTTTCGTAATTGAAATATTTACTTACTCGTACTTATATACATATTTGCTTTTATGATTTTCAATTAAATATTTTTTTATGGAAAGACGATGATATTCAATTTATGATTCTAAATTGAAATTTAATCAAATCATTTTATATGAAATGTAAGATTTTCACCACGAAATATTAGATACATAGATTTTTGATTTTATTAAGAATTTTAGTCCATAGTGGTCATTAAGTTTATTTTTTTTTTTTAAATATTTTTTATCAGTTACGAGAAGTCAAACAATTTTTTTATAGCTCCCATTGATAGGATACGATAGATTGGCTGTTTTCCACAGGATCGAGTTCACCCAGAAACCTTACAGTCCAAGTGATATTTTGTATTTACTGCTCTTAGCTTCAGTGTTCGCCTTCGATCTTACGGATATGGGAGACTCTACCATTAGAATGGCATAATAGCGGCCTCGCTCTTAGGGTTCTTACACCCACTAAGGTCCCTTACCACACAGCCAGGTGGCAATGCAGTAAGGGAAAAATATGTACCCCCAGAGAAAATGTTCAAAGAAGTGTTATGTCAGGAATGGGATAAAATTTCCTCAACAGAAATTGTCAAATTAGTCGATTCAATGCCATTTGGTCTAAGCAGAAGTTTTAAAGTATAGAAGCTATTCATCGTGTACTCAGACTTTTTCTATTGATGTTTAATGTTTTGTTCACACGTTTATGCTGTATTAGAAAAGGATTAGATCGTAAAACTTGGAGACTGCTGGCCAGGTGCAGTGATCATGAAATATTTAATTTTAATGTATTAATAAAGTAGTATCCATTATTTGAGATACCGATCTCTTGGTCATATTTTACTTTAAGAATGCGAGTTTCGATATCTTTTATATTTTAAGTTGCAGCCATTGTACTGGACCCTTTTTAGTGGTTGGAATAATAACAAATGGCGGACCAGTCCTCTTGATCCCTGCTTTATAACAAATTATTAAAATAAACAAAGATTTTTCTTGTCTAATATTGTAAATTTAAAGATAAATATGCTAAACATAGATAATCACATCCTGAGATGGAATGCAAATGCTTGAATGAATCATGTGTGTGTTACCAAAATCAATGTGGAAGCAGACTTAAGATCTCATAGGCTTATAGTCTGAGCATTCTGTACAACATAGGTTTTTCTAAAAGATAAATTGAGTATTTTGGGCATCCTGATTAGCATCGTTTGCAGCTAACAAATATCTCGTTCTGACATTTTCATTACATAAATAAATAATAATTCGGGTGGCAAGTCTCTAACAACCAATTTTTCATGTTGCTGCAAGGCTTGAAGTGTCTCCATTCCGCCTATTTGTTGGACCACCACATAGAGATCCTTGGTGCTGCCACTTTTATGGGCTAAAAGAGAGAACTTGTTCATAAGACACGTTTTGCATAACTTTAACAACATTAGCATATTGACTTTATTTCCAATTCTAATTCAACAAATCTAATATTTTTCGATCATAAAGCAGAAGACATTATGCTGCTCCATAAACGGTTTTGTTAGTCACAGCTCTGAATGCCTTCTTTTTTGAGTACAGATCACAAATTTCAAAAATACATATTTTTAATTTGTTCAGATATACACACCAGATTCCAAAACACCGATAAAAATATTGCTTACAGTACAGACAGCCTCCTTTACAATAACATAATCTGGTCGCTGAAGTAGGTAGCAACACCAACTTCGATAAATTCAATGTGGAAATCTGTTCCTCTGACCAAGCACAAAAATTTTAATTTCAATTACATTCTTTATAGTCAAAAACATTCCAATAACTTAATAGATAATATGTACATAATAAAATATATATATTTAGTTATTACTTAATGTAAACTTTTCTACTGAGATATTTGATAATTTCAAATTTCCTCACATATTATGTGTAAAGAGTTCATACTTTTCTTGGTACTTAAAATCCTAAGAATTCTATAGGCTAAAAATGTATGTATGTATTTATTTCAAACAATGATACATAGTATAAATTAAATCTAATTAATATAAATAAATCTAAAAAGAAAATAAAAATCATTTCAATAATACTAAAGATAAAACTCAATATTGACTTGCCGTATGTTCGAATGGTCATCATTTCTTATCGCTTGTTTCAATATTATATTAATGTATATCAGCGGAAATGCTTAAAACAATATGACATCCGGTGAAGAATAAATTGTTTTGATTTGGTCATGGCGTCAAAATCAGCTGATTGACTGCAGTTTGACAGAAAGCATCGCCGGCGCCTTGTTGCTGCACATCAATTATTATTATTCTTTTTTTTGCTATTTACGTCAATTTCTTTTTTAAATGTTTAAACAAATATTGAAATTGCTTGATAAAGACTAATTAGTTGAATATATTCTTAAGAAAATATTTTAACTGTCTTAGTTGATTTGAAAAATGGCTATAAGAGATTGGATGCCTGTGCTATTTTGTGGTATTTCTATACCGCTTTCTCTTTTTATGTGGTTGGGAAATGTGGCTTTCTCAAAATTCTGGAACAAAAATAGCAATTTCGAAGGTAAGTATCGCGACCCATACAGATAACCTTTAAACACAACAATAATTCAATAAATAAATAATGGAATTTTTTTGTTGTTTAGATGCTCAAGTCATTGCGCCCACTCGTTGGCTTTTTTCCACTTTGGCACCGCTTGCCCTAATGACAATTGCGCTGCGTAGAAAATCGGTGAACAAATCGGGTGCGGCTTTGGGCATTCTAGTTGCCTTTATTTTGTCAATTGCCAATCATGCATTTTTCTTCAGTTTGGTAGCATTCTTCTTTAGTTCCTCACGTGCAACGAAATTTCGTGCACATTTAAAACGTAAATTCGAAACTGATTTTCGTGAAGGCGAAGGTCAACGTAATTGGGTCCAGGTTCTATGTAATGGTGGCATGGCTACACAATTGGCTATTTTGTACTTAATTGATTGCGGCAGTGGTGAACGTGTTATTGACTTTGTGAGAGAGTATCGTGCCAGTTGGCTGGGAATTGCTGTGATGAGTAAGTTGATGCTGTTATCATATGAATTAAAATATAATTTAATTTCCTTTTATTATTATTTCTACAGGTGCCTTTGCTTGCTGCAATGGTGACACCTGGGCCAGTGAATTGGGCAGTGTATTGTCAAAACGTGATCCCTATATAATAACCACATGGAAACGTGTACCACGTGGTACTAATGGTGGTGTTTCTATTATTGGCCTCTTGGTTAGTCTACTTGGTGGTCTGCTAGTTGGCTTCAGTTATTATTGTGCTGTACGATTCACAGTGGATGGAAAGCAATGGCATGTTGGTCCTTCACAATGGCCTATTATCGTTATAGGTGGCATTGCTGGTCTCTTTGGCTCAATTATAGATTCCTTGTTGGGCGCAACATTGCAATATTCTGGCATTAATCCACAAGGAAAAATTGTCGAACATCCTGGCAACGAAGTGACACACATTAGTGGTTTACGCATACTTGATAATCATAGTGTTAATCTTATATCAAGTATTATTACTGGTGTCACAATGCCACTCATAGCATTAAAATTCTGGCCTGTACGTTAAGTTACGTTAAGTAGTAGCAGGAGTAACAGGAACAAAATCCAAAAAGAAATGGCAGCTTTACCATATGTGCATCATCACTCATACATTTTAACACACTCACTCACTCTCTCACACACACACAAACACACACTACACTTCCATTCTTTATACTACATACATAAGTAAGTAACACAATTCCATTACTTAAGCATGCATCATCGATTAACCATATGTTGCGTTTTGAAATTCTTCAAATTTTATAGACTCGAAGTTTACATGTCTAATTATTTAAGTTTTACTTTAGATGTAACTAACTCATATTACTACAAAAAAAAAATTGTTGTCGTCCTAAACGCCATAAGTGCATTAATTGAACGAAAGATAATATACATACATACATCTGTGAAATATATATATATATATATATATATATATATAAGTATATATTTATACAAAAACTGAATTATAAATTATAAATGTTTATTCAAACTCATCAGGATTCTGTGATTTCTTGACACGTTTCACTTTCTTGAGTGAAGCTTGATATGCATTAAGATTGAGTTGTTTTAGTAAATTTGATGAAAGTGTTTTAAGGGCATCATTGACAACTGGAGCTGATGAACGTGGCAAAAACATTATAGGCGGTGGTTTGGCATAACCAATGGTGAACTTAATTATTAAATCTCCTATGGGTGAATGAACAAACTGCGATCCTGTTGATATAGTTTTAAAAACTGTACGTCGCTCATGATTATTGTGGCCATTGTTGGCATTAGGACAAAGTATTGTATGGTTGGGACGATGCAGTTTGGGTTTTTGTGTTGTACTTGTTGTCCACTGTGTTGTTGTTGGTGTTGTTGATGTTGTAGTTGTAGTTGGTTCTGTGCTTGTTGTTCTATATGGTGGTTTGGTTGTTCTTATACCTATGTGTCGTCGCTTTGTTGTTTTTGGTCTATAAGTTGTAGTGCTTGTTGTTGATGGTGTTGTTATACGCTGTGTAGGCATATAATAGCCACTTTCTATATCTTCTTCCAGTTGTTGCTGCTGTTTAACATCATCTGATGATTGATCATTGTTATCGTTATCATTACCATCATCTTCTGAATAATCATATAAATCACTTTGATGTTCATGGAAATTATCAAAAACTGGTCGATTTGGAAGGCCTTCATGTTGTCCATCACGTTTAATCTCATTACTTGGATTATCATCTGCATTATTATTATTATTATTACTAAAATCATAATTGGAGATTCCTGATCCTGTAGCGGTAAGTACATGTTCCATTTGTTGTTGAATTAAATCATAAAGCGGTTGATTGCGTTCAATATCATCGTCATCCATGTCCTCATCGGCTATATATTGATTATCAATATAAGCATGACGGCCTTCATTATCCTTTTCAGGCAAAGTGCGATTCTCTGGTAGAACTTTTGGTAGAATTGTTGTTGATGTCACAAATTCAACTGGTGTCGGCACAGTTGTTGTTGTTGTGGTTGATGGGGCTGCATGGGCCACCACAGCAATGAATGCTATTTAAATTAGAATATATTTTAGTTTAAATTATTTAAAATTGATAATTTACTTACCAAAACATGCTAGTAGTAGCTGTAAGAGATGTTTGCTTCTACTCTTCATTATTTTAAAATGATTCTGAACGCATTCTTTGCATTTGATATTACTTATATAGAAATACGATGACCACACAAAGTTGTTGCATTTGTCTAAATCAATTTTAAGTTTTCTTTTCACTTAATTTTAATGAGTCTCAATTAAAGCTTTTTTATTAGTTTATTTTATTGAAGACATCAACCAACGATCAAATAAGGGTTCAATTTTATCTTTGACTATTAATCAAAGTGAAGACAAGTTTATGCCTTGGGTTAGTGGGTTGAATGTACTCTAAGAACAATAGGCAAGTGATTGATTAGTATTTAGAAATCTACATATGAAAGTAGATTTTATCATGTGTTGCCTTAAAAATTGGGTCACAAATCTTTTCATCTCTCTCAATTTGATGATGTTTGATTTGATTCATTTAAAGAAGAATAAATTTCTATTTTATTTTTTTATTTGTTTTTTGTTTTTTATTTGAATGTTTTTATTTGTTAAATAAAATTTACTATAAATAGATAAATACTAACTACTAATTCTATTAATGACCAACTTCATACTTTAATCTCGCATTATCGCTTTTGATTTTAGTGTCAGAGGTCGACGGTTCCTTGAGTTCAGCCGAATTGAGTTTATTGTTTTTATCAAGAGCAGTTAATTCAACTTGTGGATTTGCTGCAGTCACTGGGATTTTTGTACCACGAAATTTTGGTGAAACAATTTTCTCTTCATCAAGTTTTACATTATCATATGAGATTTTATCTTCTTTTTTTTGTTCTTCTGCTGCTGCTGCTGCTGTTGTTGTTGTTGTTGTAGTATCTCTAAAATATGGCGATGCTCTGAATTTCTTATCTGCATATGTTGTTTCTTTGGGATATGTTTTTTGACATTCATCATAAGGTAAATCTGACCAAGCTCCATGAGTACGACATTTGGCTACATTCAGCTTACATTGATTATAGAAAACTGCAACTTCAGTGTTTGTTTTACCACATATGGGTGCATATGCTTCGATGCAATCATCATCACAAAGGAAACCCTCGCTTAAAGCATTTCCTGCACTATTAATAGTAGCAGTGTTCTTTTTCTGACAACCATCGGATTTGTCACAACTGAACCAGGCAATTGGAATGGCTAAGTATGGGGGACTTTGCAAACCTTCAGAGTTGGTATTATTTATAGATGGCAAGAATGTACGTTTCACATAATAGCCATGTTCCTCGGTTGCTACCATGGTATTGCCCATACCAGAACTTAGATCTGTTGAACTTGACCATTTCGTTTTGGTTTTTGTCTTACGTGAATCATCTTTGTTTTTACGACCTCGTTTAGCTTCAATTGATCTTGGGGCAGCAGCGATTAGTACAACAGCTAAAAGAAGAATGTGATTTTGGGTTCTTAAGTGATGATGGACCACACCCAGAACTGAACTGAGTATTGAATTGAACTTACCTAACAAACAAATTGCTCTATATAATTTCATTTTTATTGTAATTTTATTTCCTCTATATGTGTGTTTGATCAATGTGATCTTTCAGTGAATATAATTTTTCAATCTTTAACGCTGCGCATTTGCAGTCAAACTGAGTTCATTTCTATCTGCGCAAGCAATTTAAGTAACGCGTTAAATTTCCGGCGGCGGCTCTATTTACCGGTTTTTATTTATGTATGTTGTATGTTGTATGGTATTGGTAATTAACACTCATCTTGTTTGACTCAACTCAACGCAGCTCAGCTCAGCTCAACTAAACAAAACTCGATTGTAGTCTTCTGCTGCTCCATAATCTTGTTGTGCTTTTCTGTTGCTCGAAAGTACGCGAAGTTGTTTGGTGAAATTTTATGCATTTCAATACGAATATGTTGCTGTTTTTCTTTGTGTTTTTTGTTAGTACTTTTCATGGGTTAAGTTGGTGGTGGTGATGCTGCTGCTGTCTGTTTTGTCCGTCCGTCTATCTCCCTTGGTTGTTCCTAGAATCTCTTGTTGCTTTCATTTGGGTTTTGGTTTTGGTTTCTTCTTCATAATACTTTGTATAAACAAACGGTTTCGTTTGTGGCTTAATTAAGCCGGTTTTAAATTGGGTCAAGTCGAACGAATAAAAAACTTTTTTTTGATGCTTGTTAATCTGGTTTTTTTTTTGTTTGGTTAAGATTGAGATTGAAGAAGATTTATGCAATTACTTCTCTCCCTAAAGAAAAGTTTATTACAATTCTACGGTTAGTTCTTTATTTACTGTTTTATTATTAATATATAAAATTAAGGCAAATCTTGATAGAAATAATCGTAATATTCAGGAGGCATTGGACTACCGTAAATCTCATCCCAGTTGGGTTTCAGTGTGGTTGTAACTGTGGCTTGAACACGCTTCCTCTTGGTTTTGGGTGATTTTATAAATGGTACAAATGGAGGCGGTTGCACTGAATAATCATCTGTTGACAAAATAAGCGGTTGTTGTTGATTTAGTGCATCTAGTTCCTGTTGGTTCTGATCTAGAGCATTTAGTTGCTCTTGGTTCTGATCTAGTGCATCTAGTTCCTGTTGGTTCTGATCTAGTGCATCTACCTGCGATGTTCTTACTAGATTTGTACTTCTGGCCTGGGCTGGTGCTGCTGTGGTTGTTGTCGTCGTCGTTGTTGTAGTCGTTGTAGTTCCGGGGCTTGCTACACCAGGATCTCCTTGTGGTCCTGCCGGTCCAGGTAACCCTGGCATACCTGCTGGTCCATTTTGACCTCGTCCACCAGGAAATCCACGTCTACCGCGTGGTCCAGGTAAACCAGGTGGTCCAACGGGGCCATCTCTGCCTGGAGAACCTTGTAAGCCAGGCGCTCCAGCATGACCCGTAGGGCCTTTGGGTCCTTTAATACCAGGATCACCACGTGGACCTTTTACACCAGGCACTCCTGGTTCTCCAGAACTGCCACGTGGTCCTGGCGTGCAAATGCATTGAGGTACACTTTGATAAAGATTTTGTTGTTGCAACACTGCGTTTCGATTGCGATTGCCTAGGAAGCCTCGTTCCTCGCGTAAAGCTGCCCCTGACGTCTTCTCCACCACGACTTTAGCATTTGTTTGGTAGATTAAAAGTGCTGCAATTAGTATATTAGTTATATAAATATAGATTTCTATTCTGATTGTCCTTAAATTTTACTAACCACTTAGTAGAAGTTGTATCAGTTTCATTCTTATGGAAACTCTGATTTGGAAACATGACTTGCAGCCTCTTTTATAGAATTTTCCATAATAAAAAGTTTTCAAGTTTTTCTTCAGTCTTTTTTTCCCCATTCTTTGATCTCATAGAGCGATTAGATTTTTATTAGATCTAATTCATTTTGAATTAATGACATTTTCCAAATGAATCATTCTTCTTTTGAATGTAAATAAAGAAAATCTTTATTGTCACTTAACATAAAAAAACAAGATTCATTGCATTTAATGGTTCCTTAATTCTACTATAAATTCTTCCCATCATGTTTGGATTAGTATAAAAGCCTAAAGTTTGCTAGAGTTACAAGACATTTGTAGAATAATCATGAAACTATTAACAGCCTTTCTCCTCGGTAAGTTTTTCTTACATTTTCTCATTGGACTTACTTCTATTTAAAAAAGAAAATACATTTGATAGAATTCTTATTCTGCTGGCAACTTGTAACAAGTCAATTTTTTAATCCCTCCTATGGAACTCGGCGTCAATTATATGGGAATATCGGTGTCGGTGTTGGTATTGGTGCTGGTTTCGGTATTGGCAATGCTTTAGGTGGCGGATGTAATTGTCCACCCGGACCTCCTGGTTTGCCAGGACCGAATGGTGTATCCGGTCCAGACGGAGATCCAGGTGAAAAAGGTCCAACTGGAGATGTAGGTGATGGTGGACCAAATGGTCGGCCAGGTGATCGAGGTCATGACGGTCGACCTGGGCCACGTGGCCCACCTGGAGAGAATGGTCGTCGTGGGCCACGCGGTTTTACTGGTCCAGTAGGTGCAGCTGGGCCCAGAGGTTTAGTGGGGCAACCAGGTCCTAGAGGTTTACCTGGTGTGGCTGCAGTAGCAGCTCGTTCTGCACTCTATGATCCAAATGAGTTTATGTATGATGATGATTAAATAAGTGAATAAACATATCCAGAATTTTGTATTATCTATTTATGTATTTCTTTTTAAAGAATTCTCAGTACTTCGTTGATTCGAAACATTTGTGTTGGGGATTCTTGTTTGCACTTTAGTATATTGGGTTTCTCGGTTTTTTGGTACATTTTTGAACCAAAATTTCTTCATTGAAAATCGATATATTGGCCATTATTATCTATGGACTATTTGCAATTTTTCGGGTAACTTCATAATTTCATCAGTGTAGAACTGCTGTGGTGTATTGGTAAAAACCTCGGCGAAGTTAATTTCAGTGGCTCTTTGAGTGTGCATTTCTTATTAAGAGAGTTTTGCAGACTCCAAAGCAAAAGGTAGTCAGCCGGTGCAAAGTCCGGGCTATAGGGTGGATACATCAAAAAATCCAAACAAAGTTCCATAAATTTGTTCCGAGTCACATAAGATGTGTGTGGCCTGGCATTCTCATGATGGAACTCTCTTTCTGTTGGCTAATTCTGGTCGCTTTTCCTTAATTGCTTCCTTCAAGCGGTCGAGTTGTGAGTAGTAGATGACCGAAGTAACCATTACACCCGGCTGGGGCGGCACCTAATAGACAATTCCCTTCCAATCCCATTAAACACTGAACATAACCTTGTTTGCCATTTATTCAGTCTTTGAAGTCACTTGTGGAGGGTCATCGGCCTTTCAATATGATAATTTGCGTTGATTATTCTCGTATTTGATCCATTCTTCATCGATCGAACAATGATCCAAAGTTTATTAAAATTATCATTGGTTTGTTCCATTCATAGGATCTTGTCTTACGCTAGCTACACTCTCTCTTTAGTTACCCTTTAGGGTAGATTTTCTGAATATTGAGCAGTTCTTCTGGTTGTTAATACCATACCAATCAACTTGTAACTGTTAATTTACTTTACAATTGTTAAATAAAATTTCTGTTTGTGTTTTGATATCTTTTTATGTTCTTCTTCTCTTATTTCTTAATTTTCAATAGTTTTTTTAATCAAAGGTTAACAGACTTTAAGCTTCATTAATGTGTTATTGTGATTTTTTTTTTCCAGAGTCTCATCTTTTTTGCATGTCTCACGTTGTTGACTTTTTAATTAAGATCAATGAATATCTAAACTAGTTTCCAATGAAACGACGAATAAATTGAAAGAAAGTGTGATTAGTAAGAAGAAAGTTTTATAAGGAAGTTCAAACTACAATATAATATAATAATATTTTTATATAAGATCTATGCCACTTATATGATACAATAGTATAATATTTCGTCATTTAAAATGTATTCAAATTCATTAGAGTAACAACTCTTGTGACTCTATCTCAATATTTATACTTTATTATAAGAATAATAAACTTTAGAAATGATGATGACTTATCAGAAATAATAATAAAAATTATTCAAAACTCATCACAATTAATAATGATACATTACTTCTGCTCCATTTAATGATGTTTATTTACCAAAACAGAAAATCAAAAATATTGTGTATGCATTTTTATACAAGTTCAAACAAAGTGTCTGACAACAATAGTAAGTGTATGTCTGAGGTTAGTTTGAAGTTATAATAATTGTTTTTGAACTGCATTCATATGTACAATACTTGTAGATACGTGAGTACTCCTCCCCATTATTGGGAGAATACAGATTAACAGAGAAAGAAGTCAGTAGTAGTGAGAAAGTGAATGTTTCATCACCGTAAGATGATGATGACCACAAACAACTTAAAACAAACAAAAACGAATGCTAAAAGCTGTTAACTTATAAAACAAATAAATAAACAATAAATTGAAGTGGGTACAGCGAGTGTCGAACATCGGCGGAAACTGGCTTCAAAATGAATTGTTAAAAAATTATGAAAAAAAAAAAAAAAAAAAATCCAAAAATAAATACAAATTATGAAAAACATTTTAGTTTTTTAACAAACCCAAAATGAATTACAATTCTTGAGTTTTTCAAAGGTTTTCTGGAATATTAAATATATTAAATATTTTAATTTATTTGTGTTTCATTAAAATTTTAATACCCTTTAATTTTCATTTATCTCAATACCAAGTTAAGAAAACATTCCAACATGCTGTGGGGCATTAAAACTTCCCATAGGGTTACCGGTGTAGCGGCATACGGTTTTAGTAATAAATGAGTAGCCATTATTCATAACCACATCAAAAGTGTTCGATTGATTGACAATTTGATTTGAGACTCAAAAAAAAAAGCAATTAGTACTCTATGACTTTTAAAAACTAATTAAAATAATTGTAGTAGTTCTTAAGAAAATTGCGATTTTACATACAAACAGAATTATATCAAACATAATTAGGTCAAACAGATAATCTTACTTTTTTGAAGTAGGTTAAATTATGGATGTCTGCATATACATAAGTATGAAATCGATAAACTCTGATACTGTTTGACAGATCACCATGAAAGTTAGCTCTTTCACGGAGAAGGTTTTTATGCCATCTATTTCGCCACAGATCTCCTTCTGCACCGTTAATCCGATCGCCATAAAAATCAATTCACATACATACGAGTAGGTATTCGAACTCGTAAAATATTCTCAAACTAATCATTTTACTAAAACTCGCCACTAGAAATCATCTTCATTGTTCAATCGATAATTTCTAATAGAATAAAATATTTGATTGATACGCTGTCAAGAACAATGACTACAAAAATCACATACTAACATCACATTAGGGACATAGAATCGCGAGCCGGGCAAAGCTAGTATATCTATAAAAACTGCAGTACTTTTAATATCATTCTTCAAGTGTCAAAAACGGGAATCAATTTGCTAAAACTGTAAATATTTCAAATTCATAATAATAATAGAAATGAGGAGTTTTGATTTACGAGAGTCTTGAATAAAGTAGATTATCGGTTAACTTCACATTGGATGCATTTAAGAATCTGTATATGTGAGGTTGAGTCTTACAAGGACTAACGAATCTTTACTGATGCAATTAAGCAATTTGTTTAATGCGAACAAAGTACAATTCGATGTGACCCACAATTACCCATAGGTTCTATGCCTATGAATTAAAAGACCAATAACTGTGATAATCTTAAAGTGTAATCAACTCCATTTTGTTAGAAATGATTAAACAAAGCTATTAAAGCTTTAAAACTTTTTGTAGTGTACACAAAAAGTATATAATTTTGCGTGGTAAAAGCGAAAAGATTGATCATTTTACTGCTTCTCTCTCTCTCTCTCTCTCTCTCTATCTGTCATTGTTGAATTGTTTGGACCGAAATTTGTTCGCGGCAAAAATTTCATGTTTACGCTCCGAAAATGAAAACAAATGAAATGAAAGAAATTTTTGTGACTCTGTGTTATTTGTTACTTGTCTTCTTCTTGTGCACATTACTTTCATTTTTGTGGTGCTCGGTTGATTGGATGGCAGAGTCGCAGCAGTCATCGTAATGTGTGCATAATCTCGTGTTGGTTTGGGCTATAAAAAGCGAAAGCCAAGCACTGGATTCGCTCATAAAGACCGCAAAACTTCGCGTATGCCAAATTGACGAACGAACGAACAAACTAAGTGACTAACAACGAAAGAACGAGTTAAGGAGTTGGATTTTAAATTTGTTCAAGTTGAAGTTGTAAGGCAAGAAATACTCTTAAAAAAAAAAAAAAAAAAAAAATAAAGAAATAAGGAAAATTATAAAGAGATGGTCAAGCACGCCTTCGCCTGCAGCTTTGGTGAGTTTGTGACTATACCGCACTTCTGCTTGAATGGGATATAAATAAATCTCTTTTTCACAGTGCTACTTGTTTTGGTTTGTACTCTAAATGTAGCCGTAGGAGCTACGATTGGACATCGCGAGCACAGCATTAGTAAAAGACATGATTATCCAGCGGCTCGACAAGCTTCAGAAGTTGATGGCTCTAGTGAGGATTCAGATGAGGATGATGAAGAAAGCGATGATGATGCCGCTTTAGCACACAGTACAAATACTTATGCTGCTCAGCATGCACAAGGTGACTCACAAGAGGATTCAGAAGAGGATGGCGGTGATGATGATGATAGCTTCAGAAGAAGAAGAAGGCGTCGTGACACTGTGGTGGCCTCAGTTACTAATGAACAAACTACTAAGAAACCCACATCAACTTTGGAACAAGCAATAGATGAAGCTGTGGATCAAGCAGTGGGTTTAGCTGTTGAACAAGTTGTTGAGGAAGTGGCAGAAGATGAAAAAGCAGATGAAACAACTTTAGCGCCTACAGTGGCAGGTAATGTGACACCAACACCAACACGTAAACCTTCTTCGGTGTTGGTACAAATACGTGATGCTCTTAAGAAGGTGACTACCGGCTTACCCACCGAACAGGTAGCAAACAATGCCTTGCAATATTTCCAGCTCTTTGAACATTTTATACAGCAAACCATCGAGCAATATATCGATGACGATGATGATGACGAAGATGAGTTACTAACCTCAGCTGCAGTGGAGGACACTGGTAAGCCTGAAGGAGGCCAAATCGATTCATCAACAAATAATAAAACGCCTGAAACTACTGCATCTGTGGAAGCAATAGCAGAGAATGCGATCAATGCGGTCGAAACAAAGCCTGAACCTGTGGCAGAGAAACCTGCTAATGAAATAGCAACATCAGAAGCATCATTATCATCTGCTTCAGCATCCACTGAAGCTGCAGCACCCTCATCCACTCCCATTCCTTCACCCATTGAAAATGTTGTGTAGTTAAAAGATAATTTTCTTCATTTAAATTAATTTATTAAACTATTTATTTAATGAAACCTATAAGTGTTTGTTGCTCTGCGTCTTTTGTTGCTGCGTCCCATTGACCCTAGGTGCTTATAGAATACAGGTGAGTGTCGATCTTTTCGCATATAAATTCTGTGTCGATTTGTCATACGTCGTTTTGGTGAATCGATATGATTGAGCAGGCGATTGAAATGTGAATTGGGTGCCTTGGTGGCTCTAGTTGCATGTGTAGTAGCTGGACCAGATTGTTGTGTGTGTTGTCGAGTTCCTGGTAATTGTTGTGCATTAAGTGGTACTTCTTGGCCACCTATTGACAAAGCAAGTGGTAACTTCTCAGAAGTATTAATGGTAATCGGAATTGTTATATAAATAGGTGATGAGACGACCGGTTTTCTTGTAAAACTCATATTTGGCACAGGAGTCTGTAAAAAAAAAAAAAAAAAATGCAAATATTATTATACTTTTCACGTTAGTGAATAGAATTATAAGTTTGTCATGAATTTTGTAACACACTGAAGGAGACATCGCAGACCACATAAAGTATATATATATTTGTGATCAGCTCGATGAGACGAGTTGATTTAGCCATGTCCGTCTGTCCGACTGTTCGTCTGTTCGCACTCCTAGTTCTTCAGTTTTTGAGCTAGAGAGCTGAAATTTTGTACATAGGTTTCTTTTTCACCAAACGCCGATCAAGTTCGTGAATCAGCCGAATCTGACCATATCCACAAACCATGAAAATTTCAAGACCCTTGGACTACTAGGAGGGGTACCCCCCATACAAACCGGGATCTAAATGAAAGTTCTTAAAACTTGGACACTATAAATGTCTGACCTATAGCCACCAACCTTATAAAATTCAAGACCCTCGGACCACTAGCTGGGGCATGAAGAGTATTACAACTTCGGCATAGCGAAAGTTAGTCTTTTTTTATGTTTATTTTATATAAAAAAATGTCTACTTACATCACGTTTTTCATTCGGTCGCTTAAGGAAATGAAATGGTGTAGAATCTTCACTTAAATCCAAATACTCATCATCTGGTAGATCAGGCATTCTTTCACTTAGGAAAGTATAATCGTGATCTTCCTCGATTTCATTGCCAACTTTTTCGAGATCTGATTCAACAGCTTTAGCAGATTCATTAACTGTTATGGTTGCTTGTTTTGGTTGGGGTAAATCTGATATGTTTTCAGTTGTTACATTTTCATTATTAGATGTTGTTGATTTTGTTTGGTGGAGGGAATCTTGTTTTATGTGAAGATCAATAGCAACAATTTTTTCACCTAAAATATTATTTGGTGTATTGTTTTGAAACTGTTGAATTGGGTTTGTTTCTGTTGTTGTTGGATCCAAAGGCTGTGACCAAGTCAGTGACCAGCTGGAACTCATTATGAGAAAAACTGGAATATAGTTTAAGGAACTGGTTTAAGGAATTTATTTAGATCAGCTTAATACTATACAATAAATGTGTATTTTGGTATGTAAAACCAAATAATGATCAAATCAAATTAACTTAACTTAAATTTTTTTTTTTATTATTTTTTTTATTTTATTTTTTTTTTTTAAATCTAAACAGATTTTTTGTATTATATATGTACATTATAATTATTATGAATTTACTTATAATGTAATAAGGTTTATAAAATTGATTAGTTTCACGTTAAAGCTTTCGACGAACGCCGCTTAAGATAACTTCCTTTAAGCCCAGAGTTTGAAAATATTCCAGACGTTTCAGTTGTTTAATCAAAAGTTGTCTGTACAGTATGACTTCCCTTAATTCTTTGATACTATTATTGTTGATATGTTTCTCATTTTCCAAATTATATTGGCAAAGATCTTCGGTTAGTGAAACTTTGGCTTTGGAGTGTTTAAGATATGAGTAATTCTCTGGTCGACATCTCAGCTTTTGACGGTACAGAAACAATGAATATACAATATTGACTTTCTTTTCTCCGCATTCTTCATCTTTTTTCTGTATATCTTTCTCCTTTTCATTTGTGATCTTTCCTTTTTTCCTTATTATTTCTTCTTCTTTAATCTCATGTGGATTAAATATACGTTTCACTGGGTTCCTCATTTTTTGGGGCTTTATAGTATTAGTATTGTTACGAGACATTATTACAATATTTATGTTAAATCTTTTGTAATGAAACTGAAAAACTTTTTTCGTTTTGGTGTATTCTTGTTATGACAGTTTATTATCCTTGTTATGACAAGTTTCTTTTCAGGACAACTTGGTTATTAACACGGCGAAATACAACTTCTGTTTGTTGTTGTTCAAAACAAACGCATATTCTTTTTGTACTAGTCGCCGCATTGTTCTACTTTAGGTAGAAATACTAATAACTATTCTTGGTTTTTCTTTTTTTTTGGAGCATTTTTAGTCTCATAAAATCATAAAAGTAAATTTTATACATATTAGCATTTCTTTATTGAGGTTTAAATTATTCATTTTGTTTTTCTCAGAATTAATTTAACTTTCTTGGTTAAAGTGAAATAGAGATCCATAGTTTTAGTACTGGAAATCTATATAATTAAACGGCAAACATTGATTTGTGACTCTTTTCTTGCTTAAACCACTGAACCGATTTTTTAAAGAAATATATCAATTAAAAGGTGTTTTTCGATAGATTTGAACCCCTGTTATTTTAGGTTTAGGTGCAAAAAGGTGTTAAAGATAACCTCTTTCCAACAACAACAACAACAACAACAATACACAGTTGTTGATGTTATGAATGCAGTAGAAAATGAGAGAAAAGAGAGCTTTGTGTGCCTCTCTCTTCTCTCTTCTGTTCCATTGCAGTACACTTATCAGTTGCGTGAAGCTGTGTTATTGTTATTGTTCTATTTTCGTTGTATCCACAGCAGAGATGTTCTATACAAAATATTTTGCACATGGAGAATAAAAGAATGCAAGAAGCAGACATAAGTTAAGGTGCAGGTGCGAGTGTGTGTATGGACATTAGTTAACGGAACTCGCATGCGCGCGTAAACGAATGCACCCAAACTTAATAGATTGCGAGGTGTTAACAGGTGTAGCGCGTAATATTCGAATTTTAGTTCCCCGTATTCATTTGACTTATTCGGGAACTCTTTTACTGTTCAAATTTCAAAGAACTCAATTTCCAGTCCTTTCAGCTTTTGCGATGACTACAAATAAATCCCAAGGTCAAACAAGGACAGCCTGTGTTTATCAAGAACATTGTTATTAGCATTTAAAAAAACAAATGATTTTTTTCTAGAATGAAAGAAGGATTGATTTTCGAAAGAAATTGGGTCATTATGGTTGGTTGGTTACCTACTCACTACTATTTGTTTTAATGACATTTCCTATATATATAGATAGTCACACTATCTCGAAGATCAAAGAACCATTGACAGCCAGTGTGTAATGTGCTATATGTGATATGCTCAATCGTGCCACTCGAATGCAGGCTTGCCAACTTCCATACAAATTTTAAAGAATTGCGTAGGGGTTTGGCAACACCAGGATGAACAAGATTGAGATAACAAATTCAAAATGCCCAATGTCCCATATTTTTACTCAATATTTTTTATTTTTTTTCCAAAATAGTCCATTGAGGCTAACCTGGAATCTTATGGATGTTATTTAATTCTTTGTATTTTTAAAATCAGCTCGAAGTCAATCGAAAGATTAATTGAAAAAGTACTATTAAACGGTTAATTCGTTGAAAATAATTAGGTTCATCGAAAATTCACTGGAGGACCTTTTTTATACTCTTCAGGCATTGAATAGTATTATAAGCTTGTCATGAAGTTTATAACATACAGAAGGAGACATCGGAGGCCCCATAAAGTATATATATTCTTTATCAGCGCTACGAGACGAGTAGATTTAACCATGTCCGTCTGTCCGTCCTTCTGTCTGTCCGTCTGTTTTAGAGCAAGAGAGCTGAAATTGTGCACGGAGCTTCCTTTTTACCATACGCAGTACACTTGTCGGAATCAACCGAATCGGACTATTAGCGGGATACCCCTCATACAAATCTGGATCCAAATACATGTTTTTTTTTGTACCATCGACTTGCAATTTTGATATTAAAAGTGTCTAACCCATAGCCACCAACCTTATAAATTTCAAGACCCTCGGACCACTAGCAGGAGTGTGAAGAGTACTACAACTTTGGCATAGCCGAAGTCAGTCTTTTTATATATTTTTATACTCTTCACGTAGTGAATAGTATTATAAGTTTGTCATGAAGTTTGTAACACACAGAAGGAGACATCGCAGACCACTTAAAGTATATATATTTATGATCAGCTCGATGAGACGAGTTGATTTAGCCATGTCCGTCTGTCCGACTGTCCGTCTGTTCGTCTTTTCGCACTCCTAGTCCTTCAGTTTTTGAGCTAGAGAGCTGAAATTTTGTACATAGGTTTCTTTTTCACCAAACGCCGATCAAGTTCGTGAATCAGCCGAATCTGACCATATCCACAAACTATGAAAATTTCAAGACCCTCGGACTACTAGGAGAGGTACCCCCCATACAAACCGGGATCTAAATGAAAGTTCTTATTAGAAAAACTTTTTTGTTTTTTGTACTATCTACTTAAAATTTGGACACTATAAATGTCTGACCCATAGCCACCAACCTTATAAATTTGAAGACTCGGACCACTTGCAGGAGTGTGAAGAGTATTACAACTTCGGCATAGCCAAAGTTAGTCTTTTTATATATTTTTTTGTTTGTTTTATTATTCATCTTCCTTGGCATGTAAGATTTTTGTTTATTATTTAAAATGATTGCTGATTGCTTAAGTACAAGAACCTATGATTTTCGATAACCGATATTCACAATATATAGGAAACCCATAAAGAATTTCGCATTTTAAGGATTTAAGACATAAATTTCAGTTAACTTATATTTTACACTTATAAAAAAAAAAAAACACTTTTATTTATAAACTTTAAATTCTATTGAAATTATATTTTTCCTTTTTGGTATAAAAACGCACCCAAAGAAATGTTTATCCACAGCATTGTTTCACTATAATACTAAGACGATTTTTGTTTGAAACTCTTATTTATAGTTAAATTTTAAAGTGGCACGATCGCAAATATTGGTGTCAATATTTCTATTCTCTTTATGTCTTTGGTAACTTCATATCGTCATATATAATTCTATTAATACTTTAATAATAAAAACAAAAAGTTCTAAATTCAGTTTCAAGAAATAATGTCAAAAATTGCATATTAATTTATTTTCTTCTTCGATCTTTCTTCATATTTATTCTGTATCTTCTCGTCTTTACATTTATGCAAATTAATTACTATTCTCTCAGTTTGATATCAAAAATTAATAAAAAAAAGTGAAAAAAAACAAAAAAAAAAAAAAATATCAATTTTATGATGAATGTCTTAATCTAAATTTAATTTGTAACATAGAATATCTTTCTTTGAGAATCTATACATTCAATGAATGAATGTTCTTATGGAGAAAGTTAAAAGCTTTTATGTTTATAACAGAATTTTGGAAATTGTTTTTAGTTTCAGTTTTTATGGGTTTTATAGTATTTTAATAAAGTTTTTAAAAGCTTTGCTAAATTAAAATAGAAATAATAAAGATAAAACACTTAAGTGTGTATTTAACTTATAATTATTTGGTCATTAATCATAATTATCATTTTATATTATATCTATTATACTCTAACATACAAAGTACACATTAAAGTGGCAGAGGTTATTTGGACTGCTATAGAATCTCCAGCATAAAAATCAAAAGGAATGGGAAAAATCATTCAAATTCATTTCACTAGACAGAACTTCTATTTAATTTCAAATTTCAATGAAAAATATTTTGAAAAATCAGAAATATTTCTCCTTGAACATAAAAAAAAAATTCATAAATTCAACACAATTCATCCAGAACTAATAATAATAATGGAATATTTTGGTTTTCGAATTGTATTTTGATCATAAAAATCATCTTAAGGCATCGTTTGAGCTCTGTTTGCACGAGGGTTGCTATTTATATCTCTGGCCTTGGCTGCAGTAAGTTTTGCTAGGTAATCGCTGATGATAATTTTATATTTTTAGTCATAACTTCATTGGGGGTTCAAACCCCGCCGAAATGTGAATGAAAATTGCAAGATTTTTGAAGTGAAACTTCTTTAGTGGCACTGGTCATAAAATTTTGAGTGAAAAAATAAAAATCGTCACGTTTTTCGATTATGTATCTCATGAACCGCACTAGGTAGAGAGTTGATCACCAACAAGCATCAATAAGATTTTACTGTAATAAAAATTTGTTTGCGTATCTGCGCAATCTGACAAACGCTCGAAGGAAGGCTCGTGTCAATTGATTGAAATGGAAATGTTGAAAAATTACGTTCAAGGTGCAGAAAAGGATGTGCATAATATCTGCACAGGTGACGAATCATGGATCTATGCATATGAGCGGGAAACAAAACCGTTATCGACTGTATGGGTCTTGAAAGACGAGACAAATCAAACAAAAGTTGTTCGCGGAAGAAGCACATCGAAGCATATTTCTTCGCCATTACGGATTAATTCTGAATGGTACGCGACCATTAGTTTGTCAGAAGTTATTGGAGACATTCGAATAAACAGAAAAAGAGGCGAATCATTCTTCACCAAGGCAATTCATTCACGCATTCATCTCTAATACGAATAGAAGTAGACTAATCTTTGATAAAATATTAATACTTAGGAATACCAATAATCTTTGCAAAAGTTCGGACTCTAATCTAAAATAAATAGTACCTGCCAAAAGAGTTTTCGGTCTGATACTCAAGCGTTTTTATTGTGACATACAAGGAGATGTGCTACTTGTGCTGATAAAATAAACTCTGTAATAAAGTTTAATTGGCTATATTCTGAAGTTTTCTACCTGTTCATGTTGAATACGGGCCTAATATATAGATTAATGGTTTAATTGTGATGTAGTTGTGATCAAATAAAGTATCACCATAACTTAACATAAATTGTTTTTAATTTTGTTCAATATAATCTCTTTATATTAGGTATGAGAACTACTTCTGAGATTTTCAACTATTCTTTTTCTAATGAAGCTTTTACGTGTATGCATTCCTTATTCTAATGAAAAATAGTTTAGGTACACAAATATTGTATGTCCCGTATGTAAAAGTTACTGCCGTGATTGTCAATTTGAAAATTTATAGTTAATGCCAGGTGATAATGCAAATAATATTTATTTTTTTTATTTATTTTATATTTTAGCCTTAGAAATCTTTTCTATCCTAAAAATGTGGAATTTTTTTTTTTTGGTTTTTTTTTTTCTTGATTAAGTATTTCGGTAAATGCTTTCGAATATTTCTACCTGATTTCACTGACTTGCATAATATTTAGAATTCTGATGTCAGTCAGGTTCTATTGTGGTTTCGATTGTCATTATACAATTGTATGATGTTGTCATCGATAAATTCTTTGTCTGCTCCTTTACATACCATTATGTACCTTTGTCTAACTCAAGACACATCTATCTATTCAACTGTCTGACTGACTAAGTTTGAATAAAAGCAATGGTTCACGAAGAAGACAATGTGGACGACATCATCATTATTGTCAAACAATAGTTGCTCCTTTTGTATTCGATTATAATCGGAGAGGGTGGTTGGGGCGTATAATTGGTGCTAGTGACAAAAGTAGTGCAGTGTAGGAAAGAATGTTGCATTGCACGACAGACAGCCAGATGCCATGTTTTTAGAAGCAACAGCAAGTGGCAAAATGTCTGCCAATTTGTCGGTCTACTTCAATGTCTGTGGACGATGCACGTCGTTGTGTTGTCTGCCATTTGAACTTCGTTATCTTAGTGTTGTAGCTGTTGAATAAAAGTTGTTTGCCAATAGGGAAATTCAATATAAATTGAAACGCCATTGAAGCATCAAAATATTCGTCTTTTACTCTCTATTTTCTGATATCTTTTCGTTTTTTTTTTTTTTTTTTTTTTTTTGGAAATTTATTTTAGAATGAAAATTATGTTTATAAATTTAAGAATAAGTACTCGTATGACTCAAGTGATAGTGAATGAAGATTGTGTGCCATAAGATAGATGAGTTTTTAAGCAGTTAGTTTTATTAAGTTAAGGCGTTTCATTAAGCATAAGAAGTAAGTTTTATTTTGGTTCATACTTAAATATGTTCATAAATCTATGAAATTAAATGAAAATTTATTAAAAAAAAAAAAAAAAAATGGAATTTCTTTTGATGACCCTATTAAGCTTGAATTCCAATTACAAATCAGTCAGTCGAAAGAATATAAGAGATATATTAACAAAAATTTCTGTTTTGGGCAATAATTTTTATTGGATTTGCAATATTTATACTCTTTACCCATATATAAAGAAAAGGTTACATTAAGTTTGGCCAATTGCTTGCAACAAACGGAAAGTGAAGATTGATATACATTATATTTAAAATCAGCATGATAACTCTAATGATTCCGGAAAGTATAAAGTTTATTTAAGTCTTTGGTACATACTATACTTTTACCTATTTTTGGATCCCAGAATGCTTCTATCTTAAAAAGTATGAAGCATGGTTAGATTAGATAGAAAGTATTAATCTAATATAATAAAATTGTAGATTTTATCTGTCTGTTTGTTTGTTTGTACTCGCATTATTTAAAAGCCACTCATTGGAATCAAAAACGAATTGTGTAAAGTTAACAAACATTATTTTGAGTAACCTATAGCGTTTATTTCATCAAAATCGACGTACAGAATCGGTCGAAATTGGTGTATCATATTTTGGATATAAAGTCAGACATATGTTTTTGAATTGTAAATAATCAACAAAATAAAATAATATCATTCTTTCTATCATTCCCGTGCACTATTTCAAATATATTCCCGAAGTTTTTGTAAATATCAGTTTGAAGCTTTCAATAATTTAATCTATTGATAAATTCTGTCATTATTTTTTTTACTATTGTTTATCATAGAATTTATTGTAAAGTACAGGGTACTAGATAATCGATCTCACTTGACTAGTATAACTTCGTTATTTGTTTTCATTTGATTATATTGGCTATAAATTTACTCATACTGAGAACGAAAAATAAAAAATGAAATGAAACCAGGAATTATAATGAAATAAATTGCCGTGTGGATGTATGCATTTGTATGTGTTTATGTGCATATGTTTGTTTGTGTGTGTGTGTGTGTGTGTGTGTGTGTGTGTGTGTGTGAAATAGGCGTCAATATTGAATCAAATAAATTGAAGTTTCCACTCAAATTAAAAGCGGAATGTTCAATGCAAGTCATGCATATCACGCGAACAGAGAGAAAATGTATTAATTTTTATTTTGAGAAAAAAACTTTGTTCCAACAAATGCCAGCGGTCAATTTGCAATAATTTTGAATGTTTCTCCCTTCCTCTGCGGTTGCTTCGTTCTCCATCTGAAATACACGTACTTTTTTCCGTTTTGTAGTAGTACAATTCATTTTGAAACAAAATTTACTTCTTTCTTTAAAAAAAAAAAAAAAAAAAATAGAGTACAAATAAATATTTATTGTATATAAAATACAAACAGCTTTCACATTGATTGCTAAATTCGTTTGCATTGAACTGTGACCCAACTCCAATTGAACTTTGAACTCCAAGCTCAATTCAACGTCATCCATACCTTTGTTGCACTTAACACATACACACATACAAATTTTACATTTTATTGTGCACTCAATCAAAAATCCATTTCCGTGAAGCGCGCCACATGTGTTCATTCATTCATTCAATACACCCATCGTCGTCCTATCGTTTGTCCTTTGTCCATTAGTTCAATCGCTCAATCGTTCTGTATATATCGTGGCAGCAAAGTCATTTGACTTGTTATGCCTTGTTTGTCTATATCAAAAAGAGACTAATGGAAAAAAAAAGAAACCTGAACAGAACAGAAAAATGTTTGTATCTTTGAGGTTCGTACTCTAGATACATTTGAATAAACAGTTGATTCGTCCATACCTTTCATTCAAGCCAATTCTCTCGTGTTTGATAATTGAGTTGAGCTGTTGAAATCGCGCATTCGACAGCATTTATATCCTTCAAACGTATCGCCGTCGTCGTCCAATACATGTAATGTTGCAATATAAATTGTTGTTATTGCTACGATAGAAGAGACTTTTTGATGAAACAGTTCCGTTGGGATATTGGGATTGCTTTTGAAAGTGTTCGTTTTGAACATACCCCAAAGTACGTACACGTTCTTACATTCATACATATGTTTCATGGTCAATATTTTTTTTCTACAGTAAAAGTAACTCATAAAAATTCAATTTCAATTGATCAATTGAAAGAATTTTCAAAAGTGAGAGTTTGAAGTTTATGATTTTAAAAGTGAAAAATGGTTAAATTTTGATATGGTTTAGAAGTTGGTTAGAAAGATGCGCTTGGAGTTAATGGAATTATTATTTTTGTGTGAGGTTTGTAAAGTTTTAAAGATGAAATCAGAGAAGACTAGGGATGATATTCATAAATACAAACCATTGGTTTTTAAAATATCAAACTGTAATTCTGAATTTAGTTCCAATTAAAACTTTTAAAAAGATCATTAAATTGTTTAACAATATCAACCGAATTACCATCTCATTATAATCATTGAACCAATAGTATTAAACTCATTTGAAAAAGGAATTGAAACTTCATAAGAAATCTTTATCTGATAAATTATCTAATGTACTACAACAATATGATCTTATGTATGGAAAATTAGAACATCCAGGGTCTAAAATAGGGAAGCAACGATTCAACATTTTGTCGATACGATATCGATTCCGATTAATGGAGTATATAGCCGGCGATGCTGACTGATATCTATAGCCTAATAAATTACTAGATACCTGAGCAGACCTTATCCTGCCTCGCCTTCCCAATAATTGATTAGTTGACATGGTGATGCATCTCACTCGCATACATCCTTCGTTTCGATTTATTTCGATATTTCGGCTGTTCATTTGGGTTTTCCAAATGTTATTATTTCCTAAACCTTCCTTATTAATCACTCCGTCCATTCGTGAAATCCGTATAAAAATCTGTTCGGTAATTATTAAGTTTATTGCGTTCAGACAGACAGATAGACGCGGCGGGTGACTTTGTTTTACAATATGTAAAAATAAAGTCAAGTCACTCGCGCGTTTATGGTTTTTTTGTAACTATTATTTCACAAAGTAATAAACCACTTCATAAAATTAAGTTATAAAAAAGTATCTCCAAAATTATAGTTAATTTTCGTCAGATTTTTATTCGGAAAGCAATGTTTTTTAAATTACGTCCAGATAGTTTGTTACGTAGGTCTCTTTATATGGGGCCTGCTGTAGAGGCGATTGAGTGTGAGAGTATTTGCGCATGTTTGGGAATATCTTTTTATTACGCCAATAGTTCTTTGGATCTGAGTTTCTTAGAATATTTGGGCACTTTAAGTAAGATCTAACCTTTTCTTGTTCAGTATGAATATTGGTCTTCGGCTTCTTTAATCAATTTTTCACAAGCACTGTGAATATTTTATCTTTAGCTTTTTGTGACAGGAACATTATTCTTTTGAATTAATAAGTGTGTGTTTTTTCTTCAGAATTCCTGTAGATTGTAGTCATTTGTAGCGCGGATCTTATGTTGTTGTTAAAATAAATGTCCCCTCACTCTCTAAATAACAAAATCTGTCATAGATTCCGGATATCAAATTGTCCAAAAAAGTTTTATATCTGATTATATTGATCCTAGTTTAAACCATCTTTCCATAAACTACATATTTTCTATAGACTCAATTAATATGTATAGCTTCGATATTCTGTCAACTTACAATTTCTATGAATTTAGTTAGGTCTTTTTAAATAAATATTTTAATTTTTCTGTTATTCTAAAAAACGACTTAAATTAAACTTATAATAATTACAACACAACTTAGCAAATGGTATTGGACAATTACATTAAAAGGATCTAATAGAAAGGTCGACAGGATCGTCTCGCCACTCTGATTCCTCCCATTCTGCGTCGCTTTAAGAGACGCCTGGCTAGTCTATTTGGATGAGTTTTTAACCGATCCACATATTTCTTGACCTGACGGTTAACTTTTGCGATTTTTAGATCATTCTTAAGGTCCGCCGTTCGCAAGAACCACGGACCTTCTGAAATTATACGGAATGTCATGGCCTGCAGTACGCTGACCTTTGAGATATTTGATTTCGCTGCTATGGCGTATACCTGCAATCCGTATTGCCAAACAGGAGCAATTATTGTTTTGTAGATGAGTACCTTATTTTTTAAGAATAATTTATTCCCACTATTTGGGAGCCAACGCAATTTCCCAATTCTCTATCCAAATACAAACCCAGGTATTTATATTCCGAATGGTTGTCAATGAAGAGTCCCGGACAAACATTAGGGCCGTAAGGCGTACGTCACATTGACACATTTCTGTTTGTTAATGCCAAAGTTCCATCGTCTTGTCCAGACTTCAAATTTATGCAGGGTGTCCGTGGATTCATAAATGCGCTTATTTCTGGAGAGGATGGCCGTAACATCTGCAAACGTGGCAATGGAAACATTATGAGGATTCCCTAGCGGTAATTTTGAGCCATTGGGCATGTCATGCGTGAACAGTGTATATAGAGTCGGTCCCAAAACGCTAACCTGGGGAACACCTGCACAAAATAGCCTTGATGCTAGATTCCACACCATCTAGTACCACTGAGAAGTTCCTGTTATTGAGGTAGCTGCGCACTATTGACCATAGTTGAGGCGGCAACAGGCTCTTGAGTTTAATGAGCAGCCCGTGGTACCACACTTGGTCAAAAACCTAATGTAAAGATACGCTGCCAAGACAGTAAACATTGGCCTCAAATCCTTCAAGGATGAAGTTAACCACCCTATTCAGCTGTTCTGGATTTCCGTGGGACTTACGGAATCCGAATAATTTCTATGAAGGATATTTAGTATTAATTGAAACTGAAATTTGAAAAATTCTTGCCATCATCATAGAAATATCATTTAAAAATGATTTAGAAAGATGAAGTGCATTTTATAAAATAGTAACTTTTAGGCTGAAAATATAATAATAAAAAAAAAATAATAATAAAAATGTTATTTATTAAAAACATTAATTTGCAGCAATAAAATTTGTTGTATATATTTTTTAAAATCATTTTGAAGACATCTTTCACATTCTATAGACACGTTGACATATTCGCGTTTATTTGTATTTTTGTATATCCAATAATTTTTTTTGGAAAACTATTTTATTTTTGTAGTATTTTTATTTTGTTTTTTTTTTTTCCCAAAAGCAAATGTTGTCATTTCCGTGCTGCATACATCTATTTATATATATGTAAATATGTATGTATATAGTAACTTGTTGTTGTTGTAGTTGTCTATGTATGTTGCCAATTGTTTGTGGCATTTATTTCGCAATTGTTTTTATTCACTTGAATATATTTTTCTTTATTCTGAATATTTGATTTTTATATATCTATATATGTATCAGAGTTCCGAGCGCTGTTGTCATTGTTGTCGTTGTGTTGTTGTTTTCATTTAAATATTTGAAAAATACCTTGTACTGAGATATTTCATTCTGGATCAGATCATTGTGAACCGTTGCAACTTTGAAGTTTATTAACAAAATATGTCAACATAAAATACAATTTTTGAAATAAAACTAAAGAATTTTGTTGTTCGTTGGGTTATTTTAAAAAACGAAATCATTTTAATGGTGTTTTTGTAAATAGTAAAGTTTCACATGTGAATTTCAAAAAATTTAAATTAAAAATACTCGATCTTTTTAGTACAAATTCAGATGTTATTTTTATATATTAAAATTAAATTTTTATTAAATTATTTTTGATTAATTTTGGTCGACCACCTTGTCCTATATCTTGGCTAACACCATTATTCCATCAGTGTTGGATTTTATGAGGTTTTTTACTTTGTTAAAGGGCTGTTTAACATCTAAGCAGACCACGGAGCAGTATTGTTTTTGCTTAAACGCTATGATATGTTGAACGACACCTTCTTAGGATTTGCTTTATCTAAGGAAGTCCTTTTTTTTTTTTGATTATTGCATTCAGTAGTGGGTCGAGGGGGGGGAGGCTCTGGGAGGTGAAGCCACCCCCAGAAACGACCAGTGTGAAATTTTACATTCGCGTCATTGCCTTTTCCGCCATCGCATCATTTTAATATTCATGACCACACGAATTGCAGCGGAACCGAGCTCAAACAAGAAATAATTTTGTGGCCCAAGAATTGGAAGAACAGAGAGTTGAAGAGAGCCTAGACTGCACTTGAGGCACTGCAGGTCATCATATCGAAGAATGTTATAATATTGTTGCAATTGTTTTCGACAAACCTTGTCACTTCGGTAACAGCTGAACGGACTTTTTCTCTGTTAAAACTATTGGAAACCTTATTGCGTGTTAATGGGCCTCATGCAGAAAAGCTGAGCAATTGCTCGATTTTTTAAGCAATCTTTTAAGCAAAAGCTCGGGTTGGTATTCATAAAAATGCTTTGACTTGCTTGCTTTTGCTCACGATATGAGTTTGAGTTCACCAGTGAAATTTGAACTCACATTGTCACATGTTCGAGAGCAATTACTTACTTTCGTATGCATTCGT
Organism: Amiota mariae; assembly: GCA_035041805.1. Classification (NCBI taxonomy): domain Eukaryota; kingdom Metazoa; phylum Arthropoda; class Insecta; order Diptera; family Drosophilidae; genus Amiota; species Amiota mariae. The sequence continues at coordinate 8,748,501 of JAWNKV010000337.1, forward strand.
TTATTAACAAGTAATTGCTTAACTTTGTGAGTTCTTTTCACTTGACTCCAGGGATTCTTTCAGTTATAATGCCAGAGTATTTCGTTCCAGTTAAACCCAAACAAATTAATATTATTATTGGAAAAATAATATGGAAACCGACGACAAAAAATTACACCACTTTAAAACGGAACATATTAGCCAACTAATTATTTTCTTGGTCAAAGTTAAGAAATTTCGAGGTGGTGCGCTAACAAATAATCAAAAAATGCAGATGATTTTAAGATATTGTACTGATCCTAAATTCCAAAATGGTATTGGTGAAGATCTCGGTGTTCATCAATGCACTGCTTTCATTAACTTCCCAAGCACAATGGAAGAAATCCAAATAGCTCAAAGGAAATTGCAATTGAAATAATATTTTTCCGTCTGCACTCATTTTAGAATAAAAAAACCAAGCATACAAAGTAATAATATAAGGGGTTCTATTCTATTAATGCACAAAAAACATGTGATGCGAAAGACATTTTCAGGATCAGCAAATGATGCTACGAAATAACAAAATGAACTCATTTTTATGCATACGAAATTAAGATTGAACTCAAGATGTTCGCTTTAACTCCAGGCGTGAGCTTAAGCTCAGCAGACTTGACTTGAGAAATTGCTTAGCTTTTATGTATGAGGCCCAATAATATGTCTGAGCCCAGACTCAACGGGTTAGCGTTGGGCATTGTTCACAAAGAGATCGAAATTTCAACTGAAGAAATAGTTGACATATATTGCCAAGTCGAACCACGTTGTCTTGCAACATTGGACTGTTCAGTCGTGGATTCATGTAATCTAGACATCTAGTATTGTACATGTATTTTTTTAAGATTTAACAACCATGCAGATTATTCATTAATGATCTCATAGAAAAGTCTAAAGAAATGTAAATGAAGAATCATATTATACCAATGAATAAAAATAGCCTTCCCCAAAGTTGAATCCAAGAACTGCCACTGGTTCAGCATAAAAATTCTGTATTTTAGTTACAAATATCCATCAATCCTATTTATCTTAAAACTCAAACTATAATCAGAATTGAATCTATTTAACGTAGCACAACTAATAAATTAATGTATCTTTCCTTTATCTATCTTTTGCTTCATTAGAACATTTCCTCATATGCTCACAGCATAAAATCAACAACAATAAGAACAACAACAACAACAACAACTTGTTTTATCTGCATCAATTTAATTGAATTTCCTTTGCGAACCAAACCAAAAAAGAAAATCTCTAGATAAGTGCATGATAATAAGCTAATTTTCAATTAGCGCCATTTTGATATTTATCGTAGATATACACAACGAGTAAATATACACAAACTCACATACATACATAGTATATGATATATGTATGAACGCATACATAAGTATAGAAATCCAATATCAATACAAATTAAGTATTCTTTTGGCATTTGTGGCGTTTGCAACTTCATTAATACATTCGAGAATGTGAAGACAAATTTATACATAGTAAGTATTTTGGTATTTTGGTAAATGATGTACAAATTGTGGAAGAATATATATAAGGAGGAGGACTGAGTTGAGTCCTAGTCCGACTCCGAGTCCATATCCAACGCAATGAAATCTGAAGCTGCTGCCGTTTACTGTATACGCATGTGTGATGTTTCCTTCCGATTTGCTTTTGTGTTTCCGGTTTCAGTGTTACACAAACGTGACTAGTTTATTGATGTGTGACCTATGTCCATGGCTGTGTATATCCGTGTATGTGTCTAAGGATATAATTTGACAGCAAAAAATGATACACAAACAGAATGTATAGAATGTGATATTCTATACTTACTTGTATGTTACGTTACTTTGGGTGCGTACTAAACAAATTGTTCGCTTCGTTTTTCTTTATTAGTTCGATTTTGATAAGAAGAAACAAGAGATTGCGTATAACCAAGTGCTGTTGCTGCTGCTGAGCACTTCTGCTGACCAATTTCCATTGATTATTGGAAGTTGGCAAGTTGTTGCTTTAGTCACTTTCAACAAACCAAAGCCATTGGTTTCCGTTAGTCCCTCAATACTTTTGTCTGTCCGACTGATGTCGTTCTGGGTGTCTATGGTATCCATCAGTGAGCACTTCAGCTTTTTGGTTATATGAGCATTCAAACATGAAAACGTGTTTGCAATTTTTGTATGTATTAACTTCTTTACCAAGAGATTAGTATAGAATGAATTTGACCATTCTTCAAATGGTTGGTGTTGAGTAATTTATTTACTTACGAGTATTTGTGTCAGGTTATTCTTTTCTTCACATGGGAAACAAGTTGCTATATGTACATTTTCTATGCTTTGAACTCTCTTATACAGCAATTGATATTGAGCTTCATGGTTGGAATACTTATTATTATTTGTATATATCAATTAGTTTTATAAAAACAATTGATTATTGGTTAGAATATGTCATAAAATGTTTTTAGATGTTAGAACATTACATCACCTAAATCTTGTACTCTTATATTTCTTTTCTTTCTATTCTATTTGTCTAGATTTTCAAATATTTTCTGTTCAATTCTTTTCCATTTCGATTTGGTCTTTGTTATTTTTATTTTTTTTATTTTTTATTTTTTATTTTTGACTATTTGTATTTACCTCGTACTCTTGTAGAGTTTGAAATAAAATTCCAATCATACTTGACCAAAGTAAAACACTAGAGATTTCAGTGCCGAAAATAGCTCACAAGTGCAAGCCAAACTCATAGAATTTGGACAAAAACCACAGACCACAACCGACAATCGTCTTCATCGCTAACTCGTCGAGTACTTGAACAGACGTAGTGAAGTCAATTGCAGTCAAGTGTATTGTGTAGTGTAGCATTGTGTAACCATTTTTAACATTTTCTTATTGTGAATTTTTCATATTTTATTCCTTCCATCTTTTTCCTTGTAAACCAAATATTGTTTTCGAGTAAATACAATATTTTATTGTAAAAATCATTTGTAACAGTTTTGATATTTCGTTATATAATTTTTAAATAAAATTTATATTTTTAGTTGATCAAGTCATGGTAAACCACTGGTGGATATAATTCAGATTGAGGTTAAAGCAAATATATTTTATTACATAAAAGATTTATAAGATTTAAACAATTAGTTTTTAATATGATTTCCTTGGGAATTTGAATTTAATTTCTCTACTTTAATTTGTCTAATTATGCTTTTCACGCAATGAATATAAGTATAAGTTTGTAACACACAGATGGAGACTTCGGATACCCCATGAAGTATATATATTCTTGATCAGCGCGACGAGACGAGTTGATCTAGTCATGTCCGTCTGTCCGTCTGTATGTATGCAAACTTCTCCCTCAGTTTTTGAGCTATGGGGGTTACCCCCCATAAAAATCTGGATCCAAATACAAGTTCTTATAAAAAAACTTTTTTTTTGTATTATCGACTTGAAATTTTGGTGAAAGATGGCATTATCCTTTGAGGAGGTGCTGATACGTGAACCGAGTATGTCCAATACGCAGGTGGATGAAAGGTCTGCATGCCAGTCTGGTTAAGTTATGTCTACTTACCACGTTGGGTTGATGGTAGAGTACCTGTGCATGAACTGCGTCCATTCCGTCAATTTCTTCATTTGAAGATAATTGGTAAGGAGGTTCTGTACTTTTGTATTTATTAAGATATTTAAACGAAGATTTTCAAATGGACTTAAAATGACAATTAACACCTTCGATACAAGGTGTAAAGGAATAACCCAACAAAGATTCTTTAAACACAGTGCTAAAGCTATTTTAGAAAATAAGAAGGAAAAGAGGAGCGCTTTCTATGATGACAATGTCTATATAAAATGATTATATAAAATTTATATTCATAAATCTGGATAAAGTGATACCATACTTGCGTCTGATCTTGGCTTTTGTTTTGCAAGTGATGTCAAAATCTGATTTCAATTCTATGTTGGACGGAACATTAAGTTAGTGAAATTTAAACAACTAAGTTAAAGCAGTGGCTACTAAGGCCTGTGGTTTTGTTAAAAATGCAAAAACTAAAAATAAACTAATTCTAAAGCAAAAACTACTAATAAGTAGTGTAGATAGACTGAAGAAAAAACTGTTTTTTGTCTCTGAAATAGTTTAAAAACCTGTTTATTTTTACAACAACCACAGGGAGAAGTGACGTAATTGAGGGTTGTTGTTATAGAAATCAAAAGAGTTTTTAAACTGTTTAAAAAAATAAACTACTTTTTATAGCCATTTCACACTGAGCATCCAATGTACATTTGTCGAATGCTGCACTGAATGCTACATTCGTCAACAATAGAGGTCTGAATGAAGGCAAAAAAACGACGTTCGAATTAACAACGTTCAAAATGAATTGAGTGAAATAGAATGCAACACCGAATGAATTCGAGTGAATTTGTGCGCTCTCGTCAGATTCAGTCGCACAACATTGAAACAAAGAGAAACGAATTGAATGAGTTCGAATGAGAGGTGGTTTCGAATTAATTCGAATGCATTCACTTTTTTGCAAAAGAATGAGGGTTGTTTTTGTTTTGCTGTGCGTAACAAAAAAGAAGAAAGAAAACAACAAAAAGCAATGGAAAATTTTGTTTTGAACACACAACCACTTACAGACTCGTCGGCGCCTTTTGCTGCGCTCATTATCTTGTACGACAAAAGAAATGAATGAATGATTCGAATTAATTCGAATTTCTCGGCTGTGCCGGTGTATTTATTTCGTTTTGCACGCTATTTCATTCTAACTCATTTCACAGAATGCTGACGGCTTTCGAACTCAAAACACAGTCGCATTCACATTCATTCACTTCGTGTTTCGCTCTCATTCAATTCAATTCAATTCGAATTCATTCTATTGGACTTTAGTTGTGAGCGAAGCCACGCAGCTGTCTAGTCAACAACAACAACACGTAATTTTGTAGTTGTTGTTTTAGTAGAAAATGTACATTTGGTAAAAATGCAACTAAAATGCTGCTTGTGAAATTGGTCACTCTACCCAGTGCTGGTTAATTGTTGTCTTTTTTATGTTATTTTCGATTTTCTTTCTCTTTTTTTTTTGTCGCGCGCCAATACAAAGTAAATTTGAAATTGCAATTTTATTTTTAGATTTTAATAAAATAAGTAGCAGGAATGAAAAAGGAAGCTGCAAGAATTATTTGCATACTAATATATTTTTTACACTATTTCCATTTTAATTTCTCACAATTAGCCATAAAGTTCCTTTTGTATGTATAAACAAAACAAAAAACATCTAACTGCATAAAAAAAAAAAAAAAAACAGTGTAAAGCACCTAATTTGAAGCAGTGTAACCAAGCTACAGGACTTTTGTCTTTGTTATGAAAATATGAATAATCGCAATAACTCCATCCCAGAGCACACGGTATTTTAAATCGATATCTTTTATGGTTCCGGGGAACTTGGGTTCTTAACAAACAAACAAACGATTTTATATACATACACGTATGTATATGATTGGATAAAACAGCACAAGTCTGATCAGATGCAGAATTAGGTTATCCGAAACTTGCATTACCTTTGTTTACAAAAATGGCATAATCACAAGGATGAGTGTGAAAGATTTGCAAACTTCAGTGAACCGAAGCTAAAGGTCTATCTAGTTTTTTAATTAAAAAATTAATTCTATTAATCTTTAGGCTATAGAGATTAAATTAAATTTCTTTAAATGCGAATAGTATTACAGATTAAACTCGGATCTCTCATCAGTGTTTTCAACAAATACGGTAAATATCCGCTCAACTGTCACACCTTTATCATTTCACAATTCACCTTTATTTGATCTTTTTTTCTTTTTTTTTTTGAAAACCTTTTTTTTTCAACATTTCTTTTATTATTATTCCCCGCCATTTGTTTAAAAATTTAATGGTATTGAGAACGAAAAATGTTGGAAGCTCAAATGGAGATGAAAAAAAAAAAAAAAACATACAAAAATAATAATAAAAAAAGAAAATTTTCTCTAAAGGAAATCGAATAAGCTTGAGTTGCTGCCACAATTTCTTTGCTGATGCTTTTGATGCTATCCTTGGCCTTGTGATGTTGTGCACAGAAAGTTGTTTGCAAGGAGCATGAAGAGGTAATAGGTTTATGGGTTGATACTATATTGCCATTGTTGCTGTTGTTCTTGTTGTTGTTGTTGTTGTTATTATTGTTGGCATTGATAAACTTTCGACACATTTTCCATTTATTTTCAACACCTTTGATTGATAATACTGAATCAATGAATGGTTGAATGAATGAATGAATGAACACTTGCGTCGTCTGTGTCTCTGATGTGTTGATGAAATCACCTACGATTGTTGTTGTTGTTGTAGTTGTTGTTGTAATTGGTGTTTATGCCGGAAGTACGCATCAATTCGCAGTTATTCTGTTCGTACTTCCTCTGTTTATATTGTTATTATTGTTGCAGTAGTTGTTGTTAATGGTGAAAGAAGTTAAACGAGGCAGCATTATGTCAAATGTTTTTTTGATAAAGGTCGCTCATTTACTAGAGGGTTGTATAGGGCTTTACTCAATGATTGAATGGATGAGATTTTGATGTGAACTAAGTTATTTAAAGATGGTGATAGTTCAGATCACAAAAAACAGCACTATTTGCTGAATAATAAAATAATTTTAGAATATCGTTAAATGAAAATGTTTTCAAATTAATTTGTTTGATTTTAAATGGTTTTAAATATGTTAATTTAAATTAAGATTGCTTTGGGTTTCAGTAGAACTTTGGTAGTATTGATAAAATTCAGTACACTTAGATTTGGATTAATTGTAGAGAAACTACGATTGTGTTCTAGTCCTTAAAGAACCAATGTAAGCTTTTTACAAATTTCATAAAATATCTGAAGTCATCAAATATTAGAATAGTATGGAGTCCAAGTGTAATTAACGTTCTTCTCGAGAAAGGTGGATATATGTACGAGTATGTATTGTATGTCTCTTCATATTCTCTATCTTACAGTTTCAGCGAAAAATGTTTAAAAAATCATAAAGCGGCAAGTCTGCTTATCACTAAAGGCTGATTTCCACTGGGTATAGTTTGTAAGCAGCTGAGTAGAGAAAGAAACGGACGAGTTGGTGTCTGCTCTAGTAACGATGACACACAAAGCTCTTCAAAGCATGTAAATTAGCACGGTTCTCAACTTTTCTGGGTAGAGTGTATACAGTCAGATTACTACTAACAAGATGAGGAATGGTGAATTGGCTGACTACTAGATAGCAAACTAGGCCTGTGGAATTGAGCCTTAACAGCAAAACTATCCGTGGCACAGTGGCGGCTCTTAACCAAAATCGGCAGCACTCAATTACCTTAATCTGGGTGCCTGGTCATTCTTGATTTACAGGCGATAAGATGGCGGATGAGTGTGCTAGAAGGGGCTAAAAGAAGATTGGTACTGCCCAGCTATCTAGCAGTTGTCATAAAAGCTATACAAGACATTCTTTTAGGATTGGAAATGAGAACCAAAGAGCTAGCAGACATGGAGTAGGTGAATGAGTCTGGCCGTACTGTCGCTAGGACATTCTAGCCTTGCTACCAACAGAAAAGGGTCTCCGATCTCATACACTTTCACAAGAAAAGTATTCGGATGTTAACGGGAGTCTTTTAGAGTATCCTATATACGTGCAGATTCGATAACTTATGTGATGATATGTTATATCATTTACACTCATTGTAAGAGCAATTGGATGTGGTACGCATGGTATGTGCAGCCCATGATGAAGAACACGGAGGCCAATTTGGATAAGTTAACAGTTGAGGATGACAAAAAAAGAAAGGAGATTGCTCGTGCCGAGTCACGTGAAGAATTGATTCAGCATAAAACTGAAATCCAAACTTTACGTTTCCATATCAAGTTGATGAAGTCAGAGGTTGATTTTGGCATGTTTTCAATTTTTGAAGACGAAGTACTTGATCGTCAATTAAAAAAAAAAAAAATACAGAAATGAATAATCATATTAAGAAAATGGTTTTCTTCTTAAACCAAATAATAAATAAACCAATAGAGATTGTTTTTAAGAAAAATCAGCAGCACCCCCATCTCTGAGCCTCAACAATCTCTAAAAGAAAGGATTTCACTCTGACTTGAGATCAAGAAGTCTTAACAACGGGAGACAACACTATTGGGTTGATGGGCCAAAGAATCAGGATTTCTGTTCAACCAATATGATATCCTCATCCCCTTTTCCACACCAATGCCTTCTGTCCTTTCATTTCCTCTTCCTTCTACAATAAAGTAACTCAATGGATTGCAACGCTTCTGATTGAACTCGCAAGCGTGCTGTTTAACCTAAGTCTGATTATCACATGGAAATTACTGTAATAACAACAGAGTATTTTTTCAATTACTTACTAATAATGACTTTTCTTTTCTGTTTGTGAAATATTCAGATAAATTCCACAATGTGACATGTCTGCGAGTAAGGAGCCATCCACATATTACGTCACACGTTATGGTGGGGGGAGGGAGTGGTGGATTAAGGAAGCGTGACCACCTGTCACAAGGAGGTGGGGTCATAAGTATTGTGACGTTACATGCCGAAATCTGAAATATAAAAAAATTATTACCAGTTAAAGATAAGTGAAATTAAAGTAACACCATATTTTCGGTTTCCACTGCAAAATTTGTGACGTCACACCAGGGGGGGTTGTGTGTTCTCGGAAATATGACCACCTGCGACGGGGTGGGATGGCGTTTGGGTTTGTAAAAACTCATGAAATTCGTGGATTAAAAAATCTTTTAAAAATTGGTCAACTTATCATTTTCACAAAACATTTTCTTATGTTTTATGTTTAAAGAAACTGACTTAGTTTATTAACGATAAAATGTCTTGGCTATTGAGTAAATCCTTTGATTGACTATCGTTTCAGCGGAAAGAAAAGATACATACTTGCATTGATCACTTTGTAGTTTTCATTTGATATTACCCAATCAATTGCATTTAGTTTGTCACTCACGTCGCTTACCCAACCAACCAATCCCAATTGATTTTGAGTCTTTAAAGTTAACTCACATGAGAGAGTAGTATGTTGGATGAAGTTTGTAACCACGTCGGCATTGTTGTTGTTGTTGTTGTTGTTGTTCTTGTCAACGACATCATCGTCGACGTCATCATCATCAGCGTTGTCGTCGCGTATCATTGCTTAACACTTAAAGACCACTTAAGCCTGATTCAGGTCAAAAACACGTACACATAATGACGACGCTTTATGGTCAGCAACTCATCAAGGATATGTCAATGTTACTATTGGTGGTGTATGTATGCCTTGCGCTCTTGTGGTCAAGCATAGCGGTTGACATAAACGGCAATAACTACAAACTACTACTACTACTACTACTACTATTACTACCTACTTGCTGTCAATTGAGGAAGTATAGTAGAAGGTACATTGTAAGTGAGTCATGCTGGAAGCTGCGAAGTGGTTTGTTGCTGTTTCGATGATTGCCATAACAAAAGCACTTAACTCGTTAGCGGTCAACGATTTTGGTTACCCTCGAACAAAGGAAGCAAATTGAAGGACTTGCATTGCAATTGCTTTACATATATCTACACGTAGTATTGATGTATTAATGTATGTATGTGCATATGTATTTGTAGGTCTTGCGGTTATTGAGGTAACAATTGGTATTGAGTTTCGTGCCCATTATTACATATCTTTGATTGATGATGCAACAAATCTCAAGATAACAAATTATCTGAAATAAGATACATACTTGTATATGTATATATCGTCGTACATACCTCCTACTGGATGCTGGTGGACTGTCATGGCTGCTATACTTTTCAATCAACTCATATGATGTAGTTTCAATTAAGCGAAATTAATACGATTAGGTGAATTAAAGCTAATGAATACAAAAGTAAAGAAGAAGGTTTTGGCCAATAATGAAACTAGACTTTGGCAAACTTTTGGCTCTGTTCTACTCGTAATATACTACCCGCTTATCGTTAATAGGATATTAAGTTCAAACATGCTCAAAGTTTTTGGAAATATCCTCAAATACCATAGACTATTATACACACATGATGACGTACCACAGCCGCCAAAGTGGCGCTTTCGACGATGACGACGTGCATCACCAAAAAAGGAATAGTAGAAAGTTAAGCCAACAAGAGGCAACACAAAAATGGCAACTACTTTTAGTACAGAGAAGAAGAACAGAAGAAATAACAATAATAACAATAATAACAAAGAAAGAAAGAAAAAAAAAAAAAATCAAAAGTAAAGTAAAGAAAAGCAAAGAAAAGACGTTGAAATAAAAATAACAAATACCCTCAGTTAATTGAAATTCCTTAACTTTCTCAATTAAACTTTTCGCAATGCTGCCTGTCGCTGGTCAGAAGTGTGTGCGCCTCAAAAAACAAAGTATGGGCAGAAGGATGCTGCCAGACATACCATTCAACCAAACATGATAGAAAGAAAGCAGGAAAGAAAGCATGAAACGTGAGAACGAAGGCATTAAGGAATGGAGTTGCTTTTGTGCATGCAACATGATGGTTGCCTGGCTAAGTGAGTTTGAGTAGTGAGCTGCGAACGTGGAGCGAACGTTTGGCAGTCAACTGTGTATATCCCTGTATTTTTTTTTTATGTGAGCCAGTCGTCGCTGGCAACTCGCAACTCATGCAATTCCGGTTCGCACGTATGCTGCCGCGTTAGAGTAACGCCGAAAACTTTTTGAACCTGTGGGCGAAGGCGCATCATCTTGGGTTTTCTTTTCCTTTTTTTTTTTGAATGCTCAACATCTTATGACGTTGACTGCATCGGGTGGGTGGCATTGCATTGAAGAACTTTGAGCGTTTTCCACTTGTAGCAAGTTTATGAACTTTGCTAGCTTTTCAAAAGACTTCGCTTACTGTATTTGAAGTAAGTACTAGTGTATAAAGTGTGTTCTATTATTATTTTTGTTCTTGCAGTATTTAGCAACAACAGCAAACACTATGAGTAGGCAACTTGCAACACACAAAACAACAATAAATGTCGTCTGTCATCGTCTTCGTTGATTTTTCATATTGCCTTTGTCGTTACAGCTATTGCCACTGGCGGACTAAGAGGGGCTCCTAAATCTCAACAAGAGATATCGTTATTTAGTTTTGGCGCACTCGGGGCCCCCTGACGTAGCTTACGTAGTTTACCAGTGGCTACTGCTAAGTATAACTCCTTCTTTGCTGGCCATTGAAATAAAAATATCTCAAAGAATGAATGAAAACTTGCTTCTTCCACAAAATGAAAATAAAAACAACTAAAGGAAACTTGGCGTCATTTTCGACGCGAGCGACATCACTTTATTAAAAATTCAAAAGGTTTCGTCGTCTATCTTCTTCTGCATCTTCATCTCTTGCTTTATGCCCTTGCAGATTGTTATAGCAGTTGCTGTCTGTTGATGGTGGCGGTATTGTTGTTGTTAAGAACTTAAGCTTAAACTTGGTTTACTTTCTTCTTCTTCTTCCTCGCTTCACTTTACTTTATCTTCGAAGTGCATACAACTTCTCTTCTATTATGCGAATTGCTTTAGTAGCTTTATTGTGTTTAAGTCTTCTTTTTCTGTCTCTTATTGCTTATCAACTTTTACAAGATTATAATTGTGTGTTTCGTTTGAAAAACACTTTGTTTGTTTGTTTGTTTGTTATTGTTGTTATTGTTGTATGGTATTTGCCGTCTGCCACACGGCCAACAACAATAATTGTTAATAATATTTATGAAAAGTTTTCAATTTTACCCCCATTTTCTTATTTCTTCTTTCTACATTCGCTAACTTAAGGTGGTTACTCTAGTGTTTGACTATTTCTTCTCTACATTTTTCTTAACTACTTTTCTTTTTAGTATCATGTATTTTTGATTATTTTTGGACTTTGTTTGGTGTAACTCTAAATAATTTAGACTCCGGGAACTCATCATCATCATTTATGGCCAGACAACCCATGTAGGGTCTGTGCCTGCTGCAATATTAACCTCCAGAGAGCTCGATCGTGACATATAGTGCGCCAGTTACGCCAACCAATGGTTTGTGCATCACCAGCAATGTCATCTATCCAACGGAGTTAAGGTTTACCTCTGTTTCTGCTCATATAAGTTTTATGTTTATCCGAGGCTTTTTTGCAGCTTCCGTAACTAATTTTTTTTTTCCGGGGTGGAGTAGTTAGCCCCACGGGCTTGGGACCGGCAAGTTACCATCAAAGTAAAATTACTATAAGTAAGTAACCAGACTCCGGGAACTGCATCTTCTTAAATCCTATGTAGTGGGCCAAAGTACCATCCTACAAAACGAAGGGTTACATGCTGATGGTGGCGAATGTGATTACTGTGTACCGGATTTAAAATGGAACGGCAACTTTAAAACGCGATTCCCGGACGGAGATGATTGGAAACAGGGTAACATTATCAGACAAGACGAGCTTTCTATCTACACAGATAGCTCCAAAAAGGAGAAGGGTACGGGGCGGGTATCTTCTCGGAAAAGTTGAATGCTCAGCTATCGTACCGTCTACCAGATAAGTGCAGCGTGTTCCAGGCAGAGATATACACAGTCTGGCAAGCGGCAAGAGTGATAAATACTATGGGGGAGACCCCGAGAGGTATATTGATCTATGCTGATAGCCAGACTGCTATCAAAACTTATAGCATGAAGAGCAAAGCTACAACACTCAATTACGCTAATCTGGATCACTGTGACCTTACAGTAACGAGATAGCGGTTGAGTGTGCCAGAAGGGTATCAACAAAGCATATCTCTTTAGCGGTAACTGATATTCATAGACTGGTACAAGACATCCTTTCGAGAATGGAAGCTAGTATCATGGAATTAGCGGACAGTATGTGGGCGAATGAGCGTGGATGTACTGTTGCTAGGACACTCTGGCCTAGATACCAACCTAAACAGTCTTCTGAGCTCCCACACTTTCATAAGAAAAGGATGATGATTGGAGTCTTAACAGGGCACTGCGCAATTGGGTTGATGGCCCAAATGATGCGTACTCCATGCCAAGACTTCTGTCGTAGTTGTGAAGAGAGTATTCAACATCTCCTCTGTGAGTGCCCTGCTCTTCTTACGTATTCTCGGGAAACTGTTCTTTGATGAATTGGGCAGTTTGGCAAAGGTGCTCTGGTCGCATTATCTTCAGGTTGGCTTTAGAAGCTGAGGGAGACCTCTAGGACCAACTATCAGACGTTCACCAAAATTTCATATTCCAACAACCCCCCTCCCCTAACTTCCTCATCCTTCCATAATCAGGAATCACAATGGACCGTAAGGCTTCTGGGTGAACTCGCGTGTATAGCGAGCGAACTGTCCAACCTAACCTAACCTATCAATAACTTTATCAAATTTACCAGAAACCATGGCCAAGAGGTTATTAAAGTGTACCAGTGTTCGTCCATTGGTCAAAATTTGACCGTTCAAAAGGATAATCCAGGTATTGAAATTGCTTGAATGTTTTTAATGCATATAAAGTTGCTAAGGAAAAAATAAAAAATAACCCCATGGAATATGCATATAAAAAATATTTTTTTTTTTTTATTTTTTAAACCACATTTTCAATTACAATAAGTCAGTCGATTTGACTTGCGTTCGATCATAACAAGGTTTTGTTTCTTCACTCTATATAATTATGTATTTATAAATTTTAACTTTTAATTAGAAATTTTTTTTTTTTTGACACCACTAAAGTTCTTCAATATCTAACATAAATGAAAAAAGAAAATCGGTTGACAAACAGAGGAGAAAATGGGATTGAATTGTTTTTTTTTTTTTTTGCTATACTATGTACTCGTGTTTACCTTTCTAATTATGATTCTTGTCTCATTTTTAAAATATTTTTTTCCCATTGCTCCCATCTATAGCTCTAATCTCCAATTCTCATTTCTAGTCCTATCTCCATCTCTTGCTCCCATCTTTCACATCTATACTCGCAAATTGCTTTATGTTCTTCCAATTGCATATGATGTCCGCTCCATTTGCAACCGATGCGATGATATGAACAGTTTACAACGCGTTCCTGGCATTCATTATTCGTATGATAATCAATGGTTCGAAGAGTAAATTGCTCATTACATTGAGAACATATTTTCGGTAATTCCAACATAATATTCATTACCAGAAAGTTGGTACGCTTAGTCATTTTCTCGTAAAATATCGGACGGCGACAAGACGGACATTTGGGTCTCTTATGTCTCGCTGCGTCTGACGGCAAGCGAAACGCACATGTTCCAAATTGAAAGTGACTCCATGGACATTGGTAGAAGTCATCCGGGTTAGGCAACTCGAGACGCACGGTGCATTCTAGAATATTCAATATAGTTTTGCAAAAGTACTCGTTGCGTGGCTCAGGCGTATATTTTTGGTTAATGTTTAATAGAAATAGCATTAATAAAAAAATGAGGTGCGCTTTTTAGCAAATCTGTCTAATTATATACAGTTGGCATGCCTGCGCCTCAAAATCAATCAATCCATTAATAATTTTTCAAAAATGCACTTCAATATACAAATTCAAATATACTTTAAAGTTTAAAATTTAGATAAATGATCTTATTTGACTTTATGACAGAATTTTTTTTTCATTCATTCATACCTAAAGGCGTCATATACTTAGCATCCGATTCTTGAATTAGTTTGGTACCACAAATCGACACGATATAACTCACACTAGCATATTTTCGCTAACACAATCAACTAGATCCTATTAGAAATAGTGAGTGGATAAGCTCTAAATAGGCGAAGCTTAATTGTATGTTAAACTGTGTGAACTGCGTAATTTACCGTAGTTAAAGAGAGTCTAGATGTACTGGTCTGAGAAATAAGGTTATGTTTATATAAACTGATTTTATTTTCCATACAATCAGCTTACAACCGGTAACTACTCATCCCCATACACGTTGTGCCAGCGAACAAGCAATGTTCCAATCTATGAAATTGTACAACCGATTGTACAATGTGTGAGCATCTATAAAAATCGGAGCTGGAGATATGCATAGGTCTGGCAACTACTGTACAATTCCTAAAGTTTGCCACCCACCAATTACGTCACAAGTGATAATTTGCACATTTTAACTGAGAACTCAATATTTAGTAATAAATTATTTTTTATTTAATAATCGAAATCCCAATAAATTGCATGTATTAATTTATTATGTATTACCAATTTATTTTATATGTTTCAAAACATGGTTTGCGATCTATCTATCAAAAGTGTATAGTTTCCACAGTTTATTGCTTACGCATAACCGTTACACTTGCCTTATTGAGAGGGCGCTTTTATCAATACCATAACATAGTTCCATACAGTTGGCATGCCAATACTAATTTAGATCTAATGCGCAATTTTTTTTTTTTTTTGGTTATTTTAACTTTTTTCTTATTGGAAATTCGGATAATCTACCATAAAATCTAATAATCTAAAGAAAAACAGAAAATAAAATAATTTATGTAAATTTTTAACTTATTTTAAGTATATTTTAAAGTGTTTGAAGTGAATTTTTAAAAATTTATTATTAGAATGATTGATTTTAAGACGCAGGCATGCCAACTGTATAGAATTAGATAGATTTATTAAAAAACGCACCTAACGGGTTTATTAAGGAATATTTCTATTTAATATATTGGTCACTTTACTAATACAATTGTTTTTACAAGCAGCAGACACAATTTGTCTATTGAGTTTTTAATTTTTCTTTTTATTCGAGAAGTTTTTCATCTGCATATTCATAATGAAACGCAACAACGAGTAAGTGAATTTATTTTATAGATTAATAATTATACTCTTCACGCAGTGAATAATATTAGAAGTTTGTTATGAAGTTTGTAACAAACAAAATTAGACATAGGAGACACCATAAAGTATATACATATGTAAGTACTCGTATATTCTTGATCAACGTGACGAGACGATTTTATTTAGTCATGTCCATCTGTCCGTCTGACTGACTGTCTGTATGTATGCAAACTACTCACTCAGTTTTTGAACCAAAGAATTTAAGCACGAAGCTTTCTTTTCACCATACACAATGCATTTGTCGGAATTATCCGAATTGGTCCTCTAAGAGGGTCCCTCCCATACAAACCCAAATCCAAATTCATGTTCTTATTAGAAAAACTTTTTTTTGTGTTTTGTATTATTAACTTGAAATTTGGACACTATAAGTACCTGGCATATATCCACCAACCATGTAGATTTCAAGACCATCAGACCACCAGGAGTGGTTTTTACCACCCAAACCCAGATCTAATTTCATCTTCTTATTACAAATACTTTTTTGTACTATGGAACTGAAATTTCGACACTATAAGTATCTGACCCATATCCATCAATTTTGTTAATTACAATACCCTCGGATTACTAGGAGGGGTAATTTCTATACAAAACATGAACTTAGAACAAAATCAGAATATATAAAAGCTGCGTGAAGAGTATTACAACTTCGGCCATGCCATGTCTTCTTTTTACTGATTTTTTTTTTATTAATCTTACTTTGAATTTAATAGCTCCGATATTGCACCTATTAATCGAAAATATACTCCTGAGCCACGCAACGAGTACTTTTGCGAAACTGTTGCAAATATTCTACAATGCAACGTGTGTCTCGAGTTGCCTAAGCCGGACGACTTCTATCAATGTCCATGGAGTCACCTTCTATGTGGAACATGTGCGCTTCGCTTGCTGTCAGATGCAGCGAGACATAATAAGAAAGCCAAATGTCCATCTTGTCGCCGTCCGATATTCTACGAGAAAATGGCTAAGCGCAGCAACTATTTGGTAAGGAAAATTATGTTGGAATTACCGAAAACATGTTCTCAATGTAATGAGCAATTTACTCTTCGAACCATCGATAATCATATGAACAATGAATGCCAGGAACGCATTGTAAACTGTACATATTATCGCATCGGTTGCAAATGGAGCGGACGTCATTTGCAATTGGAAGAACATAAAGCAACTTGCGAGTATCCACACAAGGAAGCACGCGATATAATAGACAATATTAAGGAGTTGCAGAGTTGTGACACTATTATGTTTCTGAACTTAAAAAATGCTGAAAGCATTTATTATCGTGATATACAATTAAAGTCACGATTCTCCATGGATTCACGAAAATTGCATCTAGAGTCGGACCCATTTAACGCGTTTCAAGTGACCTGGACCGTTCGAGTGGAAGTTACAAAAAAATGCTCTGATTGTAAAGTTGAACGTAACTTAAAGTACCGTATGGTACTTAATTCAAAGCCGGATACCAAACTCTTCGTTTGCTACTATCTCTTGGAGAGTCCTTTAGAAAAGCTTAAGATGAAAACAGAGTTACATAAGTTTTCGTTTTGTAATAAAAAAATGAAGAGTACCTTCAAAGAAATCCATCTTATTGATGCAAATGCTACCAATAAAGTATTGTCAAAAAAATACACAATGGTGCGTATTGGTATGTTCCTGAATTAACATGATAAGAACGGAATGCAATGAAAATTAATTTGTAAAATTAACATTTCTTTTTCATAATTCATTTTAAACATCAATATTATGTGGATTTGGTATCCTGGTAATCATAATTTGTCATATTTTAATCATCAGTTGTAATAAAAAAAATAAAAATAGAAATAAATCAAAATTGTTTTTTTTTTCATAGATTTCTAAGTAGCAAGGGCGTAGCCGTCTTTTTGCTGTATCTTTAATAGTTAATAGATAGTATAAGTTTTATTTACGCCTTCATAGTCTTTGGTACCAAATATCGGGATCATCAACAACAAATTGTGTGTAATTTGGTTGATGGCTATTCAGAGATTTGGAGAGAGGCACGATTTCGTTAGAGATTTGTCTATCCAATATATTCTTTGGTACCAAAAACTATTAACCTTATACGGTGGTGTGCAACATAGATTTTATTTTTTTGTATCCTCTCATCTTATTTTTGAATAAAGTGGTTTTGGGAATCATTTCTTTATGAACTTAGGATTACACGGTATTTTTTTTCATAATTATCTATTGAGCCATTTGCTTTCAACAAATAGATGAAATGACCAACATTTATTCGATTTTATTTGCCACTGTAGAATGAATGAATATGAATGGGGAATACCATTCATATTAAGCCATGTACACACTAGGGGAACACAAACGAACTCACGAATGCGTTCTTTGCGTGTATTTCGTGCGTTCGGGTTTGTACGGAGTTCCGCCCGAACGAAGTCTAGGGCAGGCAAACGAATGCGTTCGCTCTTGTACATTCGTACATAGCTTTACAGAAAGAAAATACAAGATATACTCATATTCACTTCAAATGATTACGGAAAAATATGAACTCATTACAGAGTGAATGATTCTTATGCTGTTTTGAATTATACACATAACAATATTTGAAATTAATGCATTTAATTGAAAATGAATTGAAATTTTATTAAAACTTCTTTAAAAATATTTGCCGACCAACATAATTGTAACTTATCTCTTTGACAATCGAGGCAAAAAGATGGAAAGAATTTGTCTTTTTATTTTATTTTTTAAATAAAAAATACCACACACACACACACAAAAGTAATTAAATTTGAGGGAAATTCATATAACAAAACTAATGAATATTTTCAAAATAAACTTTATTAAAATTAAGAGAAAAATACTCGTTTGCAGGCAGCGTAAACTCTTTGCTTGCAGAGCTTAATGAACTTGTGTGTCCATAATGTTGTAGTAGTTGTTGCTGTTGTTTTAAAGGATTTTCTGAATATAATATGGTGGTGAATTTCTTATGTATATAAAATATAAAATAAAATAGTATTGCTCATAAACACACACAGGATGATTTCAGTCAGTATCCTTGTTTGCATTATAGTATGAAAAAGCAAAATAAACAAC
The DNA here is from genome assembly GCA_035041805.1 of Amiota mariae. NCBI lineage: Eukaryota > Metazoa > Arthropoda > Insecta > Diptera > Drosophilidae > Amiota > Amiota mariae. Next base: position 8,767,338 of record JAWNKV010000337.1, read on the forward strand.
CTTTGAAATATGCAAGTGAGCGGCGTTAACTAAAAGCAAACCTGAACAATTTTTTGTTTGATATTCTGTGAAATGAAAATTTTATTTAAAAAAGAGTTGAGCATATGAAAAAATAAAAAGATCTCAACAAAGCTTGCATACACTTCACGTACGTATTATTTTTGATATATTATTTGTGATGCCCTGTTTTTTCTTATAACATCCTTCAATTAAAAATGATTTTTGTAAGGGTCAGATTGCCTTAAAATGATGAGTATATGATAGTAATATGGGTTTGGTTTAACTACTCAAAAAACTACTCCAGAAAACTCAGACAATAAATTTACCAAATGATATCGATAACTAACTATATACTCGTGTACATATGTCCAGATACTTCTTAAGTATATTCAGTGAACTTGTACGATACAATGAGTTACAAACATTAGACTAAAGTGATGATGATATTTTTCACACTCTTGCGAATAAGAATACAAGAAATCATAAATGAATGTAGAGGATTTCAAAGATATGCATGAATAAAATGTGTTAACTCACAGAGCTCATGCACTTGAAGTGACGTTCGGAAGTGGTCCAAAGGACACTGAGTTATAAAATGTTAAAAATCTTCTAACAAACACGAACATGTCAATCATTGAAAGACAGATACACTACCTATTCATCTACGTGTATCATATGTTGAAATACATAGAATTTCACAGGACTATAGGATAACTCACAGTAAAATGATTACAGACAACTGAGTTCTTGTTTTGTCTAATGAAATATTTTACTTATGTATTTAGTTATTTCTTCACTTTTTATTTTATTAATGATTAAATTTGTACTCTCTTAATGTTTTTGATCGGTTGATTGTGCTTACTTTTACTAAAATACTTGTGGTTTCAGAAGATGTTTATAGTACAAACTCTTTCTCATAAATTGAATAAAATATTTTATTTATTTTTATCATGGCATAGTAGAGGTCTACTAGACTCTATGATTTCCACGATAATAATTTTTTTTTTTTGCCTGATAAAATATCTATTTTAAAACTTATTATAACAGTTACAGATTGCCTAATAAGATTTTTACTTTTTTTGACTTATGGCTTATGGCGCGCGTTTCTACGCCTTGGCATTGATTGGAACATTGATGAAAACGTTCAATCTACTTGTACTAGGTGGGGTGAAAAGTAACCTCCTTGGAAATGAAAACAATTTTTTTTTAAAATGTTTTTTTATTTTATTTTATTCAATGTAGTCCCTTTTTAGCTCAATACACTTATTCCAGCGATTTTCAAACTTCTTGATCCCGTCCGAAAAGTAATTTTCCGGAAGGTCTGCAAAATACTGCTCCGCGAAGTCGATGATTTCCTCACGTGAGCTGAATTTTTTATTGATGAGCCATCTTTTGAAGTTTGGCAAGAGATAATAGTTCGAGGGAGCCAAATCGGACGAATATGGTGGATGCGGAAGCAATTGGAGCCCTAAATCATTGATTTTAGCCGTGGTTGCGATGCTCTTGTGTGCCGGCGCATTGTCTTGCAAAAACAAAATTTTGTTGCTTCATGTGAGGCAGTTTTGCAGCTATTTCGTCCTTCAATCGCTCCAATAATGCACAGTAATACTCGCTGTTGATGGTTTTTTACCGTTTTCAAGGTAGTTCACGAAGAGTATGCCATGACAATCCCAGAAAACCGACGCCATAATCTTTCCGACCCATCGAGCTTCCCTCGGCCGCTTCGGAGCACTCATGCCGGCTTCAGTCCATTGCCGGGCACTCATTCTGTTTTCTGGTGTGTAATTGTGGATCCAGGTTTCATCAACAGTTACCAATCGACGCCAAAAGTCCGCCCGATTCCGCATCAGCACGTCCAAACACTCTTTCGAAGTGCTCTCGCGTTCGTGTTTTTGCTTGCGCGGCTCCCAGCGGCAAGATAACTTTTTCATATGCAGAATCTTGCCCAAAATATGGCGTGTGCGCTCAGTACTAATCTTTGTGGCATCTGCTAGCTCGCGCACCTTCACTTTCCGGTCAACCAACACCATTTCATGTATTTTTTTTTGACATTGTCCTCTGTAACCGCATCGGAGGGTCTGCCGCTGTGGACTTCATCGGTAGTGGAGTTGCGGCCACCATGAAACTCTCGAAACCAATATTTCACGGTATAATCTGACGGAGCATTAGCCCCATAATATTTATCCAACTTTTCTTTTGTTTCCTTCGCCGTTTTGCCTCTCAAAAAATAATGTTTTATGAGAGAACGAAAATCGTTTTTGTCCATACTCAAAATGATGGGAAACACGTCAACAACAATCAGCTGCCAAAACAAAACTAAGGGCAGTATCGCACTGAAATTTGGCATGTCTGCCTAAATGTCTGCAGTAGCAGCGCATTCTGGCGGTCATGGAGGTTACTTTTCACCCCACCTAGTGTATTACGTCACACGAATTTCATGTGTTTTTGACCTCTGTCACAGCTGATCACATTTCTTTTAATGTTCGCCTCTTAGGGTTTCTATTAGGGCTCCAGATAGGTCACATGGATTTGGTATTATGTGACAGCACGAAGCTCCTCCTCCCACTTCTTGTCACACAATGTGAAAATTTGAAAGTAAAAAGAAGTTACTGGGACCAAATCAGGTGAATACGGTGATGTATCAATTCGAATTTGAATGCCATAATTTGGCCATAGATACTACGCATGTAGCCGTGAAATTGGATCTTTTTCTTTTTCCAATGAAGTCGTTTTCTCTTAATATCTTCGCCAAATTGGTGCAATAACGACGCATAATGTCCTCTAAGTTATTGTTTCCCCTTTTTCCCAAGTAACCGGTGTAGATGGTTCCTTGTGCATACCAAGAAAACCGTGGTCATCACCTTGCCGGCTGATTTAATCGTCTTCGCTTTCTTCGGAGCCCGTTCGCCTTCAGAAATTCACTGTTTTGACCGCATTTCTGTGTTTCTGATATAGTAGTGTATCATTTTTCGTCTACACTCATTTATCGGTCTAAAAACTCGTTAGGATTTCGACGGAATACAGCGCCAAAACAACATTAAAGTCGACCACGTGATTGTGATTATTCTCTCCTGAGAACAAACGCGGCATTCATTTTTTCACAACCCATTTTTTAGCGCAAAATTGAAGCTATTGTACCTGATATGCTTGTGGCCTTAACTATTTCGCGCACTTCTAATTGACGACAACTCAAAACGATATCATGTTTTTAGTCAGTTCTGGGGTGTCCATCTCCACTGGACTTCGCAAATACTGTTCATTTTTTGTAAATGTACGGCCAAGTTTAAACTCATTTACTCAAATTGTAAATAATTGTAAAAGCAGGAGCTTCATCCAACTCAACTTTGTATCCTTTCGGTGTTAAGCCTTTTCAATTTAAATGTGTATCACCGCAAGAAACTCACTTTTATCCAGGTTTTTAGAAATTTACAGTAAATTATATAAAACCTTTAACTCAGGGAACCAAAAAAGTAGGTCTAACGGGTGAACCTGATTGTTAAGTTGCCGACTCTATCCAATAGAGTCTAGTAGAGGTTTATGCCATGATAATTTGGGTGGCGTCAAGTCGTTCTATCCTTCTGATTTCATTCGATATCATCGGAAGATCCCGGTAAATTTCATTATTTGTGAATAACAATGGTGAGAACTTTTCTAGAATAATAACGTACTAGGTTCGCCCAATGATCGATATTCGACTACCCCGCGAGAAGAGAGGCAAAAAAGTATTCAATTGCATTTAATGACGAATTTATTTGTAAAATTTTAATAGAAAAGAAATAGTAAAAGAAATAATAATTTTATTTGTAAATTTTACTTCTATCATTGCCGAGAAATCTCAGAAGTATTTCATTATTGGAATGCCATGCCAAACATTTTTGTTTATAATAAAATTCTATTTCTTCTTGTCATCTTATGAGTATTTTGTTAATACGAGTAGATAATATATTCCTGTATCTGTGGTATGATTCTCATTTAAATTAATTTTCCGGGAGAATTAAACTATTTTTTGATTATAGAATAACAAATGAATAAATAGAGACAAAAATTCAATCAATTTGAATAATTATTATGTTGAATTGTTGGAAAGAGAATAGTAAAGTAACAATAACAATAACAATAACAACGTTGACAATTATAAATGCATGCAAAAGGCATATTTTCATTAAACAATTAAAAACTAAATAAATAAAATGACAAACTCACTCATACTCATACATGCAGATAGATACATGCATACAATACTTAGCTACTATACAACCATAAATATAAACAAATAGATGAATATGCAAATTCACAATGAAAATGCAATGAAATGAGAAATAAAACTAACAATAAATACACAAAAGTAAATCTAAGCGCCTAAGAGTATAATACAAATTCAATTCATTAGCTAATGCAATTAGTGCGAGTATCTGTGTGACAAATACATATCTGTGAGTGTGTGTGTAAATTTATGCTTTTGTGAGCGTGTGTGTGTGTGTGTAAAGCTTTAAATAAATATAATTGGATTAACTAACAAAAATTTTACAAAGAAGTGACAAAACAGTAAATGCAATATGAATGCTGCGACACTAATGGAATCCAATGGAAAGCTTAAACTAAATAAATCCAAAATGACAAAACAACAAAGTCTCGTTTTCTAATATCTTTTTTTTTTCTCATTTGATATGCAGATGACAGACAGACAGACAGACAGAGAGTTAAGACTAAAGAAGTACATACATAGAATATTTTGAATTATGTAGAGAGATAAAATAAATGAGTAAAGTATGGTGGTTTAATTACATTTAGAGGATTTTTGCAGGAGTGAAATATGAAATGCATATGTGAAATATGTTTGCACATACTATTTATGTTTATAGAAAATGACAAAGGCAATACGTGCGTACACATATTCGGCAATAGTGTTGCTTTTATACCAAAAATTAAAATTGTTCTTAAATAAAAATATTCCATCTTTATTTATTTATTTTTGTTAATTTTTCGTCTTAATCGTTATAAAAAATTGCTGTGACAGTATGGCAAGAGATTGTCAGATTGCTAAAAGCATAAAAAAATGTCCAGAGAAATTTCTGGTTATTTCCTCTTATGCGTTCGTGCACCCAAATCTCATCAGGATGGAGACGTTTAAGCCTCCTTCTGTTAGTGTTTGCGGCAAGAGCGGATGGTAATTTGTTGTAATGAGTTTTTAGATGGTGTGAAGGTTGATCTGCTCATGGACCGAAATGATTCGCAGGTCCCTGGATATAGCCTATATTTTGGAAATCAACTGATTATTTGAATAGTCTCTCATGCAGATGATGTACTCATATCCGTACACACTTAATTTAACTGCACAGTTTACCATAACATGTTTTAGATGTGTGATCTGTACAGTTTTGAATGACGCTTTATCATGTAGTACTACAATCTCAATTTAACTGCGCAGTTTATCATGGTTAACTTCATTTCTGAGCTATAATATCTGTACAGTTTTGAAAGATAACTGCACAGTTCTCAGACTTATGGTTTGTTCGGTACAGGTAAATGTGTATACAGATGTGTTTATTTGAACTGAATGGACAATTATTAAATTATTATTTGGGCTTTGTTACAATAAACAAAACAACAAAATTGACGATGCAAAACAAAGTAGAATAAACTGATGTATTCTACACATTTTCAGATCAGTTTATATAGATTTCTTTATACAGTTGAAGTGCACAGTTATACTGAGAATGTATGGCGGGCTTTACATAAATTTCATCAAAGTGAATAAACCCAGAGTAGTGTATCAGTATAATTATTCTAAATAAGCGTAAATACAATTATGAACCTGTGAGCCTTCTTTATGATTTATTTCAGCAAGTAATTATTATTTTATAAAAGCTTTGAGAATAAAATGAAACATGAGTCGATGCAATTTTCAATTGCCACATAACATAGACGCATTAACGTAAAGAATATTTTGCCAAGAAAATCAAGCAAAACCCTTTAACGGAGTTGGAATTGGAGGGTTGGTAAAGTGGTGGAAAGATAAAGAATTCTAACCACAAACTAATTCAAGACTAACGAAGCAAATCTACAAAGATGGTAGTGCATGCTGCTTTGTCATGTTGACAACATCACTTTATTGATGCTGCTACTTCCTTAGACTGCTTCTAATATAGTAGTTACTTACTTACTCACGGTTCTTGTTCATTTGCTTCTTGAGATACTTGTATAATACTTATGAGACCCAAGCATCTTTGTTTGTTTGCACGCACTTATGAATGTACAACATACTATGTATTTGTGTGTGTTTGTGTGTGTGTGGTTCATTAAATATCATAATAAGAGACAAGCTGCCTCTCGATGTACACAGTAACTAGCTTATATAAGTATTATAGTACAATATGTAGCTAGGATCTCAACTTGAAGAGTTTGAACAAAACAACTAAGTAAGATCCAAATGTCTGCGAAGTTACATTGAAGTATACATTATGTCCATATGGAATTTATCGAGAGGTTTAGTAAGCCCTTAAGTATGTATCAGAATATAGAAAGAAGCTTAAGTAAAATACAATTTAGTAACAAATGGTAAATGTATTGTTACGTTAGTAAAGGTAACAATAATTGACTCATTGTAGTAAAGATGCAATTGCTTAAAATATCTTTATAAAATTATTTTAATAATTTTTTTCGAAAGATCTATTGCCATTAAAATAAGATATGATTATAACAGATGGAGATGTTATGATGATTTTAAATACACTTAAATACACATCTTATTACTCGGAAAAGATAGACGTTCATATATTTATGTATTCACCTCCTATAGATGCCGTTAGCTTCTGAATACCACATCAGGCAACACCTTGACAATTTTTCCCAGAGAATTGTAGAAAATTTTATGAACGAGAAATTTGGGTTGAGGATAATGAAATTTACAACTACTCATTATATAGTAGTTTAGATTTAAATGGGATTGGCCAAGCTAAGAAAAATAGCTAAACTGAATATGCATACTTCCTGAGTCGGAATCCATCCGCATTCTTATATATATCGGTTAGAAAATTATCGTAACTTATTATAATAAGTATTTAGGTAGAGGTAAAATAAATCTATTAATGTACCCCATTTTGAAACTTTATTAAATAAGCTTTGGGTTGTCCGATTTATTTCATTTATAACCCGATTTGTTCAATGTCTTGTTGCCATTTTAAGGCTAACTTCTTGATTCCTTTCTCATAGACGCTTTGATCCTGAAACACTCGGCTTCAGTGTTCGGTTGAAGCCAGTTTTTTTTTTGACACAAAGAAGTCTTTGCAATGACAAAAAGAGGTGTATGCATTAAAACTTCCCAACCCAGCTTCCTTAATTTCTTAAGGATCGTTATTGATATGTGTGTCCTGGTGAAACAAAACTCCTTTTCTTTCGACCAACGATTCCCTTCCATTTCCACAAAATGCACAGAAAAACATTCTTGGCCGTTTGAACAGTTTCACTACATTTTGATCGAAATCATTGTTATTTAGTATGTTACCCATTTCTCATCACCAGTCATTATCTGTTTAAGAAAAGGGTCGATTTCATTCCGTTTGGCCAAAGATTCGGAGATGAAATTTTGAAGTACTATGTTTATTTGCAACAATTCCTGTGGCACCCACACATCGAGCTTCTTTTTAAATCCAACTATACGTAAGTGGCTTAAAACTGTTTCGTGGTCCAATTTTGAGTTTTTGAGCGATGGCGGTCTGCTTCAGTCATTTCCATGTTTTTATTGAAATATTCGACGACGGGTCTATCTGTGCGATGTGCATCTTTCTCGTCGAAATTTCCAGAAGGTTGGAATCGTCGAAACCACAATTGTGCATAATTGGCTGAGACAGTATTGGGACTATAGACTTCCGATTTTTTCCTTATCGACCTCCAAGTTCAACATCTATGTATAAATATCTATCTATCTATACATTTATATATAATACAAAGTCCCTCGGTTGTCTGAACGCTATTTACTCAAAAACTACCGAATGGATTTCCATACGGTTTTTACCAAGGAACCGAGTGATTCATGAGGAAGGGTTAGGAGAAAAAAAAAATAATTCGAAAATCCTCAAAGAAACAGTAACAGTAATAAGATGTATATAAAGTTTAGTTCTAAAGCTTTTAAAATCAAACAAGTCGCCATTGACAACATCTCATCAGTATTTATTAATTTTTGTGGGAAGGAGAGGCATCTGCCCAAGCACCTAGTGATCTATATTCCCCCATGTCTTTTTTTTTTAGATGAGAATCCTAAATTTCTAATAAGCCCAAGCGTGAATTAATGTGACCATTTCTTTAGGCTTTATTAAATACTAAATTTAAAAAGCTACAAAATATGTTTTTAAGTTACCAGCGAGATGGCAGGAGATTAACTAAATAGTATTTTTATTGAGCAAAAGTGAGGCGCCCATTTTGATGAAGAAATAAATCATACTGCTTATATAAATTGTCGAAGTAATTAGCTTTATTGGCTTATCTTTAAAAACCAATTTACAAAGGAAAGGCAAACCAGCAGGCACTTTAACAAATTTGTCCAATTACAGACTTAGTATTATAATAGTATGTTTCTGAAAAATGAAAGGGTTAAAAAAATTTCATTAAAAAGGATATAAAAATGAGAGAACAACAACATGAACAGTTGTATACAACTTTAGTTTTCAACATAAGGAAGGATTGAAATAGAATAGTAGAATTGCGACAGATACAAATACTTTTAATACGCTAAAAGAACTACGCAGTAGTAAGTGTAGTAAAACCAAACAGGGATACAAACACACACACACACACACATACACACACACCTGTCACACATGAACCATTGTAAATATACACAAAGATACTTGATCCTCGCTACTTAGGAAAAACTAAGTGAAGCATATAAGTAGCAACTAATTTTCAAGCTCATGAAATAGCAACGACAGTAGTAGTAGCAGCATCAACATCAAGAGTATTAAAGGCGACAGTGACATCGACAAGGACGAAAGCGACGATACAGTCAAGGACAACAAGCAAAAGAGTAGTAAAAGAAAAAGTATAAAAACGAGAAAAGTAAAAGGCAGCTGCTGTGCTTGGGTATTGAAGCGTGAGTTGTTGATACGTGCGAATGTGTTAAAAAATATAAAAAAAAAAAAAAAAAAACAACAAAAAACACAATATAGAAAATAACAAAAGACAGATATACGTAGATACTTATACGAGTAGTAGATACATGGAAGCAAGCAGATGAGTTTAATTTAGGAAATTTGAAAATTGTAATATAAAAACTAAAGTTCAATGAAAAAATGGAATGAGGCAACATCATCATCATCATCATCTCTCTGAAGAAACAATGAAATATCAAAGATGCTTTTGTTGTTGATAACTGGTGACTTTAAATAGAAGTAACAGCAGCAGCAACATCAGCATCAGCATCAATAGCAGTAGGTACCGGAAGCAGTAAAGGATAGAAAAATACACTTGCCACATAGTGCCAAAAAATTACATGTATCGTATGACGACTATCTGTTGTCAGTCAGTTTGGCGTTGGTAAACTTAGTGAATGTGACACACCCACATATGCTGCACGCATCTTGAAACTTATACTCGACGAATACTCAACATCAACTGATAGACAGACATACAGACAAACAGAAACACAGACTGACAGTCAGATAAACTAACAAAAAGAACAAAATGGCAATGAAAGACTACAAGAGACAAAGAACAATCAGACATTTCGCTCTTGAGCTTGAGTGAGTTCTCCTGCTGCCTTTTTCTTGAAAAAGTTAAGGTTTTTTTTCTTTTCCTTTTATGTGCAACGATTTAAAATTAGCTCACGTACATGAAAATTGCAAACGAATATGTGCAAGAAAATTCATACAATATTGAAGCGCGTATTATCTGCTACCGGAAGACGCAAAAGTACTCGTAGATACAACGCACATGTATGTACTTTGGTACATATTCATCCATCTAACCAATCCATTCAGTTCCACTCAGTTTGCAAAGTGTAAACGTGTGTGCGCAAAAGATATAGAAAACTACTATTTTAAAGAAAACTGGGCGGATAAAGTGTAGAAAGTCAAACAAAGTGCAAGTGATAGAAAGTGGGTAGAGAGAGATTGAGTATTAAATGATCGAATTCGTAGAAAAAGAAATTGCAAATTAAAAAAAAAAAAATAAAAATGGGAAAAATACTAAGAATCTAATGCAGATACTACATGATATTAAAGATGTGTATGTGCACCTTTCATACTAGTGTAAATAGGTAATATCATTTTGTCTTGATGTTTGGAATCATGCCTCGAAAGACCCTCAGAACAGAGTGAACAGAGTGACGAGGAGCATCTTAACTCTTCTTAGTTTTTAAAGTAACAAGTTGAATTTATAGTAGGTTACGTTAGGTTATATAGCCCGAAGCCTTGTGGCCCATTGTGATACATGATTGTAGAAGCAAATGGAAAGCGGGGGAAGGGGTTGATGTGGGAGAGGGGATTGAGGTAATCAATAGTTGGTCTCTCTTAGCCTTTAAAACTAACCTGAAGGCTTTTCGAACAGAGTCAGGTCCCCTATTGGCAATTTTGCTTAATTTCCCAGATCATAAAAGAACGATTTCCCGAGAACACGGGGACGTCTTGTAAGAATGGGACGGTAGTCACAAAGGAGATGTTGAATACTCTCTGATTCTTCTTCATCTTCATAGTATAGGAGTTTGGATGTTCATTTCGGTTTGTAGTAAGGCCAGAGTGTCCTGCGACAGTACAGAAGGCATATTCGTCCACCTCATTTTTTCTAGCTCCTGGGTTTTCGCTTCCAATCCTGAATATCAGAAATTGCTAGAGAGCAAGAGAGCAAGAGAGTGCCAATCCCCTTTTAGCACACTCGTTGCATGTAAAACTAGAATAGCCAGGCATCCAGTTTAGCGTAATTGACAGCTGTTGAGCTTGGTTAAGAGCCTTCACCGTGCTGCGAATAATTTGTCTGATGATGCTGTGAGCCGACAAAGTCTTGATGGCTACCTAGCTGTCAGTATAAATCTATATGCTTCTTGTGGTCTTCCATATAGTGTTTATTAACTTTCTTGCTTGTTAGACTGCATTGGTAGCTGAATTTATATTGAGTATAGATACATCAAAATCTGAGTTCTTCGCTTATTGGAAGAGGTAATTCCCAAGCAAAAATCATTTTAAAGTTGTTTTTTTTTGTATCATGCAGTAAATAGTATTATAAATTTAAAATGAAGTTTGTAACATACAGAAGGAGACATCGCAGACCCCATAAAGTATATATATTCCGTGTAAAGACCCTCGGACCACCAGGAGGGGGTAGCTCCCACACAAACCCAGATCCAAATTCATGTTTTTATTAGAAGAACTTTGTTGTTCTTTGTACTATTGACTTCAAATTTAAACACTATAAGTATCTGACCCATATCAACTAACTGAGTAAATTTCAAGACTCTCGGACCACCATGAGGGGTAACTCCAATACAAACCCAGATATACTATTTACTTGAAATTTGGACACTACTTATAAGTACCGCAAACCATTTAAATTGCAAGACCCTAGGACCACTTGGAAAGGCGTGAAGAGTATTACAACTTAGACACAGGTAAAGTTAATCTTCTTCTTACTGGTTTTTCCATAGTTTATTACTTTAATTCAAATCGTTTGCCTTCAAATTTATTTGAAATGACAACTGAATATATACTAACACTTGGGTGTAGAAGATAAATAAGTTTCGGTGAGCAAAATTTTAATATTCTCTTAAATATATATGCAGACAAAATGTGATGAAAGATGATTCTCCTCTATCGTCATCGTCATCATCATCATCCAGTCAATTCTTAATAATATTTAATTTATTAACCATAAAAGATTACTACAAAGGAACTTTTCTAATGGAATTTCAAATTTGTAAATTTCCTTTAAAGTTTTACTAGAACTCAACTTATTCTAACATTTTCTCATAACTCATTCCTTCAAGTATGCAAGTATTATACATATAGTGGTAAGGACATTCCTTAACAGAAACAACCACAACAATGTCCGTTGGGTAATGTGTCTGTGCTGGCATTTTCACAAAATTTCATACTGCTACATACCTTTAGGGAGTGTCACTTGTGGGCGGCCAAAACCAAAATGTTGCTAAGACAAGACAAAGTTAAAGTTAAAATGAAGAAAGGTGTTGACTGGAAGAAAGGAAGAGAGTCAAATAGTAGATAGACACACAAACAGACATACAGATAGATAGACAGGCAGACAGACATAGATGCAGAACAAAAAGCATCAGACATTTATGCGATATGTATGGTTGAGTAGTGTTAAGGTGTCTGTCTGTTTGTCTATCTAGATACATTTTAGAACACTCAACGAAGTTTATATCTATGTAGATGTCGGTGTGTGTGTGTGTATGCGTGTGGCTGTTCGAGTAAGCTACGAAATGCATTATCCACTTAGCGAAAGAAAAAGGATACTACTTGCAAGGTTATATTGTACTAGCATATCAAAATACATACGGAGTATTACTATGAATAGTAGCTACTTAGACTTCATACACATACGCAAACTTAGAGAATGATATATAAAGTAAATCTCTCTGAAAGATACATATGATGACGATGATGATGATGATGATGACGATGGCAAAAGAGGAATTGTTTAGTTTGGAATTTAAGTGAAAAAGCATAGAGTTTGAAATTAGCTATAAAGAATTTTTTGGAAAAAGGTGGAGATCGTACATAGTAGTAGTACATATGTACATAAATATCTCTGTGTCTGGTTGCCTAACTGGCTGAATGACTTCTTTTGATGTTTTAGTTAAGCTTAAATAGTCAAAGGAAAGGATCTATCTGTGTATTATATTTAAAAGCAGCCATGTATTTAAGGTTACATAAATGAATAAATAAGGGTGTGTGTAAGTATATGTTTGGCTTTGATATTTATCACATTAAAATCACATATAGACGACACAAGCTTTTAGACACTTAGACACATCTCATTACACTTTAACGCGGTAATTTTCATCACGTTTGTTCATATGTGTAGACACTTGATTTCCTGTTAAAGTTTCTTGTTTGTCTACCTGGCAAATTATACAATGTGTTAGAAAATAGCAAACAATAAACATACAAACACGTCTAGAGTCCATACACTTGAATCATCAATGAACAACTTTAACCATTTGAATAGTTTTGACACGACTTCATATCTAACTGAATGGTTATCATTATTATGATCATCATCATCATTATCATGGAAAACCTTTACACCTTTCAATCTAACATACATTCACATATCCTAAAGAAATGTTCACATGTGTGATTTTAAGTGTAAAGATAAACTCCAACGTTTCACTCAATTTCACAAGTGAAACTCTCCTTCCACTCTATTTCACACGTGAATTTCTCTTTCCTCTTTCGTCTTGTCTTTTTGCTCCATCACCACCCAAATAAAACAACGGGCACAATCAGCAAAAGTGGCTACTACCAAGCTTTTCATCGTTTATTCATTTCTACTTCATTCATTTAGCCAACCAACCAAACAAGCAGCCAAGCAAGTTTAGATATCGCACGCATTAAAGTTACACGATACAATCTGATAGATACTTTAGCACGTCACGTGCAGCTGCTATTTCATTGCGTGTATTATGTTCATCATCATTATCATCATCATCGTCATCATCATCATCATAGTCGCCATGATTACGAACCAGTGTAAATTTCATCAGTTAAAAGTAAAGTACACTTAATCCAAATCATTATCTATAACGTCGTCATTATCATCATCATCATCAGTATTATCATTGTATGCGGGTGCATGCAGTTGTTGTACTGCAGATTTAAATTGTATTAAAGTATCCTTAAGTTCTCTGACATCATTAATTTCACAATTATAAGTAATAATGGTAAAATGAAATGAAATATTGTATTTAAAAATATATATTAAAAATGTTTGTTTGAATTTCCAGAAATATGGAAACTGAAAATTCATTCTGTTATGCATCTTTCAAATTTTTTTATTTTGGACATACAACCATCATATGAAGAGATACATTTTGAACAAGCTTCATAAATGGCTACAAATTTGAGTTTAAGACAGGTAAGGAGAAAATCGCTATATTATATGCACTCCATTTTGGTGCGGCGTCCAATAGAGTTATGCCAACCCATCAAAATTGCCGCCTGTTATTGGACAATTATTTCACTTTGATATCCTTATTGACGTATTTAGTGTATGTTGGAATTTTAGCCTTGGGCACAGTTAAAAAAAATTAGTATTCTAAACTGTAAACTGCCAGAAAGTACAAACTTCAAGAAGAGTGAACGTGGCATTTCTATCTAATATGTCACTAATTATTGTGGTGCTAATGTATCGGTCACTTCATGGGTTGACAACAAAGTTGTGTCAATGGCATCAAGTTACGCCAGTGTTTTTCCAAAGGACACTTCATAGGTTGACAATACAATAAAGTTGTGTCATTGGCATCAAGTTACTTCGGTGTTTTTCCTTTCTGTAGATTTGAAAGAATCAAAAAAGACTACATACCATTTGAACGTCAGTGTGTAGATTCACAATACAACGGGAGGAAGTGATTTGATCGGCAGTATAATAGAAAGGAATAAAATTTCATTAAGAAGGTGAGAGATTTTTTTTCGACTTGAGATAGCAGAAGTTTTAACTACAATGGAAATTACACAACAGGAAAAAAAGAAAATGAACCTCAACTATTCGAAAAGATTTGGATGCAAAAAAAAAAAAAAAAAAAAAAAAATAAAAAAGAGAAGAGAAGACACACAACAAATACCAAATCAAGTGGTTTCCCAGGATCAGTTGGGGCATTGGCCTTTTTGAAATTTAAGAAGACTTCTTTGCAAGTTCCCAAACTACACAGGCTTCTCGCAAACCGAGTGCGATAATTCTGGCGTAGCTGTATATGCCTGAACAACAGAAATAATTGCTTCAAAAATGTTCATTTCAATTAATAGCTGTTAATCCTTTTAGCATATTTGAGACAGAAGAGCATCATATCGTTTTATTATCATTAACTTTGTTAAAAAAAAAAAATATTGCAAAACCGAAAACCACATTTCTATCTAATAGAAAAAAAAAAAAAACGCGTCGAAATTGGAGCAGTTGCCATACGAAGGGTTAAAAGTATTTATTTAAAAAAGGAACCAAGAACTGATTCTTATTGTTTTCCTCACTAATCTGCATATAAATAACCTTTTAGTTGTTTTTAAGCATTTTACGCAAAACTCATATGCATCAAAGCAAAATCAACCAAACAAGCAGAACAACCAATACTGGATATGCAGGATGCCATTTTCGAAGATTCAAATTTGTCTTTAATTCAATTAATTGACTTGTTAAAATAAACTGTTATTGTTTATAATAAAGTTGTGATGTATTACTTTTGTTTGTAAAAATGCATCGAAAGTGATTAGTTCAATGAATGATTAGGGGTGTGTTTTACATGATTTTTTTTTTTTGTTTAGAAGGGAAAGATTTTTTTCTCTTTTCATTAGGTTTTTGGTAGAGTGAGAGATGTAAAAGGAAGTGAGTAGTGTCAAAATATTTGCTTGGCATCTGTGGTCGAAATTGAAAACAACCTACCTCAAAACCCTCGTAGATTTCTAGCACACACTCGATTGCTTATTTTTTTTTATGATTTAATAATTTAATACCATATAATAAATTGTACATATTTTATTCTCTATTCGTTTGTGTGAAAAGATTATTTTAACATTATTAAATTAAAACGAATTCTCAATCTGTTATCCAGAATTCTTGGATATTTTTCTTTATAGTTGACAAAAAAAATTATGGAACACGCAGCAAATTTTAAAAAGACTTTTTGGAAATTTCGTTTAAAACTTAATATCGTTAAACCATTGAAAAGTGATTCGATATACTATTCGATTGTATGATCTAAAAGTTTTCAAGTTGAACAAAAAATATCATCATTTGTATAGAAATAACCTGGTAAGTCAATATAAGATTTATTAATAATTTTTTTTTTACCTAAAACAATAACAACAAGAACCACAAGAACAAAGTCTATTATTAAATAAATAAATTTTACAATTCTTAAAGTATCTGAAGTGTTTGTAATAGGGAAGAGATTCACTAAAATATGAAAGTATGATTAAAAAGTCTGGTAGGCAGAGTATAAGAATCACTTATTCATATACTAGAAAGAGTTTTAGTTGATGTCTCACAAAAGGGGTGAGGATTTTTGAAATTCCGCTCATTGTTATATATATAAATTATCTCATTGTGAATATGGTACTTAAATGACAGAAAAATTGTAGTGAACACATCACTTAATACTGACTAAATTAACAACTGAACATCTAAATTGGCTTCTATGAAAGAACATTTACAAGTTTTACCAACAATATACTCGTATTGTCATCTTCATATTGAATCTCAAAAAATTCTTAAACGAATCACGTGCTTATACAGACAATATTTTTATATAATAAATTCAGAAATACTATTGTATATATTTCATTCAAATCACAAGGAAATCCAATCGAACCAGACGCATTATTACAATCAACATTGAAGATGATGACGACAACATTATCGATAATAATGTCAAAGGCTAAATGAAAATGTCTCTGCATACAAAAAAAATTCATATTATTTTGACAGGAAAGTCAAGCGCTCATACACAAACGAAGAAACACACAAACATTTCAGACAAACCAGACAGAGACGAGGACGACGACGACGACGACGCATCTTTACAATATTTTATAATATGTTTTACAATTGAATATAACAACAACAAAAAAAAATATATATATATATGTATAAGAAAAATAAGAAAAATCAATGCCAATTCGCTCAATCGCTTTGCTTACTGGCAGAAGTAAAATCAAATCAAAATGAAACGAAACGAAACGAAGAATTCAAGTCAAAAATCATCAAACAACTTATTTTGCATACATTCAGGGGCATATACTTGTATGTATGTGTCTATCTGTTAGATTATGTGTGTGTATTAGTGTGTGTGCTTGTGTGTATTGAAGCGGATTTCAGCCACAATATAATGCCACATGCTCAAACACTTTTCTTTGATTGCTTAACGATGCTTTCTTGTTGTTGTTGTTGTTGTTGCTGTAGTTCTTGTTGTTGTTAACAATTGTACACGTCAATGGTTATTGATTGTCTGCTATCATTTTCTTTCATCATATACGTACATACTACATGTGAGTATTTGTGTGTGTCTGTGTGTGTGTGTGTGTGTCTGTGTGTTTGTTTGTTTGTTTGTTTGTTTATTTGCATGTGTTAGTTGTAAGTGCGTCGTCATCGTCTAAAGTATGCGGAAGCTTTTAAGACATTTTTCTATACAAAAATCAAAATCGGTTTTTATGCGCTTTTGATATTTGAGTAGCATGTTTATACTAAAAGCTTCTCTTTCATATACATATAAATAAATGTATCTGTGAGTATGCGTGTGTGTGTGTGTGTGTGTGTGTGTGTTTGAGAATATTTGATTTGCATTATTTTGCAAACTAACTCAACAACAACAACAACAGCAACAACGGAAAAGTGAAGTGGAAATCCATTCAAACATACATAACTTCACCATAAACTTGATATACAAATAAATATATACATTTATAGCGAAGGGTTGTTGACAATAACTTTAGCTTCAACTTCTTTTCTTGTTGTTACTGATGATGATGATAATGATGATGCTGATGGTGATGTTGGTGATTCAATCTGCAAATCTCAAGAAAAATGTAATGAAGGAGAAGAAAAACGAAGTTATTGCAAGAAAAGCATGACATATTCAATAAAACGAAGAAAGATATGTAAAATCCTTTTAAGCAGCATATCAATGTCGACACAGGCAACATTTTTTGTTCTTTCCTTTTTTCCTCCTTCTCTTCGTCATCATTTGTGTTTTATCTTCGCTTAAGAGGAACTTGAATACCTAAGTCAAAAGTTTTCCGTTTGCATTTCCTGGATATTCATAAAATTTTAACAGTTGTCACTTTTACTTTTTTAAATATGCAAACTAGTCCAGTAATAAAGGAGCACAACAGAGAGTAAAAGAGCATGAATGTCACTGGTAATACTTTGTTAGAATGTTTTTACAGTAAACTGCATCTGAGGGTTGGTTGGTTGCTTTTGTATCTCATACTTAAGTATTTCAAGGAGAGGGCGACATCACTAAGGGCTAAGTTTGTCATAACTTTTGCATTAAATTTGTAAAAGTAGTGAAGAATTACTAACAAAATGAAATGAAATTCTTTTGTTATTTGAAAGAGATAGTATGGTGATTGAATAGAACAGTAGAAAAACAAGAAACAAATAAATTAAGAAACTTTGATTTCAACAAAGCTTACTACATTCACTTCACTTCACATAAGTTATTATTTTAATATGCGGATTAGTCGAAATGACCAATGCAGGCTATGTAATGAAGAAGAGGAGACAGTAGAGCATTTATTTTTTCACTGTGTGGGTCGAACTTGGAACAGACTCCGCTATCTGGGTTGCCATTATTTGGATCCAAATGAAATTTCAGTCATGCCTCTGAAGAAAGTCTTGAAATTCTTGATGAAATCCATATTCCTAGAGGAACTGTATTTTTATTGGGATTGTCACAATAGGCCCATTCGTGGCCGTAGTGACGAAGTTCAGTATGTTCCACCTCTCTTATAATCAAATTAAGTATAAATACTTCAATTTCAAAGATGAGATATATATGGGGGTTATGTCGGCGCTGAAACTTAAAGCTTTCTGGAATTAAATCGCTTCCTTATTGTAATACTTAAGCATTTTACAATTCAGAACATGATTTTTATATAAAACAAAGATGAAATACTTATATGAATAAAGAGTCTCTAGATGATGAAGTAAAGGAATCTATAGAGATGATCAATTTTTATATCAAACTGTATACCCGTGGAGACGTTGTCCTGACTTCTATATAGATCATTTTTACTCTCTTAGTGTCTCTTTGTCGGATATTTTATGCATTTAATATACATAGAATACATTCGCCAGACACATACATAGTTGATATTGAAATAAATTTGAGATAAATCAAAGACTACAAATAATTTATTTTTGAAATACTATATCAGAACTCAACAATCCAAAGTAAAAAAAAAAAATAAAATATAATAAATAATAATAATAAAAAAAAAATAATAATAATATGTTGGTCTATATATTTTGCGCCGTTTATCCTTTAAATGTCTGGATCTCACAAGAAGGCTGCATCAATCCAATAATTTCTTTTAAATACACATACACATTCACAAAATTTCTTTGTTTCGGAGAATAGTGTAAACGAAAACAGTTTGTCATCTATATAAAATGGAACTATGTCTGTGAGTCTGTGTGTATGTTCCTTATGGACTCGAAAATCTCTTTATAGATTTTAATGAAATTTTCAAAGAAACTCTTGCATAGTCTAAAGTATGTTTGAGTTTCCATAATTTTTCAATATCAAAGTAATGAGCTGTGTTAACCTCAAGACCAAATGTTAACCATATGACGAAATTAATCTTCGACTCTATCTTTTTCATTTTCGACTATCTTTCTGTTTTTTTCTTAAGTGCCAATATTAAACAGGTGATCATTGCACAAAATAGTTTTAAGTATGCACATTCCACACAATTAGGTACATGTGTATTTTTGTTTTGGAGCGATAACTGATAATATATGCAGATAACACTTGCGCTGGTTATGATTCTGACTCGCCCACAGATCTGCAGCGATTCAAAGCGCTGGAATATCGCCACCAATTCAAGCAAATCTTTCAATCGTGATTTCACGAAGAGCCGCGGCATTTGTTCAAATATCGTATATGGAGATTACTTCAAAAGTGTGTCAAGTCCGATACCTTAGTTTAAAGCTTGACCCGCTCTGAATATCAAGCATAATGATAATTAAACTCAATGTGCAGGATGTCTTTCTCATACTCTAATGCATAACTTCAGAAAGAAATTATAATTGCCTTCCCATTAAATGTGTGAAGTATGAAAAATTGGAGTTAAATTCTCAATCTATATTAAGCTAAGCTTTTCTCACTAAAAGCAAATATTAAGATAAACTTACATTTAATAAAATCGGTCATTAACTGTACATTTACAAATAAATAATAATATAATGTGGAATAATTTAATTTTATATGCCATTCTGCCTGTTTTTATTTGATTTTTCTAACTAAATAATGGATCAACACAGAATGCTACTATATTTCTTTGTTCGTTTATGTAAATGTATAAAAGTAAATTCAACTGAATGTGTGAAAGTGGAAACATGTCCTAATTGTTTTAAAGAAGTGTTTTATAGATTGAATATGAATGAACTTATTATATACATCAATTGTTATTGATTCTAGTGTTATTTTTCTAATACTTACGAAAGAATAACCCAATTTATTATATTTCAAGTATAAATTTTATAATCAAAAATAATAATCCAATAATCCATAATCCATTATGTAACTACTGATTTTGGTAATGAAAAATATTTAAAACAAATTTAGATGAAAAGTCTTTTGATGAATTTTTATTTCCTTTGTTTCTTCTATATTTCATTCAATTATACGTTTTATGTTCAATTACATCCCAGGTACACACATTACTGGCATTTATTTATTGTAGTACGTAGGTCGATCAATAAGAGAGATGGCGCTCGTAGCATCGATCTTTTTTCTTTTTTTTTTAAGTTTAGTCCATCATTAATCAGTTGTCTCAGTAATATGGACCACATGGTTTCATTTTTATTGTTAATTGAAACAACAAACTTTAGCTGATTAGAAAAATATTAAAAAGGTGAATTTCGTGTGCTCATGAAGCATATTTTTCTGCGTAAAAAATCATCACCGAAACCAAGGAAAGGCTTGCTAAATACTAAGGGGACTCTGCTTTATCAATTTCAATGGTTAAGAAAAGGTTTATTGAAAGCTTTGTGATGGTCGTACCAACCAAACAATTGACACCAAACATTCAGTTCACCCAAAAAATCTTTGTACCGCCAGAAATCGTCGTTAAAATTCATGGAATGAAATTGGATGATCGGAAATTGAAAGTGCGTGAGGTGGCTAAGGCTTTAGGCAATTTAACTGAGCGGCTACATAATATTTTACATAAATATTTGGATATGAAAAATCTATTCGCGCATAGGCTACCGCTCACACTTGACCTTAAGAGCACCCATGTGACTACTTCAAAAGAGTGATTTGCTATGTTCAACCGCAAGTCGAACGATTTTTTTTATTACCTTGAACGAAATATGGATCCTTCACAATACACGAGAGACCAAGGAATAGCCAAAGAAGTGGATTCCTCCTGGAGAAAGTGGACCAAAGAAGGCTTAGGTGAATCTGTCGGCCAACAAGGCGACATTTTTGTTGGACATTGATTTCCTTAAGGAGGGTAAGGTATTATTAATCAGAGCTGATGGACAGATTCGTCATTAATTTGTGTCATAAAACCGACCATATTTGACGAAGAAAATAATGTTCTTCCACCATGAAAATTCATGGGGTGCACACCTGTATAGACGCCATGGCAATAATTCATAAATTGAACGACGAATTTGTCACCCCATTTACCATATTCTTCAGATTTAGACCTCTGTTACTAGTATTTCCTGTTTTCAAACATGAAGAAATGGTACGACTGTAAGAGATTTGGGTCAAATGAAGAGGTCATCACTGAAACAAACGCCTATTTTGAGGACCTTGAAAACATCTATTATTTAGAAGGGATACAAATAATGGAAAAATGCTGGTCTAAATGCATCGAGCTAAAAGAAGATTAGATTGGGAAATAAAATGAAATCAATTACCGAAAAAAAAAAATTGTTTTTCTCTCTGTTTCCAAGGACTTATTGATCGACCCTCCAAGTGAGTACAAGTAAATATAAAATTTTACCATTTACTTACCTTTGAATAGATATTCAAACAATATACAAAATATATTGCATACTTTTTGGCAAACATATCAACACACACACACACACACATACAAACAGAAATGTGCAATGATGAAAAATGTAAAAATTTATTAAATGCAGCAAAATACTAAATTCACAAAAGAAATAATAAATTCATATAAATGAACATTAAAAATAATAATAAAAAAAAAAAAAAAATTAAATAAAAATTGTACTACTATATGAACAAAGCACACAACATTAACAAGGGAGAAATGTTGAGAGAGAAAAAAAAAAACATAAAAGTGTAGCATACTTTGTTGCGTTAGTAAGTTTTGACGTGTCTAGTGCATAAATAAAAGGAAACGAAGAAATGCATGCAAAAAAAAAAAAAAAAAAAAAATGAAAGAAAACTGTGAGTGTATGTGTGTGTACCATGTTTATGGCCAAAGGAAAACAAATATGTATGTGTTTGTGTGGCATGCATTATGCTGCATTTGAAATGCAAATGTGCTTTTATTATTGCTATAGTTTGTTGTTGTTGTTGTTGTTCGCATTGCTTCTCTTTATCATTGTGTCTAGAATTCTTTTTTCTAGTTGCGGCAACAAAACAAGAAATATAAAAATAAAATAAATATATTGAAATAGTGAAAAATGCATCAGCCACATTGCGACTTTAACAACAAAACACAAAGCAACGCAACACAACACAACACAACACAACACATACAAGCACTCAAAGGCATTAGAAGGTATATGTTCATATTAGGAAGAGAGAGTGAGTGAGGATAAATAGAAAATAAAGGAATTATTTATATATAAATATAAATAAAAAAATAACCGAATTCTATATTATTTTATGGTTCGTTGCACAGTGATAGAGAAAAATAACATAACAAAAAAGATTGAAATGATGAAGAGATTTTATTGAGTTGCCTGCCAACCAAAGAATCAGCAACTGTTGCCAATGCAGTTGCACCGATTGCATTTAATGATGACAACTACAACATACTTTTAGATAAACATGGTATGTGAATGAATGTGTTGATTACAATAGGGAGGGAGTATTGCTGATGTTTATCTTATGACTTCCCCTGTAACCCCCCACTCATATGTATGCATATGAGTGAGTATATGCATTCTCTTCACTTCACACTTACTTTCTACTGTTCATGTTCATGTTTTGTATTTCCTTATTTTATGCTTTGCTTTCTTGTTTTTGTGTGTTTGTGTGTTTGTATGTTTATTTGCTTTTTTGTTCTGTTGTTCCCTTCTGAAGTGCGTTCGTTTTGTTGTTAAATACAAAAAACAAATAAGCGAACAAACGAACTACACATAAGGAAAAATAAAGAAAATTATTATACAACAACAACAACAACAATAACAGCATAATCAACGGTTGAAAAAACAACAACAAAACAATATCAGTTGTTGTATTCCATTAACATAACAAATGTGTATTCATTGTGTTCATATGGCATCGGCACCAACATCAACACTAACACTTTTATGCATTCTAATAACAACAAAAACAAGTGTAAGAACAACAACAACAACAATAATTGCAAAAACAACATTGTTTCGTATAACAACTTTTTGAATTACAATACAAAAAAAAAAAAAAAAAAAACAATAAAACAAGACAAGAAGACAACAAGAACAAACCAACCAACCATTTTGCCATTTTACGCGGCATTATACTTACAAAATGTGACAAGTGATAGAAAGGATTATGCCAGACAGTAACATGAACACATACATAAACAAACACATATACACACACCTAACATACAGGCAGCCATCCACAATATACTTATGCACACTTATACTCATATACTCACATTACAAATACTGCTTACTGCAGTCATGCATGAATGTTAACTTCACTTGTTGCTACACTGCATCAATCAATTCAGAAATGTTACTGAAACGTAATTGTACCTACGTATTTCAACATCTTTCGATATTCTGTAGATGTAATATTAACTTTTAATGTATGTACTAGAGAGCTGCATGAATGGACTCAATACAGTGTTTGAGTTATTCATGTCAAAAATAAGTTCAGTGAGTTTTGTAATCTATTATGAGAGAGTTTAGGCAGTAGTAACTAAAACCAAACGAATTGAATGGACGAAGTATTTTTTTTCTGTATTATATTCATTTGTTCCATTCAAATTAAAATATTCAGTTGTTTTTGTATGTTCTAGGTGAGTTTTTGATTGTCATTAATTACTACTCTGAGTTCCGGCTAAGTTGAGTGCACACATGTAGCCCTCTTGTATGTACACCGAATTCGCCTTACTTTTTGTTTTTTTAAATCGCTTTATTATTTTTAGGAGTCAATGCTCATAAGACGCCTGGTATCTATTTTGATAATCGCTGCCTTTTGAACAGGTCAAAAGAGATTTGTTAGTTAAATAAGTATTATGTACTTATGTTTTTTTTTAATTATACTATTAATAGATAAAAAAGTACGAAGTATTGTCGTTTCAGCATTATTATAGGCACTGTATTGGCTGAAAGTCTGGCTAATACATGAATCAGTCATTGTTCCTGGTCCAAAAAAAAAAAAAAAAAAAAAAAAATAAAACTGATCTAATCTTCAATAGTAGTCATGTTGAAGTGATTGTCTAATGTTGAGTTGCTAACAAACCACTCGCAGCCAGTGAGAATGAGCAAGGCTTTGTTTTGCAGTGTCTGGACCCGCTTAACCTTTGACTTTACAGCTAGATATACTCCAGCCATATAACCAGGAAGGTGCTACAATTTGCTGATACATTGTTTGCTTATTGCGCAGACTTAGTTTTTTTTCTGCTGTTGAGAATTCTCCTTATAAAAACATGATCTATTTTATATTTATTGTCAGCTTTACTAACTAATTTTCATTATCTTTTGGTATACTTTGTACTTGAAATTTTATAAAGATTTACCTATTTACCTTTATTAAACTTTGATTTTATATCTTAAAATATTGCAAAAGCCAAAATCAAATATTCGAAGAAAATCGTCTAAAACATTTATATATTTTGCTTAGATACTCAAAAAATATGTATAATCTTCTCCTGTATATATTAAATTGGAACTATGTAGAATGTATGTATGTTCCACATGGTCCCCAAAACCACTGAGCCGATTTTGATGAAATTTTCAGGGAAATTCTAGCATAGTTAAGAGAGTGTTCCTGTGAAGTAAGGTGCGGATCATCGGAATAAGTGAATCAAATTTTGCATATGCAGCTTAAAAACAAATTTTAAAATCAATTAAGTAGTCTTCGTCGAACATCACAGATCATTATGTCAATATTATTATACATCTCTTTTTGAATTGTGATTTTGTCAAAACAAAATAAAAACATTCTCGTGTCGATATTGATGAAATTGTGCCGGGGAGTAGCAACATGTGCCGGGTACCTTTAGTAAATAATAAAATGAAATATAAATTTAAAAAAAAAATTTTGTTTTTTTGTTTTGTTTTAAGGGATACTTAAATCCCAAGATGCTATTCAGGTAGGAATTCTCACATACTAATAATATTTTTATGACTTTGGCAAGGCTATCATATCAGGCATTACTTTGTCTCGTAAACCAATTCAATTTAAAAATCCCTACTTGTTCAATATTCGCAGCTGATTTACAGATATTTGCAATGATATTATAATATTTCTACATCTCTTACTTTAATATTAAATGATGTAAATAGTATAGTTTTACATTTTTCATGTTCAGAATTAATATTTTTGTTTGGTGAAATACATTCTGTCAAAAAAGTACCGGGAATTGTCGATTTAAATCTGGCGGGGTGGGTAATCTACGCAGGTAAATTTTTTTTTCCTAGGTTGGTACAACTGTCCTTAATTACTATGCCAAGTTTGAGCGGGATCTGTCAACCAGTTTGTTTACAGCAGCTGGTTAAGTAAGTCGATGTCAATAGTGCGTACCGATTTTTTACTATGGGTGATTTCGTTGAACAAAGAATTTGTTTAAAGTTTTGTGTCGCGAATGAATTTTCGTGTGCCGATGCATTGAGAATGTTACAAAAGGCCTTTGGCAATAATACTCTATCGAAAACTCGGGCATATGAGTGGTACAAAGCCTTCAAAGACGGTCGTGAAGTGGTCGAAGACTTGCCTCGTTCCGGACGCCCATCGACGGCTTCTACCGACGATAACGTCGATAAAATTAAGGAAATGGTGCTCGAAAAACTTCATACCAGCTTGAGAGAGATAGCACATGAGTTCAACATATCCCACGAGTCAGCACGTACGATTTTAATTGATATTTTGGGCATGAGAAAGGTGGCCGCGCGACTGGTGCCTAAAGAGCTGAATTTTCTTCAAAAACGCTATCGCGAACAGGTCGCTTCGGACATGCTGGATCACTGTAATTCCGATCCCACATTCATGGAACGCATCATTACGGCCCCCTGTGACTTTTTCCTTTTTCCAAAACTAAAATTGCCGCTTCGTGGCACCCGTTTTGAGTCCATTGAAGCCATAAAACAAAATTCGGCGCGTGAACTGAAGGCCATCCCGGAAAGTGCCTATAAAAAATATTTCGATGATTGGAAATGCCGTTGGCATAGATGTACCCGGTACTTTTTTGACAGAATGTATATGTAACTTCATATTTTTTTAATAATTTGATGGAATTGTTATAAAAGAGAGTTGCACTGTGCACTGTTGCCTATGTCGGACTCCCCTAACTTTCCAATTCACTCAGTTACTTTCATATGCATTTTTTCAATACATTCATAACTCTACATTTCTCCATTTTTCGCATAAACGAAGTTTTCAAGTAGCTTTTTGCATATTTTAGTTTGTTTTGTTTTGTTTGGTTATTTTTTTTTGCTTTTATTTTGTACTAATGTCGTTGTTGTTGTTATTGTTGTAGATTTGCAGTTGTTGCAATTGTTGTCATTATTGGTGGTGTTGCTGTTACTGCTCCTGTCTATCAACACATTATGCATATACAGAGGGATACATTTACTGGATACCATCAAAAAAATAAAAACAGCAAAAAAATCCTTTAACGTGCCAAATTGTTTTTCTATTATTGTTTGCTATTGTTTGTGTGCATTGTGTGTGTGTGTTTGTTTTGTGTGTTGTGTCCCCACAAGTTACACAATACGTGTATGTAGTACATAGTTTCCAATTGTTGTTTTTTGCAATGCAAGCATGCAGTTGTTTGTTACATTTTTAAGCTTCGCTTTTTATTGTAGATCTCATACTTATAGTTATTTAAATTAGCATAACAATGCAAAGCGCGTTGCACAAATATTCTTACAAACAAAAACATAGACACATACATACACTTATCATATAAACATTATGAGTGTACGAGAAATAACAAAAGATCGCTGCATTGTTGTTGAGTTAATGACAAGCATGACACATGGAAACACTTTTCATTTGACAAGAAACTACATTTTTTCTTTTTTTATTCTGCTTTAATAAATTATTTGTTTTGACGAAATCAGATTACTTTTTGTGACAAATGGTTTTTTTCTTTTTTTTTATTCACAAAAGGGATAATGTGCATATATAAAATAAATGAGAAAGAGTTCTTAAATTTTTTATTTTTGATTTTTATGATGGTTAGGAAAGGTTAACCCAGATAAATATCAAATTATTGAATAAATTGATGTGTGTTTATATACTTACAAGGGCTTGAAATGAAAAAGTAATAAATATTTTAAATTAATTTGGTGTGACACTGAATGCAAGGAGCCGAGAGATAATTATAATAGCTTTCTAGTTCGTATAATTTCCGAGAAACTGGCACCGAGATAGTCATATCTATATTGATTTGTTTCTTTACATTGATCAAAAGTATAGAACTCGACTGTTCTGGATATAAAGTACGTGCCATTAATCTTAAGAATTTTTTATATTTAAGTACAGGGTATAATATCCCGTTTACAAACAATGGACAGACGTTGTCCTGCCCCTCCTTGACAAACAATTGTGGGTGCTGATTGTTTGACTTGATGAGATGTTTAACAAAGATGAATTGATTGATTTTAAAATATGTTTTTAAGCTTTATATGCATCTCACTTTATCACCGCCTTTTTTCGATTTTGTTTAGAGTTTTGGACACTTCCTGTGGGGTTTTCCGATTTTTTTGTCCTAAACCTTCCTCATGAATCACTCCGTTAATTAGTGAAAACCGTATGAAATCAAATCTAATAGTTTTTGAGTTTATTGCACACAGACATTCAAATATGGCGGGGGCACTTTGTTTAATAATATGTATATATATAAATATAAATATGAATCTATTATATCAAAAATAATGGCCGTTTTCAAACAGCTACTTTAAATGAACGTAACTCAGCTCAAAATAAACTTTATTAATCGAAATAAACACCATTACAATCAATACAATACAATGCCAACGTGAAACAAGTTTATTTATGCCGGTAGCATAAAAGTCCGGAGTTCTGGAGGCGATGAAAGCGTTGAAGGCGTTTTTGGCGTCGTCTTGATTTTTGAAGCATTTCTCGAGCAGGAAATTGTCGAGGTGTTTGAAAGAATGGTAGTCAGTGGGTTAGCGGTCCGGTGAATATGGCGGATGAGGTAGAGTCTCATAACCCAATTCGTTCAACTTCTGCAAGGTCAGTTGTGCGACGTGCGGTCGAGCGTTGTCATGGAGCAGATTGGTCCCTTCATATTGATCAATCTCGGGCACATACGTCGAAGCTTCTGGTGCATTTCGTCGATTTGTTGGCAGTACTTCTCTGCCGTGATCGTTTCGCCTGGATTCAGAAAGCTGTGATAGATGACACCGGCTGCTGACCACCAAACAGTAACCATAATCTTCTTTTGGTGCAGTTTCGGCTTCGGGAAGTGTTGTGGAGCCTCGTCGCTGTCCAACCACTGCGCGGAACGTCGCCGGTTGTCGTAGAAGATCCATTTTTCATCGCACGTTACGATTCGGTCGAGAAACGGGTCATTTTTGTTGCGCTGAAGAAGAGACGATGACACCTCAAAACGACGAATTTTTTGATTTTCGTTCAATTCATGCGGCACCCATTTATCGAGTTTTTTTGACTTCCCTATTTGCTTCAGATGGCGTACGACTATTAAGTGATCGACGTTGAATTCTTGTGCGACTTCTCGTGTGGTTTTACGAGGATCGGCTTCGATTAAGTCTTTCAATTCGTCATTGTCAACCTCAGATGGGCGGCCGCGATCCTCTTTATCTTCAAGGCTGGTATCACCTGCGCGAAATTTTTCAAACCATCTACGTGTGGTACGTTCGGAAGCAATATCCTCGCCCCATGCTTTATTGATATTTCGTGTCATCTCCGCAGCATTGTGGCCAAGTTTGAATTCGTGAAGCAAAATAATGCGAATTTCTTGTTTTGATAGAATCAAAAAAAGTGGTCGGAAATCAGAAACGTATGACGATAATCAAAAGATAATAGTCTAAAAGATAGAGCGAAAAACGCGCTTTAAAACGACATATTGCATGACCACATTCATTAAAAAATTTATTCAGAAATTCATGCATAAAAATAAACAATATGGAAACGGCCATTATTTTTGTACCAACCAATAGAAGTAGAAAAGAAAGCTCTTAAAATACTGGATTACAAATTATTGTTATTTAAAAATTATTGAAAGTGCTTAGCAATTATCTATAAACTTTGTTGTTCTGAAGTTTCATAGTAAAAATGGTAATTTGATACATCATCGGATAAAAAGCAAATATAGTAGATCACTTTGACAGATAACTATATATCAGATATGTACTTATATGAACGTATAATAGAAATTATATTGTTAAAATTGTTGTTCTGTTATTGTTGAACTTATTCAGAGAGTTGATATGAATGAAGAAAAGCTTTTACGATTATGTATTGAAAATGAAACAATTATTGTTGTGTTTCTTGAACAATAAATCCTTTAAGAACTTTAATTACTTCTATAGGATTCAGGCGTTTGGTCAACACAGAAGCCATAGGCAATTGCCTACAGTTGCCTACAGTTGCCTACAGTTGCCTTTATATAAACGTACTTCTGTCTTTCAAATTTTAAGTTTAAGATAAATATAAAAGATATGCTAAATATTTGGATTACACCAGATTGTAATTTGTAATATATGAAGGTACTGCCATATGTTTGTTGATGTATGAAGTCCTATATTCTTTGTCAAACTGATGATATTGGAGCAAATGTTTCATCTGAAACCAAATGACTTTTTATGATAGAAAATACAAAGAGTATTGGTAAATGAACAAAATTTATCACGTGATTTCTTCTTCATTGCTCGTAGATTGTCTTTGAATGTTGAAAGAATAAAAATATATGTACGAGTATGTCTAATATATAACTACAGATTTAGATTGTTTGGTTTTATTTTACTATTACATGTTGTGTGCAGACAGGTGTGCAAAACATATTATCTTATTTCGTGTGATATTTCTTTTTATTGACAAATCACATAAATGTTTTTGAAAAATTGTCACGTCTTACAATCGTAAATCGAAAAAGAAATTGCCTTTTATTTCTGTTTGCAGTAGTAGTCTTATGCCAATTGATACCAATTTATTTTTTAATGTGGTTGATTGGTGTTACTGATGCTTTATAGAATAGAGCAAATACGATAAGGTTAATTAAAGGTTTTATACTACATATTATTTATAATATAATCTGAGTTATTAACGTTCGTGTATCTTACATGTTTCGAGAAATGGACTTTATTTGACATTTACTTCGCCCAGAGTTGCTCATACTCATCGTGTGCGAGCGAGATCGGTGAAACAGAAACTAACGTCAGGTAGCGCCGAATTGGGTTGCCACACGATCTCGACAAGAGCGCCATCTACGGGCCCCAATTGTATAATAGCTAAGTCCCTGAGTAATAATATTTCAATCAAGTTGCTTTGAAATTTGACTGATTTGTCAAGATTTATTTGTAAACTTATATAACTTTCACGAACTCTGATAAATTTTACTATTTTATCTGAGCAAAAAATATAATATTCAAAACGAAACAAAGTGAAAAAAAAAAATTCTCTGCACAAATAATTCGTTAAAAATGGATCAGGATAGTTTTCTTCTTGAAATCGATTTAGTTCGCCGAAACATCTTTAATACTAGTGATCATGAAGAATTGGATTCAATAGACTCATCAAATGATCATATTATCTTAGTTCCTCAATCGTGTAACAATATTAATTCCGAATCAAGCCCAATTAACTTATCAATTGAACGTTCAACCCGAGAAGCTCAATCAGAGAATATTCCACCGGATGCTTGTGAATTCAGTGAGCGAATTAAATCGCAATTTCGTTGTCAGATTTGTGTTAAAACACCTGCTGCCGACGAATTATATCAATGTCCATGGGGTCATATAATGTGCAAGAGTTGCACATTTCATTTGTTGGGCAATGCGAACTTTTATAATAAACAAGCAAAATGCAGAACTTGCCAAAATGAAATAACATGGAATGACATGAGTCTGCATAGCACACTTAGATTTGTCATGGAGAATATAAAGTACTCGTGTAACCAATGTAATGAACAATTACTACACAACCAACTGGAGTTGCATAAAAAGGAGACATGCCCAGAGCGTGTTTTGCTTTGCAAATATCATGTTATTGGCTGCAAATGGCAAGGTAAATTTAATCAGAGTGTAGAGCATCAAACAACTTGCTCATACAAAGAAAAGAAAGCATGCGATCTACTTAAAAAAATCAAGAAGTTTCAGAAGCGAGAGGAAAAAAAATGTATACACACATATGTTCTGTATAAGAAATTGAGCTCATTGGCGGTTGAATGTATTGATCTTAATATGAAAATGTATCGTTCAATGGCCACACAACAAATCTATTTGAGATCGAATTACTTTCATGTGTTCCATTTTTCTTGGAAACTGACAATTATTTTTATGCATCATCTGGTGGATGGTCGTGAGTGTCAAAGAAAACTAGCATACCGGATACAAATGTCCCAATTTCGTAAAAAAGACATTAAATTATCATTTTGTTTAATGGCTTGTCCCGTACAACCCATTGGGATCGTTCCCAAAATATACAATTTCACCTATAAGAGAAACCGTCTTATCAGCAACTACAATGATATTCAAATTCGGAATGCACGCAATGAAATCAACGAAATTTTGACCATACAAAAGTTGATGATACGTTTTTATATGTTCTTGGATTAGAATACATTTCATGTATGATTATGTTGACGGACGCTTTTATTTCGTTCTTCACACAAACCAAGGAGGAATCAACACACATAAGTATGAATTTTATAAAAATGTTACGACTTTTGCTTATATAAATAAATAATAAAAATACTATCAACTAAAATGTGGTGAATTTATATCATTGTATTATTAGAAATAGATCTAAGTACACATAATGGAAGACTAGTTTGAATACATTTGAAATTAAGATTTGAATAGACCATCGTGGTAGATTATCGAGAAAGTATTATATAATACAATTGTAGGACAAAAGTAAAAATCTGAAAATTTTTCGACATGATTTTGAAGTTATAGTAGACACCATTTCAAATAGAGCACGAAGTGGACGAAAAATTAAATAAAGTGGCAACGAAAGACGAAGTAAGACCAGTGAACCTAGGGACTATAATTACTCAGATGGATGAACTAAATGTAGAAAATAGACAACTTAAGAGCAAACTGAAAGAAACAAAACTTGAAAGAACAGGCTAAATTTCAACTAAAGATCACATAAAAAAGTAATCTTCAAAGGCGTTTACAAGGACACAAGAGCAGTGATCGTGGATATACGTATGTAGTTCGTGTAAAATAAAACATCCAGGTAAAAGACTTAAAAGGCTGCCAGGACCACCTGCTTAAAGCCAAAATGCACACCGAAGCGAACAAACATTATTTTGTGTTCGATGGCAATATGAGTACATTATTTCTTATGAGAGCGCGCACACCAATGGAAATCGAACAGACCACAATGTTTTTTTCAGCGTTGTTTTATGACTGGTTGTGGACAAAACCACAACATTGCATACGGCCAAGACACACCGATCGAACTTGTAGCTATCGTTGGCTGTTCGTTGGCGTTTCTTATGGCGCAACCCACACTGCGTCGATCACAAGAGGAAAAGACAAACAAACAAGATAACATGACTAGTTGCTCAGGTTGTAAAAAATTTGAATTCCTATTTTTCTTTCTCTTTATGTGTTCTATTTTTTTTTTTTTTTTTTGTTGTATGCCGAGAGAGTAAGTATGGAGACAGTCATAGGTTCTCCACTTGGTCAATTATGATTGAATCAATCAAGAATGATATCGATAGGTTTGGCTGGAACAAAAATATCAAAATTACTTTGACTTTGTTCAAACAACGATTCAATCGTTCAATCAACGCTACACACGATCAATCATTCTTGAGTCATGCCAAATTTATCGATGTCGCTTTTGATTGATTCAATCATGTTTGACCGTGATTAAGGCTCAACTAAAAAACGCAAATTAAAATTTGTTGTAGATCAACACACACACACACACACACACACAAATTAAATTTTGTTCTATGTCAACAAACGAAACAAGAAGATCGAAACATTTCTTCTGTTTCGTTGCGTTTCTCTTGATGTGTGTGTGATGTTGCAACAGAACAAGTTTTCTTGTCGTATAAGTCGGAAACGTTTTGTTCGCTTCGGTGTACAGCGAGCCTAAATGACGAACAATTGTTGGGGAAATCCTGAAAAGCTAACGTAAACTGGCTGCGTTAAACATCTATATAGAAAAGGATTTATGCAGAAGGAAATAACTAATTAAAAGAGTAAAAAAGGACGTGCATGCAATTGACCCAAAACAAAAAATCTTGATAAAAAATGACTCCATGAATGTGAACAATTAGAGGTACTTTTTCAATAACCAATTAAAGAAAGAATTATACAAACAATATTTAAATTAATAAATACATATGTGGAATTCATTGAATTTAAGATTTGGATCGGATATTGTTAGAAGTAGAGGTCTGAATATTTTTTAAAATGTTTTGATCACAAAAACGGGATCATTCTCATTCTCCAACGACAGCTTATCTATTATAGCAGCAGTAAAGAAAACCTTAACAGTTAAAACAATGTGTTACCTTTGCATCCAAAACAAAAAACACAATTCACTGTTCTGCGTTCCCAGCCCTTAAGGCATCGGTGGGAATGAGCACTCAGATAAAGCAGTGCTATTATCAAAGGGCTAGCAATTTTATTTGACCCACCAAATGATGTAGACCTACATAGAAACAAAAAAAAAAAAATAATGGAAATAAAGCTCAAAAGCCTACCGAGTAGTGGAAAGACTTCCATCATAGAAACAAAACGTTCAATTAAAACGTTACCTTGTGTTCAGTAAACTGCCAAAACTATTATGATCGAGATTTATTCACCTCCGTTTAAGACACACTCAACTCAAACTCTTTAGGTTTTGCGCCTTTAGTTTGGTTCTTCGAACAATTCTCTTACAACTGTTTGTGTTCGTAACATTCCTTAAAATATTTCGTTTTAAATAAAATTATTTGGAATTAAATTTTCTTTAAATTTAATTTAATTTTTTCACATTAGAATTTATTATTGTTTTTCTCCTATTTTCTTGAAGTCAGCAGTAGCTTGATCGACCAGTTCTTTTCCCTTAGCACCAAGACTCTCACCAAATGCTTTAAGTTTCTATAAAGGAAAAAAAAAATATAATAAATTATTTAAATGTATATCAATTTAGTTTTGTATCTAAATAAATTATGTAAGTACTTACATCAAGTTGTTCTTGGTTGATGTTCTCCTTCACGAAAGTTTGAACTTGTTGCATTAATTCATCCAGGGTTTTTGGTAAATCAGGAGTCTTTGGTTCCTCACGTGCAATGCGACCAGCATTGCTAACCTAAAATTTGAATTAAAAATTGGTTTAAATCTTTAGTAAAAAAAAAAAAAAAATCATAATGAAATCATTATATCTACTACATACTTGAATAGCTACGAGTGCGAAGAGCACAAGGAATGCGATTTTTGCCATTTTATTTTAAAGAAAGTGAAGGAGAAATTTGTAGTGACTTCTTTCAATTGACACAAAGTACTGAATTAGCTGAGTGTTGTGATCTATAACAACAGCTCGGAGGGCTTATCGACTCTAGTTTTATATAAGGGGCATCACTATTTACTTATTGTATATAGTATGTGTACATAGGAAGGGAAGCGCTTATCTCGCTTAAGTTGAATGCTGCTGCGCATTTGTTGATCGCAGATACTCATAGTATAGAAAAAACCTACAACACAAAAGGAAACAAAACAAGGCCACTCTTGAAGTTACTTAAGACTCGCTTAGTTTAATTGACTCTTATCAGTTCTCAAAGTGACGCATGCACATGTTGGGCCACTTTATAGGTATTATAATTATACCCTGCAAAACATATTTCAAGATAAGAATTGTGCCTTAGGTCTTTATTGTAGTCTCAATTTATCAATACACTTTCTAACATTTCAAAATTGAAATATGAAATTCTATTGTAATAGCGCACGGGAGTGATAGAAAGAATGATAATTGTTTTATTTTATTATGACTCACAATTGAAAAATAGATGTTTGACCAAGTCTACTAGATTGATATTTAAATATGTCTCTAAATTTTTATATGCAAAATTTGATCTACCAATTTCGGCCGATGCTGTAGCTTGATTTTAATTAAATAAACGCTTTATGTTACTCACAATAAAAATTTTTCTCTTTCAATAATTCGATTTTGAATTCAATGACTGACTTTTACGTGATGGGAGCACAAACAAACAGACAAAGTCTATGATTTGATTAGATGTATAGTTTATTAATTCAAATTATTATGCTGAGGTCAGTTGTTTGCTACTAAGTGTATTTACTCTTAAGTGAAACTGAAAATTATTAAATTTATTTTTTTTTTTTAAGTTAGCAATAAATACAAATCTTCAACAATGAAATCAATTTGCAATAAGTAAATAATGTATTTCTGATAGAAAGTATATAAAGCACGTGGGAAAATCTTAAATATATAAATGTTTATAAAGAAATTATTTAAATCAAATAATAAATTTTAATATTTAATTATTTGAAGAAGAAAGAGAAAGGTCTCATAAGTAGTAAATCTGGTGATGTTGTTTATAATTTAAGAGAAGTTAAAGAAAGATACTAGATTCAACAAAGAAAAGAACATTGCCTTAATTGAAGGGTCTAAATTATGCGAACGTTAGTTTATTTTGATCCAATGAGTATGAGTATTTAATTTTGACAATGTAAACAAACACCTAAATTTGAGAGATCAGAGTTCTTCTGGAACAGAAGATGAGTAAAGCAAACATGTGCAAAATTTCAGCTTAAGAAATAGTTGAAAATTTGAAAAATATAGTTGCCAATTGATCTGTGCTCTGCCATACCTTCTCAGCAATCAGTCATTGGGCAAACATGAGAATCAACATGTAATACTTTAGTGCACGTACCGTTACTGTGTCATCGGTAGTAGTGCGACTAAGCCATCAATGTGGGAGTTGCTAAAGACAATTCACCAGAAGATAAACAAAGTCCATGAAGGTGCTGACTAATTGTAGTCGGTCGAAGAGAATAAACTCTTCAATAAAATTTAGAGGAAGTGAGGTCAGCAACTTGCTTCACCAATTATACCCAGAAGAATAATGAAAGCCTCGGATAAGAAATACATACCCACACAATATTGATGAACCACCGAAAAAAGGGAAAAAACGACCTTCGATAAAAATCCACTTACGCATTGAATGCTGAAACGTGACATCTCTCAACAACAAAGATCAAGAAATGGATATGGAACTAACAAACAATACCTTCTCGTCCCGTGTGGGTTTCACTATAGAGATGGCAATCATATTTCATTGGAACCTTCCATTAAGATGTGGTCTATTCAGCGAAAATGTCTGCAAAAGGTCGAGATTGTGGATAGAGTAATTTAATTCATAATACTTTATGCTTTTGTAATTTTTTTTTTTTGACAGTCTTATAAATTTCAAATTTGCCAACGTATAAAAAGACAAAATTCAACTACTTAGTTTCATACAATTCTTGTAGTTTTATATTCATAGTTTAAATTTTCCTATCAGAAAAGTTATTAAACAATTTTATGAAATTTGAATTGTGCTATGAATTTATGAACTTTTTTGTTATTGAATTCCATATTAGTATTCTCTTTGTATTCCATTCTGTTGTTGTTCATCCAATTTTAGTTGATTTAGTAAAGAACTCTTGAGATAGAGAGACATCGAATAACATATGAGTACACATCAATTGCATCTGAATAAGATACAACCAACCACAATAGAGACACTGAAAGACTTTGTCCGTTTCAAAAAACATTCAAAAACATTGGCAGTGTATTTAAAATATTTGACGGTATGGTGCAAATAAGCTCGACTTGGCATTGCCATAAAACCACTAATAAATTTCCACTTGCCACAAACATTTAATTGCATTTCAACAACGAGCGATACTTTGCACTTCAGACAAGGCAAAGTATCAGATGCTCGGCTGAGTGGGCTGAAAATGTACATACTGAGTAGATGGGGTGAATGCGGGTCGAATGTGAAACCATCAACGATGCTATCTTTGTCGTCGTTTGCATTTTATAAACTTAGACTTTGCCCTTATCTCTGTCTCATTCCACTCTACATTTCATACTCTCTCCATCGGTAGACAGACAAAAAGGAAAATGCCAATTGAAAGTGTTGAGAATCAATTAGCATCTCAAAATGTTTTACTATGTAGGAAGAGTCTGACGTCTTTTGACGTCTATATTGTGACACTGTTGTTCTTTCATATTGATTGTGGCGTCACTATTCACTGTTTGGATCAAAGGGTGGCAGGTTGAGAAGCAAACCGTCTTATCTCTTGTACTATACCGTAGAATATGTTTTGTAGTAAATAAGTTGATCTCTGATTTGAGTGTCGCATATACCATATTCAGCGTTTATTATACTGTAGGCTGGCATTTGTTTCCGTCTGTGTTTTCTTTTTATTTTATTCCTATTGAGAGCCCTTTTTATGCTTGGCAGATCTTTTATCAAACAATTTACTCAATGAATTTCCCATGCGACAACTTAAAGCAATTGAAGCGATGCGATACTTTGCTTGTTATTATTGTATACTCGTATTGCCATAGGCTCAGCGAGGCTAACGAAGAGTGCACATGTACTAGTTGGCGTTGTCAGGAGCGGAGAACATTGATGAAGAAGTAGGGCGCGAACATAAGAAATGAAATATAATTACGAGTACATTCATTGTAAGAATAAGAATGATCATAATTTTAAACTATCAGTTCACTTGTTTTACTTGGATATATTTTTATTATAATTATTTGTAATTAATTGATATATAAACTGGAATCAATTTGTTGTTTCACTTTCCAAGATTTCCTTTAGGGTATTATAAACTCATACTCAAAGCTAATAAAAAATATGCAAAGGTATAGAAATGTACGATTTTTTATAATAAAATAAATAAAAACAAAATATTCGGTGATTACATCGAGTTCTCTTGAAAATATTATTAAAATCGGTAAAACGGTTTTGGAGTCCATAAGGAGCAGACATACAGACATAGTTTAATTTATTTGATATATTTGATTTTTCGCCCGTCATGATGACTTTGTCTTATGTATTTCAAACTGTATGTAAGTGCGCCTGTGTATGCCTGTGATTCTTCTTTAAGCTGATAAACATTTTGTGTTGGCAATTATTTTCAACCAAAAGCAATTTCCTCAAAAACGCAAAAAGACATTTTTTCTTTTGCCATGGAATGTCGTTAAAATGAAAATACAACAAAACAAAAAAAAAAAAAAAAAAAAAAAATTAAAGAAAGAACTTATGAATAAGGGGGGATGAGAAGATAGGGGACATATTGTGGATGTCTTTGGTTGTCGTTATTTTTTACTTTTGTAATTTCTTTCACAATATTCGCTAGTGTGTACTTGCTGTGGTTTTTATTAAATTTATATTGTCTCCATGGGATTAATGAAATAAATCACATTCTGTTTCTCTGTTCTTTTGTCTTTTTTTCATTCTTGTCATAGCTTATTAAAATTATCAGTGTGTTTGTGTTAAGTACAATGTATGTATATATAGTATTGTATGTATCTATAGATTGTATCTGTTTTAAAGTGGTGGTTGTTCAATGGTTCCAAAGACATTCAATTTGATCCACAAAATAAAATTTTAATATTTAATAATATTTCTAATTGGTTTAAAGAAATTAATTTTTAAAGTCGTTGATCTCTTGAGTATAAGGGATCGACCAACGAAACATCGATTAATCATTATTTTCTACTAATTAATCGATGCACCAATTATTTGTTGCTTAAAAAATCGAAAAAATCGTCTATTCCAAGTAATTTTTGTTATTTATTATGTCAGAAAGAAGTTATTCAATACGAAAATAATAATTAAAAGTTGAAACCAATCCTTGTCGTTAATATCCTTCAGAAACAAAAGTGCATTGGCCACGTCAGTCAGTCGACAGTCAGACTGCTCCTCTGCGCTCTCAGTATTTGTCCAGCTTCAGAAAAAAGCCTTTTTTAAAGACACCGAGGTTACTTTAGCAGGGACGTACATACATATCTCATATCGGGACCTTTGAAACTGCTGGGTACGTCTCAGCCATCGGCTTCCAATATAATACATGGTTTTGTTGTATTCTTTTCTGTGGCGCACTCAAATATGTTCTTTATTTATGACACCTCGATCGTCTGTGGTTCGGGATGCAACACATGTTTTGAACCACATCTTCTAAATACTTTTGTTGTGGTTTTTAAACAAAGACGAAGTTGCTGCACCTGAGGTCGAAGATATTGAGTCGGGAGAGGAACATTTTGATTTTCCCGTATTTGTTATGAAACTGTATTTAATATACTGACAAGACTGGACTCATCCTTGAAGTACATCTTTTTGAACCTCGGATCTAGGACACAAAATAGTGCTAAAAGCGTACACTGTTCTATCAAACCATAATGTTTTATGTGTTGAGCCAACAATGAGCATCACAATGCCATTCCAATTTGGTGTTATGGATGCAAACTCTTAATTGAGTATGGCTGCCACTGGAATTGCCACACTACTGGTGAGATGGTGTTCAAAATATAAATCACTGTTAACTGATGCTTCGGTTTTAGAACTTCACACACTTCTTGCAAGATTTTCATTTCGACTGAAGTATTTTTCTCTAAAATTTTAAATGTTTAAAGTTACGTTTTTCTCTTTCACAACACTTCATTTCTTTTCATGAACAACAACAACAACTTTAACTACAGTTCAACTTTGAGGCTATTGATGCAGAATTCGTTTACTTATTTATGAACAACATGAATAGTGTAAATTTGTGCAGAATTTTTGATAAATTCACTGTAATATGTATAAATATTGGGTGTGTTAGGGTACAAAAAAAAGTGCACATTATGCACACATGTGTTTCTGAATCGATGATGTTGCTTGTTTGTACTCCCTTTAGTTAATAGTACAAAAAACTTTTAACTTGTATGCAAGAATGTCTTTAATAATAATGACAGAAAAAGTATGTAGAAGAAATAGTGACTCTACTCTTTACTTATAACTTAAGTTTTTATATGGCACATTGCATGCATCCCTACATTTAC
The DNA here is from genome assembly GCA_035041805.1 of Amiota mariae. NCBI lineage: Eukaryota > Metazoa > Arthropoda > Insecta > Diptera > Drosophilidae > Amiota > Amiota mariae. The sequence goes on from JAWNKV010000337.1 coordinate 8,807,869, forward strand.
ATAGAATAAGTTGAGCTTATTGTATTGCATAGGACATTAGGAAAGTGACTATTAAATAGCTCATTTTTATACCTAAAACTATATACAATCGTCGCAAAAAGTTTTTTTTGACAAAGAAAAAAACGCGCATTGTTGTTTATACCTTTCTCTTTTAAAAAAGGAAAATATAATATTGACCATGAAAAAAAAATATTATTATTGAATTCATTTCTATAGTTATGTAATTAAAAATTATACATATTTCAAAAATGTTTGGGGAAAAAGTATGTCGACAACATATTCTTCTCAGTTTCCTTCGCTTTGGATGCGATCAAAACTGAGCTCAGCTCATTATAGTCTTTGATTTAACACAATTTATTAATTTAAATGACGTTCATTAATTTGTAATTGCTAAACAGGGGGAAAACGTCAGAAATAAAGCAAGTTTTAATAAATGAGATGGAGAGGGAGTATTTCTATTGAAACTATTCAAAGTGCCTCATCAAACCGTGTATTATTGAATAAATAAGCACAAGCAAATTAAATCCACAGATCGTTTAATTGTGGAAAGATTTAATGGCAATCTGTTCAAAAACCCCCAAAACTGCAGCAATTCAATTGAATCAACAGTATAATACTGAAATACGAGGTGTGTTCAAAAAATAAGGTGAATTTTCATTTTTCTCAAAAAATATTTATTTATTCATCAATTTCTATTTTATCCCCTTCAAAGTAGTCCCCTCAGATATAATACACTTGTGCCAGCGTTTTTTCCAATCCTCGAAGCAGTTCTGATATGCACTCTTTGGTATGTCCTTGAGCTCTCTCAGCGATTCGATGTTTATCTCCTCAATCGTCGCAAAACGCCGTCCTTTCATGGGTCTCTTCAATCTTGGGAACAGGAAAAAGTCGCAGGGGGCCAAATCTGGTGAATACGGTGGCTGAGGCATGATAACGGTGTTGTTTTTGGCCAAATAATCTCTCACAAGCAAAGATGAGTGAGCAGGTGCATTATCATGATGCAAAAGCCATGAATTTTTTTTCCACAATTCCGGGCGTTTTTTCGTATTGCTTTACGCAAACGGCGCATAACTTCAAGGTAATACTCTTTATTTACCGTACGACCTTGTGGTAAGAGCTCCTGATGCACTACGCCCTGGTAATCGAAGAAAACAGTGAGCAAAACCTTGACATTTGACCGAACTTGGCGTGCTTTTTTTGGTCTTGGCTCTCTTGGACTTTTCCATTGGGACGATTGGGCTTTGTTTTCGATGTCATAACCATATACCCATGATTTGTCATCAGTTATGACCCTTTTAAGCAAATCTGGATCATCGTTGACGTCATTCAACAATTCCTGAGCGATGCTTATGCGACGTTGTTTTTGGTCAAAATTCTGCAATTTTGGAACGAACTTCGCTGTCACACGCTTCATGCCCAAAATTTCCGAAAAGATTGCATGGCATGAACCAACCGATATGCCGACATCCAGCAACTTCTCTAATTGTGATTCGACGATTCTCCATAACAATTTTCTTCACTTTCTCAACATTTTCATCGGTTCTTGATATGCTGGGGCGTCCAGAGCGAGCGTCATCATTCACATCTTCTCGACCTTCTGTGAAAAGCTTGTACCACTTGTAAACATTTTTTTGACTCAGAATACTCTCACCGTATGCCACTGTCAACATTTTAAGTGTTTTTGAGCACTTAATTCCATTTTTTACACAAAATTTGATGCAACTTCTTTGATCCATTTTTTTCGATAGCAGAAAATCACCGAACACGCAAAACAATTGTCTTCTTTATGCCTCTCACAAACAAACTAAACATGCTATATGGCTAAAACCGTGAACATATCTTCGAGACGAGTGTACCAACATAAAAAAAAAAATAATAATCGAAAGTCGAATGTACATAGCCCGCGAAATTTGAAAATTCACCTTATTTTTTGAACACACCTAGTATGGGAAAGAAGTTTAAGAAATTGTTTAAAAGAAGCACAGTTTTCTACCTAAATAGCCCAGAACACTAACACCAATTTTGAGACAAAATAAAATAAGTAGATTGGTATTGGACGATCTTCGATCTTCAATGAACATACGCCTTTGCCATATGATCTCATCTCTCCCTTATGTCATTATCTTTATGTCATAACTTGTCCTCATCATGATGCTATTCCAATCAGAGACACCGTGAAGTATCTGGGGCTGATCTTTGACAAGTGTTTCATCAGACAACCTCACATTAAAATCAAATGAAAACAATTGGATCTAAAACTGCTAAAAAAGTGTTGGAGCCTCAGCTTGAAATATAAACTGAATATACAAAACAAGCTGTTGCTGTATAAGTCCATACTGAAGTCGGTATAGATCTATGGTATACAGGTTTGGGGTTCTGCTGCAAACTCAATCCTGGTTTTTCTTTAGAGTGACGGTGCTTGCGTTGCAAAGCTCGTGTTTTCACATATTAAACTTTCGTCATGAAATTAAGTTTGATCATGTGGTTAACAGAATTCACTCCTATGATATTGAAAAAAGATCAACATTTTTGGCCGATCCACACCAAACTTTACCCAAACACTCTTGAGCTTTAGAGCTCTACAGTTTCGCTGCCCGTACCAATACTGTCGCAAATCAACTCGTGTAGTGTTGTGTATCAATGTTCTAATCGAAATCGTAAACAAAGACAGAGTGAGATCGACTCATAGCAGAAAGCACGAGTTGCTTGGTGTGATTATTTTGAACAAATGAATCCTCAAAGCAATTGAAAGAAATTAGTTGAAAGGTTTGTTTGAAAAGCACATATGACTTATTTTCATTGTGTGCGCAGTGTCATTAACAACTGTTATCACTACTTAGTGTTGACTCGTGCAATGCTCTAATTGGTATTGATATCGATCTCAATCTTTAAATGATTCCAATAATATTAATCTCTCACTTTATTTTTTTTATTCATTTATTTGCTGTTGTCTTTATGTCATCACTCATACTCATCATCATTTTTTGTTCTTTGGGTCTCCATTCCAAAATTATTTTAATCCATCAGAATATCGAATGTCATGATTAGTCTGTCGCTGCTTTGTTTTGTTTACTCATTCAATAATTTAAACCACTTTCATTTTCTTACGCAGATATCTACTATTTGTTCATCCTTTTATTCATGCATATAAATTGATAGGAGGGTACATTGCATTTGTCATAATATCCTTTGCTCTGGTTTTTGCACTCTTTAGTTGTTGCCTTCTGTCGAAACCAGTTTGTGTACAATATTTCTTTAGTTTTACAGAAAATTTGCAAAGGTTTTTTTGTTTTCTTTGTCTCGCATAGAGACACGAAGCAAGCAACTCCGTTTCAGGATCATGATTCCCAGTCGCAAGTAACTTTATTTTGTTCATTAAAAACACATTAAAATTTCGTTCAAGATTAACAAATACATACATTCATATACTTACTACACATGTATGTATGTGAATCTGTGTGTGTGTGTGTGTGTGTGTGTGGGAAAGTGTATTTTATATTCAAAGTTTAAGTGAACTTGTCATAATTGTGTATGTGTATGTGTAATTTATTTTCCTTATTCAGGGTTTTCATGCTTTACATACTTAATATTTTTTTTTTTTTTAAATTTTTCACTGAAAACTTTCATTGCATATTTTCGCAATGATGATGGTGATGATGATGGTGATGATGATGGTGATGATGATGGCGATGATGAGGACTATGCTTCTTCATTCTTCATGCCTTTAAGCATTCCATTTACTGTATTTGCCATAAATTGTGAATACAAATTTTCGATCTTATGAGTTATCAACATAAATATCCGCTAGCAATAATGGATTTCATTTGCTTTTGCTGCTTGGCTTACAAATTTTATGCTATCAAAAAAAGCATTTTATTCATAAAATATAAAGTGAGCGCCTCAAGATATGCAACATTAAAATTGTGTTTGTCTTTTCAATACTCAAACACACACACACTCACACACAGGACACATCATACTCCTCACCACACTCAGCAAGATTTCAAGCAACACCTTTCATTCTATAAATGTCATTTAACACAAAAAAAAAAAAAAAAAAAAACCTCATAGAAGTCAAACCAAAAGATAAGGAAGATGATGAAGTAAGGAAGGGATATGTGGGTAGTGTTTATTTCTTCCTTCCTGCTTTTATCCTTCTATGCTTGGCCAAGCTGTCAGCTTGTCTTTTTCTACCTATTTATAGAAAGTGTAGGCCCCCCCCCCCCATGCACCTCCAATCAGGCATAATATTCAACAAGTTTTGTTGCTGTTATTCTTGTTGTTGTTGTTGTTAGCTTTTCTTCTATGCAAAATACTATATACGTATAGAATGATAATGTTTTAGGATTTTGTTTTCTTTGCCATGCCACCACAATTCGGTTTTCCTTTTTTTGCTTTTTTTGTGCTGTTTTGTTGGGTCTCTAAGTAAACAACTCCGAAATTTCATATGAATCTATATAAGCATCGTCCTTTTCTTAGTTGTTATTGTTGTTGTTGTTTTAGTCCTTCCTCCATATCCATTCATTAGCATCATGTGTGTGTATGTGTGTATGTGTGTGTGTGTGTGTGTGTGAGTGGTATGTTCAAGTAAAATATATCATTAATATTAAATTTTTTGGTAAACATCTCTTGCTTGCACTGACAAGGCCAATTTTCCTGTCGGTTTTTGTTAAGTCCTTGCTTACAGTTATTTTGTTTATATACCGACACAAACACACACACACATATATATAAATGTAAGTCTATATATATATATATATATATATGTTAATATGTTTGAGAATGTGTATTGTGTGTGTGTGTGGGAAAATAATCTAATTTGGTTGTGTGCATTTGTGTAAATTGTTAAGAAATTGACATCAAATTGAATTTGTTTTTGGTATTTGCAATATTTATTCATAGAATGAAAAAGAAGATTATATCGGAGTCACTTCCTTTTGAAATTACAATATGATGATGATATTCTTGTGTGTAGATTTCATAAATTTCTTTAACCAAGAATATATGTATATACTCGTACAAATGCATGTACATACTTATGTACTAACTACTTTATTATCAAAACAAGTAAATAAATAGTAACTTTAATTTTATGAAACTTCTTGTAGTTCTTTCATGAAACACAATTTGCTTTAGAATCTTTCATAAATTTCTCTCTCTTTAATTTATTTAACAATATGAAAGATTTAAAGTTCCATGGCATTTGAAATTATTTAATTTTGTTTTAAAATTTAAAATTCTCTTAACTATGTCACCTTCTTATCTAACTAATTGAGTTTCTTTTAAAAATATATTAATATTTTTTTATAAATTTTTGTTATGCGAACAAGGAAATAAAAATCTTCCAAAGTTACACAAATTATGTCGAATTTGATTAGTCTACCAACAAAAGAACCACTTATCGCCTAAAATCCTGTTTATTCCCTATGGTACCGCCAAAGCATTCATTTGTAGGAAGGGAAAGTAATCTTAATTAGACGGCATTATTCGCTCGTATATTCGAGCGCCATGCATAATGTTAGCAATTTCTGCAGAGACGCTCAGATGCTCAGTTCTCCGTAGAAGGTACGCATTATAATCTCTGGATCCAAGGTACGCATACATTCTACTCTGCTCTACTTAGAATCGAGGGCAGTCATAAGCAAGGTATTCTGAATCTTTCGACGACAAATAAAGTTATGTACACACTACTGGTGTGACACCAGGTGAACGAACAAGAGCGAACTCATTCGTTTGCTTGCCATTGAGTTTGCTCGGGTGGCGGAACACCACCACATAAACCCGAACGCGCGAAATACACGCAAAGAACGCATTCTTTCGTTGTAATGTGAACAGAAAAGTAACATTAGCTTTCGTGCGTTTACGTTTGCTCGCCTAGTGTGTAGATAGTCTTAGCAGAAACCACAAAATGGATGCACAGCGTTCCCAAATCTGTGCTGATATTGCCTGTAGCATCCATGACCAGTTGCAAATTGGTAAATTCGAATATTCTGTCCGCGGATCGACGCTTAAGTCAATCTGCAATATCTGGAATAAGCTAGTGAATCTTTCGTGGCTCTGCATTGCTTCGTATTTAGTATCATAAGAACGAAAGGAATTTTTCTAATTAATTTGTTTTGTGTTACACCTTTTATTATGAATTAGTGTGTTCTATAAAAGATTTATTGCTAAGAAATTTATTTAGTTTTTATCAATCTTTCATTCTTTTTATCTATTTACATCGAATCTCTTTGGATGGCCTCAATTTCTTTAAAATGACTTCCATTTCTCACTTTGGTGATTAGTTTCTGGATCGTATTCAATGCATACATATCTCGTCTTCCATAACAATTGTTTTTACGAAGTTTTGATAATTTTTGAACTCTCTGGAATGTTTTTCACGAAGTGTGTGGAGTTCCTTGTAAAGAATGGAATTAAATTGATTATCTGCTAATATTTAAAACCTCTTTCCATCATTATGAGTGAAACATTTGCTACAAAATCGCGAACTATTTCTATCATTTTGGTCTATAACAAATGTCAACTGTTCATGGTAAAATTTGCTAAGGTCTAAATAGCGTGAGTGGTTGCTGTGAAATAATAACTTCAGTACTTAATTGTTTCACCGTGTATTAAAAATATTTTACCATCGGTTATTTTTACTACTCAAAGCCACATATTATCAGTAAATATCATAGCAGATGCAAAAATGTATGTTTATTTGGTTTCTTATAGAGGATATTCGAAAAAAGTTTTCTTTGGCTTTAAAACTAAACCTTTTATTATTAGATTAATTTCTTCTTATTAACAACAAGAACCTGAGAATCATTACAGGATTACTAACAGGACATTGTAAGCTGAACTATCACCTAACTAAACTGGGAATTTCCTCTAATGGTCTTTGCAGGTTCTGAAGAGAGTAGGACGAGACCGCACTGCATGTCCTGCCCTGATGCACAAGCGAAGAAAACACCTTGGCGAATTCATCTTAACCGAGGACAAATTCAAACTCAGTAAAGTAGGAACAATACTACAATTTATCGAGGGAATTGTGCTAGGAGAAATACTCTAAGTCCATGAAGGGGGCACAATAGATCTCATAGGTCGCAGTGCATCTTCCCCCCAAGATTATAATAATAATAATAAACACAAGAATGGTTAATAAATATACATTGATTGTTATAGCAGATGCAACTCGAATGTCAAATCCACTCTTCTCTACGGCTACGAAACCTAGAATCTATCAAGTTCGGATATTAAAATATTTTAAAATCAATCAAGATATTTTTTGTCAAACACCAAATCCAAATATAATTGTAAGTTTCTTTCTATAATTCTCGTACAAAGCCTTTCAAGGCCTTAAATTTAAAAATGAAACATCAAAAATTAATTACGAGTTTGAAAAGTCTATATAAAACATCTGATCCAATGATTGCGTACAAAGTCATGGACAAAAGTTAATAGTAAATAAAATCAATAGTATTCTGGCATCTGTCCAAGTCCAAGTACTAGTCCATGGAGAATCACGACTTCTTTATAATGTGGCTACTAAATCATCCTACATAAATAAAATCAGTAAATTTACGTATCTAAAAGACTTAAAGCTTTCATATTATTGTAAAAAATGAAGCACTAGTATCACACACAATCGACCGTTGTTATCACAGTTTGCAAATTAAATAATTCCCAGTAACATTTCCGTTTTTATTAAGCTTGAGCGTTGCTAAGCTCTCTCATGTCATTGTCTACTACTACAATTTTGCATTTAAATTTAGCGTATCCACTGTTTTGAAGTGCTAATTGTGTGCAGTTGTGACGGAAAGTCATGCCATACTGGACTACATTGCCACCTTGTCTCACTTAACCAGAGAGAGAGAGAGAGAGAGAAATAGAGAGATATCACTCTGAATGCAGTGGGTGGGTAGCAACAGCAACATCAGGACATGTCTTGACTGTAAATTCAATGAGGGGCGTTGTCATGTTGAAATATGAGTTTGTCATTGCAATCGCTGTAATAACACTAAATTTACCAGATATTTTCGCTATTGTTCGACAAAGTAGGAAAAATAGACAAGAGTCGTTTGTGTTGTTCACTGTCTGATGTCCGTATGTCCGTCCTATTGTGTTTCATGATGTCCTTTGGGCCAATTAAATTAAAAAACTTCACTTTACACACACAAACACACACAATCGTGGCGATTCACATTCTTTTGGGAGTGCACGTGTTATGCAGTTGCGGGTTTTTATACATTTCTATCCTTTTTTCGGACAAAATTAGTTGCCGCAGCTTTTCTCAACTATTTTAATTGTCCATTTGCGCGTTTTGCCTTTGGCACTTCCGAGTGCTCCACATAGTTATCCATGAATACGCTCGACTGTATCTCTATGTAAGTGTGTGTGTGTATGTGTGTGTGTCTGTGTCCACATAAGTTAGTGTTAGTTAAAATCGCACTCGCTTGTGAAAAATCTCATCAAGTTTTGTTGGGGCTTATTCTGGTTCCATAGTTTTCATCCTCACTTCATTTGCATTTCAATGCATAGAGCTCGCGCTCTTTTTACTCTACTCACTACATTTTGTAGTAAGTGTTTAATTTTTGATATTTTAACATCACTTCACTAAATTCTCATTTTAATGTAAAATTATATCGTTTTATTTTTTATTTTTTCTTTTTTTAATGAACGCAAGAAAAACATACATAAGTGACAGAATTTGAAACGCTTTAATGGCTACTTAAACTTATGAGTTCATTGTTCCCTCATTTGAATGTTATCATCCAGAGACATAAATATGTATTTCTTAGAACTGCTTTATCTACCCATTTCACTTTATGACACATCAATTTATTGTTATGTGTTTCTCTGGAATTGGACATTTTATTTATTTTCTTTCAAAAACAAAGATTATGGATTGGAAGATTTGATGTTTTTCATTGTTATATTATGTTATTAGAGATCACTTAGGAGTTTTGGCTGATTGTTATCGATAAAAGATAAAAAAGGTTCCTTTGATTTAAGTATTCGTAAGATTAGCAATCATTGTAATGGAACTCAACAAGAATAAAATCAGTATGCAGTGTTCATTCAAATGGTTTTAACTATTGCTTCCAGTTGCAGGGCTGTTTAGCACAAACAGATATTGCCAGTGCGAACTCCTTTAGTTTTCATTTTGTTGCCTAAAAGGAAACCACGTTGGTTGGGATAATCCCAGGTAATGTAGGGTTCAGCAATACGCGACATTTTTGATGGTCCTTATTTAGCTTAATGAAAACGCCATTGTTGATCTGGCGCAGAAGGACGAGCTGCAAGACTTTGCGTTCCTTGGGAACAACTTTCTTCATACCACAAATACGAATGACAAAAGCCAATGTCGTTTCAGCAGGCACGTAGTGTTGTCCGCGGGCCTTAGATAAACGACGAAACTTCATTTCGCGGCGATCGATTTGATGTACTAATTTTGGTATTTATCAGTATCAACAAGAATTTCATTCTAGCGAATAGCAAGAGAAGCGGTACGTTTCAAACGACTTTTGTTCTCGGAGCTGCGTTTACTGATTTGATTCTTGCCAAACTTAAGCTTTGCCGGCAGCTTCTGAGCAACAGGATTTTTCGCGGTAGTGGATCAGGCATCTTTACTTGTCACTATACACGTTTCATGTTAACTCGGTCATGTGTTTTATACAGTTCTCTGACCAAACTATACTCAAACACTCTTCATACTATACTAAAGTTATCTTAAAAGTATTATTAAAATCGGTAAAGCGGTTTCAGAGTCCATAAGGAACAGACATACAAACATGATGTGGGTCGTTTATATTGCAGTGTACATTTATCTAAAATGTCATTATGGTGGATTCTCTTCATTCGACTGAGCCTCAAGTCATGGACTAGGGCGTCCGCTAGACTGTTTGGATGAGTTTGCATCCTTTGTTGGTGAAAATTTAGAAGTGAATTAATTTGGAGTAGTAACACCATTTTAACGAGAGTTCGACCTCCTTAAAATCTTAAAATCTTTTATTCATTGTAAAATGCAAGAAAGATTTATATTCAAAGTCTATTAATGAGATACAAAACTTAAGCTAATTTGACAACTTTTTATTTTCCTTTTTCAAAAACATTTTCCAAATAAAGTAACATTTTCTATTATGTGTTTGATCTTTGGAAAGTTTTATACCAAGCAATGCAAGCATCTTTTGAATTCCACAAAGTAATGTCTCTCTAACAACGTAAAAAAAAGAAAAAAAAAAACCAAAAACATGTTCTAGACTGTTTTTAGACATTTCCATTAGACTGTACTTTTTTTTGTTTTTGTCAGAAAAGCAGAAGTTTCTCTGAAACTTTTGAAAAAATCAAATAGAGAAATATAAAAACAAACGTAAACGAAAAAAACAAAGTAGTTGTGAACAACCATAAATATTCAACTATCTGCGCCAGACGTGGCATTAACTAAAGCTCCAAAACGAAACGAAATGAAGGTGTTGGCATGTGCATTACTTTGTGCAACTTGCCACATGGCACTTGGTGATGACATTGTCAACGCGAAAGCTCCAAATTGAGTGAGTGTCTATATTGGCCACAGACGCGACACGTTGATGGAATTTATCAGATGTAGACATAGAACAAAGTATATTCAGAGGAAAAATACAAAGACAAAGAGGTGAGGAAATTAAGAAGACTGTCAGGCAGTTAGTCAGTCAGTGTTCTATAGGTTTACATTGACTTTGAACACCCAACGCAAAAAAAAAAAAAAACAAGAAAAAATATTTTTCACACAAAAAAAAAAAAAAAAAATAAGAAAAAAAATTACATTAAATGGCGCATAATTTTTTCTTCTGTCTATATGCTTTTCATTCTTTTTAGGTGCTGGTGGACTGACCTAAAAACAGTCATTCCACATAAATAGTAGCATGTAGTAGTAAAGGTGAAAATGGAAACCACTTGACAGGTTTCAAAAATAACAACAACAACAATGACAACAACAACAAAAATGACAAGTTAATGAAAGTCTTTACAAAATATTGGAGATGATGGGTGAGATGAGGTGTGAATATTTACTAGTATGGCGTGGGGACAGACCTCAAAGGACATTCAACATTTTGGCAGTTGGCAATGGGCCCGCAGTACTTATGGTTAGGTAACCCTCATTGTCGCATTGTTGTCATCATCTAAATTAAAAGTGATTTTCATTTAAACTTTGGATGTGTATTTATTTTACTTGTCTCACATTTTTTTATATTTTTTTTTTTAAGAAGTGAGGCTGGGACTGTCAATTTGTGTTTTTGTATTGTACAGCGGTTCTTGAACAACTTTTTTGTAGACTGTTGGACAAAATTTTACATCGATTACTGCATCCCATTGTTAAGATTTATTTTGTTTTATTTTTTGTTATATTAGTTTTATTTGCAACTTGCTCAAAAGTTATAAGCGAATTTTCTGACATTAAAATGCATGATAAGAGAATATTTAGTCTCCAATGAGATCTCAACATTCACTCGTATTCAATTTACTCAGGAGTTCAAACCAGCAGACCATGCTTAAGAAACAGACAAAATTCTTGAGCTCAAGGCCGAGATCTAATGTTTCATCGATGAGATACACCCACATCTGTATCAGAAAGTCATCAAAAATTTCATTAAAAGAATATTGGCCTATAATCAGAGACGCGGGGGCATTTTGTTGGACATTTTATTCCATACTTAATCGGAACTTGATTACTTTTCAATGCAATAAAAATATTATTTACAATTCGCTCAAAAATAAGTGTTTTTATTTTTAAATGAAATATTGCAATCTTATTGACACACCCGATTCATACTATTTAACTAGCGTACCCGACCCTGCTTCACACGGGTTTTTTCCTTTCTTATCATCTTTATATTCTTTTTGTTGCACTTTGAGTATCAACAAAGAACACAGTTTGAGTATCAAAAAATTAAACTGACATTTAATTTTTTTAATATACTTTTAGGGGCTGTGGTTGTTTAAATATTCCAGATGTCGGGAATGGGGACACATATTAGGACCAAAACTATCCTATGTTCAAACCAGGAACCAACCATACTCATTCACAAACTTTCAATACAATCAGTTGAACGGCATGTCAATTTAAAATACAAATTTTTGTATATAATTTTACATTTATAGCCTACTTAAAATCTTTGAAGTAGATCCAGGGCATATCAGCCCTGACAGTCTCGCTGTTGTCAAGTATATTTATGGCTAATTCATTACTACGACTATGTAACCTATCAATCCATATATCGTACATAACAAAAGGCATTTTGAGGTCTTCGTGAATCACATAGTTTGTCACATACCAAAGAGCATTGACAATTCTGCAGAGTGTTTGATTTTGATATTTTTAAAGAATTACTGTATTAGAATTCCTTGCTGTGCCCTAAACTTCCTGTGCCATTAATGCTCATTTGTGGGCAGTTTCCTCTTATCAGCGCAAATGTGATTTGCCCACTCTATCTGTAGGTAATGTGATGCTTCTGTAGCGGTTTCGCTTGCTTTTATAGTCACCATATCATCAGCGTATGTCGCCACACTTATGTAGTGTGAGATGGGCATGTCTGTGGTAAATATTGTGTAGAGTACCAGGCCCAATACACTTCCTTGCGGAACTCCTGTGTTGTAGTGGAATATACGTTGGATGCAGAGCTTTGTTGCTGCACACAGAATTGTCTGTTACTAAGTTAGGTCTTCAGAACAAGAAGTAAGATGAAAAGAAGAGAAATCCATGATGCCAAACCATTTCGAACGCTTGTTGGCAAAGAATGCTGCAGGGCAGTATTGCTTGTTTTGAATCAGATGTTCCATGGCCAAACTGATGTTTTCATATAATAGCGACTTCATCTCAAAAGTATTTTCTCACAAACTTTGGAAAAAGTTACCAATAGACTAATTGGGCAATATGACAATTTATTCAGCTTAAGTATCATAATCACTTCAGCGTAGAAAACCGATAGAAACCCCAGGTCTCACTCAAAAAGCTTAATAACCACTGTTCTAACATATATCCTCCCTGAAAAAAAACAGAATGACTTTTAATGGCATAATAATTTTCATAAAACTGACATGCTAATTAATGTTAACGGAAATTGTAATTAGTTTGCAATGAATTTGTCTGACTGTCTGTCTCTCTGTCTGTCCTTCTGTCTACTACATGTTTGTCTAGTTAGTTGTAGTTTTGTGCATGTGTGTGTGCGTGTGTATGTTTGTGCTGTTGGCAACTCAAAAGATTATAAAAGGTTATAAGTAGACGACGACGACGACGACGACAATAACATTGAAAGTAAATTTAAGTGAAATCCTGTTGCTGATTACGATGATGATGATGATGTGAATCAGCTGCGCTAATTGTCATGGAACTTTATTACATAATTATAATGGCAAAAACAAAAAAAAAAAGAAGTTGTCTTTAAGCTAAGCTGAGGAAGGTTCTTGTCAAAATGTTTTTGAAAGAGTAGAAAAGTTTCAGTTTATAATTTTGGTTACGGAAATAAAGTTTAAAGGATGGCGGCGCGGCGCCAAGCGACACAAATCATTATGGCATGATTTTGAGTAATGAAATGGCAAACAACAACAACAACAACAATAAAGTGATATACTCATCGTATGTTGGCAACACACTAGACGAACTACTATAATGGGATGGAGTAGATTGGATTGGAGTCAATGGGTGAGGGACCAGTCTCATGCGAGTTGAATCTTTTTTAGCGCCATAAATTACCTTCATTTCCGTGCCAGACAAAACAACAGACATACAGACAAACAGTCTGAAGGGAGTAAACATTGTTTCATTGTGGTTTTTATCGCATGCCCAAATCACATACACCCACTGATACTACAAAGATACAAACATATTAGAACTTTCGAAACCCAAAAACAGACAAACTTGATTTGTTTCGTTTGGTTTTTTCCTTTTGTGTATCTTTGTTTTCTTTTCGAGTTGAAATTATTAGTTGTTAGAAAATGAAAAGGTTGTGAAGTGTAGTTTAGGGGTTTTTAATGTGAAGACAAAGAAAAAGTTTATAGTTAAGTTAAATGAAACAAAAATTAAAGTCATTAAAGCTTTAGCATCACCATCATCATCATCATCATTATCGCCATTATTATTAGAAGTATCATCATCCTCATCAATAATTAAATGAGTTAAATAAACTCTCTAAACAAAGTTAAAGTCAAAGACTTTGTAAGTTAAAGTTCATGAACTTGGTTTAGTTGTTGACTTAAATTAAGTAAGAAGAAATACGAAATTCGAAATACTTGTTAAGATCCTTCAGACATTATTTTCAGTTAAATTTTGTCGTATTTTGAAATAATGTTGTTTTACTGATGAATTAAATGGTAAATATGAATAAGCTTTCACTTGATTGAATTTTGATTTTGTGATTGTGTGGATAAAGTTTATGCATCCATTATGATGCATCTTACAATAAATATTTTGAACCATTAAACTAAGATAGTATTATTTGTTTATCATAGTTTAATATCATATCACAAGAACTTATTCACTTTACTCACAAAACTATGCTAAGTAATGAAAACGAATAACCATAATAAACAGGATTTGCCTAAAACTTGAACAAATTATTAAATGCAAAAGATAATACAGCAAATGCAATTATCACATGTATAAGTTAAATGAACTTCCGTTGATTGAATGGTAATATTGGTAATATCAAGATGAATAAGAAGAACAAAAATGAGAATGAGAAGATGAAGTAGATAGATACAATACACATATTTAGGGCAGATGAATCAAGAATATCATTGAATCTAACCAACATTTGAAAATCACTTTAAAGCAAAAGCAAAAGTCGAATAAGCACGTATGAAAGACATGGAAGTTACATGGAAACAGACATACATACAGACAGACAGACATACAGACAAATCCAACCATCATTCATTGATACAGAAAATATTCTCACTAACTCTCAGATATCCATACAAAGCATTCATTCACACATGCATAGAACGCTTGCCTACAAATTACGAAAATTCCTTACTCAATTTCAGATTTGAAACGCATACCTTTGAATTTACTCTGTTAAAATAGAATAGGAAGAACGACTACAATGTCAATGATTCCAACTTCCACTTCCACTTCCACTTCCACTCGAACTTTGAATGAAGAGTGCTGCCCAAACTCAGTTGAGTTCAGTTTAGCTCAGCTCAGCTCAACATTAGTCGCATTGCGTGAAGCAATGATAACGAAAATTTCGGTTGAATAAATCTCATTCTTCCTTCCTTTAATTTTATTTCTTTTTTTTTTTTTTTTCATTTTCCTATTTCTGTATTTTTTGGGGTTCTTTTTCTTGCTACACAACTCACATTTCAGAAGTGGGTAAATTGGAAGGTATTTGTTCATATGTATGAAAGTATGTGTGGTGTATGTGCATGTTGACTTTGCCATGATTTTCATCTAAATCAAAGCCAATAGAACTCATGGTATGCTATGTTTGTACGTATGTCTCTACTACTACATTCAACATTTAGAACAAATGCTGCTGACTTTATTTACTGCCGATTGAAAAAGTGGCAGTATATTTTCGGTAGGTAGTCTCATTTCTTGTTTATTATTCGTGAAACTTTGTTAGATCTTTGGTTGTTGCAAATCGATAAATGCTGGCGTTGCTAACGTAAGATGATGATGATGATGATGATGATAGGATGATGGGGGAATTGATGAAGGGTGACATGGATCTTAAAAGTACGTTAAGAATTAAAACCGACAAAGCCAGTTTTATTTAAAATTTTTTTGTATTGCATTAAATAGAAACCAAATGAAAGTAGTACTTAATACACTTATATAGGCTTTACTTTACTACACAAGAATACACAGTAAATTAGCTTTTATTATAGAAGATAGCAGGGCAAGTACTTCAACATGTTTTAAGCTAAAATTCATGCAAAAGGAAGATGTACTTAGTTCATTGTTGATAGAAAGTATCAGGGATAAACATCATGATACTAAAGGAAAGTCAATCTACATTGAAAAGGGTAATTTAAACATAGTTAGATCTAAGGTAGTCTACCTTTATGTGGGTACCAAGATACATAGGATGGATAGATGGTTATGACTACGTTTGATTATGTTATGGAGGATTTGCAGTCAGAGGTAACAAGTCACAGTCAACAGTTTCATTTGGTTTTCAAAAAACAGTTTTTTTTATAGACCAAATGAAAAATGGATGAAAAAGACCTGGTCTTCCACTGACCAATTCAATGAGAGAAATTATTCAAAATGTCTTTTGTGTGTATGCATGCATTTACACGTGCATCTGCTTGTGCGCTGCAGTCGACTTGCACTATCTTTTACTTGCTATTGCATTTCATCACCGCTGAAAAGACCTTTTCGCTTGTGACTTTTTTCGTTTTGTTCTTTCAGAAACACTTATTTGGGGAGAGATCGGCCAAAAGGTCTTTTTTTAACTGTTATTGTTAGATCGACAGCCTTTTTCCTCAACTGTACTGCTCAATGAGAAAACGCGTCTGCTTCAATTTTTTTCGTATTCTCTCAAAGCAGAACACATTGAAAATAATGGTTGACTATTATTTGGGACCACTGTTTGCAGCGCATTGTGATAGAAGAAAGGGGGAAGGAGATGTTGTGGAAGAGGTATTTAGTAAGCCTCATGTTAGACAGTAAAACCAACTTGGTGAATACGCAAATAGAGTCTGGTGCCTTAGTGGCAATTTTGCCAAACTACCCAAATCATCAAAGAACGTTTTCCCGAGAAGACGAGTAGATATTCCAGCAGCCACAAAGGATGTGTTAAATACTCTCAAATTTTTCCTCATCTTTACAGCTTCGATAGAAATCTTGATGTGGAACGTGCATCCTTTGGACCACCATCCCAATTGTGCAGAGCACCGTGAAGTATCCCGTCCTCATCCGAATCCTTGTTTTTTTAAAGTCTTGGAGTTCGGATGCCCGTTTCATTTGGTAGCAAGTCTAAGCTGTCCTAGCGACAGTACAGCCAGGTTCATTCATCCACCTCATGTCTGCTAGCTTCTTGGTTCTCGCTTCCAATCCTGCAATGATGTCTTTTACAGGAAATTATGACAATGTAGCTAGGAAACCATCATAATTGGTTTCAAACCCTGTTGAAGGTATACTGAACATAAATATACAGGTCTAAGCAAGTGAATTTTGAAAATCATTTCCTTTCTATTAGAATTTAAAAATTAACTGATAATGAACACTTGAATTTTAAGTCGTCACTCTAGGACACAGATACAAGTCTCATAGAAGACAGATTTCATTCAAGAACTTAACACAATTGATCTATATAATTTGGTAAATTAATTTTAGCAAATAAATTGTAGCTCTTATTGACATAAATTTGAAGGACAGTTCAAGATAACTTGACTTTTAAGGCTTTTGAATTCTTTTGTTTGTAGAAAAATGTTAACAGCTTCAATTATTAAGTAAATGATTACTCAATCCGTGATGAAGGCAATTGATTCGTATAATATTTTATTCTAAAATATTTTGGAAAGCATACAAACTGTAGTTAGAGGTTTCCATAAATGTAGCCCCAAGGCGAAACTCTTGGCCAGTATAGTGTTCCCAATAACCTCGTCCCACTTTCTTTGATTTTAGAAGCAGTGGACAAACCTTGGATTGAGATTTAGTTTCTAAGAGCATCAAAAATAGTAAAATAAACATTGCATACTTTTGGGCATGAAATAAAATAAAGAAATTCTTGTAGTTTTTTAATACAAAACATTCAGTTTTGCTTATAAATTGCTTAAAAAGTTACTTCTAGAAAATTATTATAAGGATTTCTGAGAAATTTTACCAAAAACTTTTCTTGTTAAATTGATTTTCAATAAAGACAAAAGTACACGTAACCAAGCACAAAGTCTCAATAGACACTTGACTGTTACATTTCAATTTTCTTTGCAAGTGTTAGAATAATTAAAAATTTCAAAAGTGCACTACGACAAGTGCCTGAGGTAATAATACATATTGTAGTTATGAGTTGTTATTTTACTTGACTTGAACATGTAAATTACTTATACGCCATGCTGGACATACATGCAATTTTTCAAGTTCTTACACAATTTTTCAATGACTCTTGAAAATACACTTAATTGAAGCAAATTTTCCATGCAACAACAATAAAAATAACAAATATGTATTGCAATTAAAATTTTTATTGAAAAATAACAAACAAAAAAAAAAAAAAACCCTTAAATTTTTGAATATTTCAAAAAATAAATCATGAAAATGTTTTCAGAAGCCTCAAGGATATTGAAGTATATTTTTTTTGGAATCTCTTTACCTGCTTCACTATTTCAATAAAATGCATAATTAATATTTCAAATTGAAAAAATTCATTGAAAATTCATTCAAATTATCAGAAAAAAGAAAAGACAATTGAAATAACAAAAAATTAAATTAAGTATATTCTTTCATTGTTTGAAGCAAATATTTTCTAAAATAATATTAAAAGAATAATAAAGTTAAATGCAAAGTAAATGCATGCAAATCTTGTATTATTATAAAAAAATAATTTAATTTCATACTTCTGGTATATGAGTATACAAAATGAGTTTATTATTATTAATTTTAATAGTAATTTTATGCATGACACAGTTTGATGAGAAAATGAAAAACTATCATAAAAGGAAAAGTAAAAAAGAAAAACATACATTTGAACTCTTAAATGGGTTAAGAAACTTTGGAAATAATTAAAATAACATAACATAATTTGTATTACAATTTATGAAATTATTAAAAATCATGCTTACCTTAAACTACTTATTTACTAAATGTAAATAAAATATAATTTCATTTGATTTTCTAAAAAAATTAAGTTTATTTTAAAGAAAGCCAGTATTTTATTTATTTCTTTATGATTACTTTTACCATTAAGAACACTTAAAGCTAACAGGGAGGGAGGGAGGGAGTGGCACTGGCTGTTAGGTCCTTAGGCTACTTATAAATCATCTTAAGTAATATTTACAGCATGTAAAAATAGTTGAATAAAATGGAGAAAAATTGTTACGAAATTGTTAGAAAAAACACCAAAAATTTTTATTAAAATTGTTAAATCAATGTACATATTTTAAAAGTGAGAAGACACACAAAGACACATTCAAAATATAAACATTAATTCTCATTATTTGTATCATAAAATTATTGTATTGAATGACATTAGTCATAGCTAATTTTGATTGTGTAAGCGATTGACAGACATCACTGATGCATAGTGAAATATAATTTATAATTTATTTACAATTTTTGAAAGAAGTATACATCCGGATTCATTTAGCTTAGCTAGTTCAGGTTCCGATAATTTGCTTTTGACAGAAATTCAGACTGTCAATTGCTCTTGTACGGTCATTCCTTGTTTTTCCAAGTTCGTAATGGATTCAGTCAAGAAATTGAATTCATATATTCAAAACAGCCTCCTATTGTAGATCTTTTTCATTGATTTTATTCAACATATTATTTCAAGGCAATGACGTCCTTTCAGTCATTTTCCAGAGCAAGTACAAAATTTTTCATAGATGAAAATTTTTTTACATAATAAAATGCAGCATTCAACCACTTATACCAGCGATTTTCTATGACATCAGGTGAATACATAACAATAAAATTAAACACAATTTGTTGTTGGGTACTCAAAAATTTAAAATAAAAAAATTAGATCTTTCTTTGTGATCGAGCGATTTACCCAGTCTATATAATTTCATATTTTTTTGGCATTACGTAGATGAACTTTTCAAACATTTTTAAATAACACAAAAAAAGAAAACATTTTCGGCTAAAATGACGAAAAATTGTTAAAAATTTCGTAAAGAATCATAAAAACTGACAAAAATTGTTGGTTTTTCGAAAACTAGAAAATATAGTTGTTTTTTAAAAAATGAGCCTTAAATTGTTAAAACAATGTTATTAAAAATTAAAAGAATTTCGTATTGTCGTACTTATTTTCAATATGAACAAAGTGTTAAATAATAGGTATGTGTATCAACTGATAATATCTTAGTTTGTTATATACAATATATTTATTTGCATGCTTTAGGAATTTTATTAATAATTGTGCATTTATTACATTAATATTATAAAGTAATGAGATTGGTTTGCAGTTTTTTAGTATTGCCATGTTTTATGTTGGTACTTAGCTTGTGGTTCTTGACAAATTTGACATTGGTTAGGTACAAACGTTTATATTTGTCTACATAGTCCGCATGTGTTAGCTTAGTGTGTTCAAATCGTATTCGTGTTTATTTTATTTAATCTTGTCTTGTCAATTGTGAACTAACTTTAAGTTGTGATAGCGGGAAGAAGTTTTGTGGGGTAAGAGAACGATATCAGGTCTACGTTAGATTCCATATTCCATAATTCTCCTTGACTCTTTTCTTTTTAAAATGATGAATGGTCAATGTTTTTATTAATGAAATTTTGAGTAAATATGAGAGGTAGAATTTGTGTTTGCATAGCTGCTGAATCTGCGGTGTCATTACCTCGTATGTTTGTGTGTCCTAAGACGCACATTAGTTTTATTATATTGCAGTTTTTGGAAAGTAGGCTTTTGATGAGGTGAGGGTAATGATCGTGGTTGTTTGTATTTTGCTTGGGATGTTCCCTATAGACTCTTGTCCCGACACCAGTGTCTGTTTTTCACTGGTCTGTATACCATACATAAGAATTAGCAATAGGATTTGTTCTCAGCTGTTTCCAGTTTATTCTATCTGGGAATGTGAATTCGATATTATGTTGGAAAAAAATTATAATTTTTTTATATAATTTAAAGCAATCAAAAATATTATTTTTTTGCGGAGAACTCATATTAACAAACTCATAAGCAGCAACTACGGCGACTACATCAACTCCTATCCGTGGCTATTAAATTTACTTTCCTGTCCAATTTTGATCCAATTTGCTTCTGAATATTGTTCATAGATAAGCAGTTCTATTCTTCATACAGTGTCGTTAGATTCTGTGACTACCGCAAGGCTCACAGCGGTTTTTACAGATCATACGCGGAGAGACTGAGTATCCCCTACAGGAGCCTTTATAGGAGTTGTGGTGACGTGGAGGAAGCTGAATCACTCACCCACTTTCTATGTAAATGCCAAGCACTGGCGAGGGCTAGGAACAAGTTCCTGGGTAATTACTTTTTAGAAAAACTCTCGGACTGTTCGGTCACATGTCCGGGTGACCTTCTCAAATACCTAAACTCTACGGGATGGGTTTACCTATACTGATTGTTCGGCGAGGAAGTGGTTCCACGGGCACGGGTTGCCATAGCTTTCAGCTCTAACTTCATCCATGTTTGCCACTATTATTCCGTACTAATCCATCTTAAAATCTTACAAATTATCGGTTTTAATAAATAGCTTAACGCAGAATTCATTAATTTATAGTAATAGTTTTTCTTATAATTTTATTTTCATTTACTATTTTGTAGCTTAATTGGGATTACATTTTGGTTAAACCTCTGGTATTTAAATCAAAAAAAGTCTTTTATCCTTTTTATATAGTATGTAAATATTTCTTTTTTTTCTTTTATAATAAAAAAAAAAATAAAAAATAAAAAATATTGTTGGTATGAATTTGCTTGTTGTTGTCGTTTGTTCTATGAAAACTAAAAATGAAATATTTGCCTTACATTCATGAAATATCAATTACCGCCATGTGTGACAAGAAGTTACATAGCACACACATAGACACACTAAAACATTTAAGTGTCACACATAAACATACATGGAATTAAGGATAGAAATATATAAATAGTGGTTGTTTGTGTGGGTTTCTGATTCAAATCAATATTAGAGAGAAATACGTGAGAATATCAAAATGAACGAGTTCATTCTATTGTTTTTTATTGTTGTTAAAGCTGCCACTTTTGTGACAACATGGCAACTTAACACACACTCTCATAGGATAAGCACACACACACACAGATACACACTCACTGATGGAAATTTAACGAGTTGCTTATACTCACGATGGCTATGCATGGTGTATTTGTGTATCAATAGAACATTATTATCAGCTGTGTCATCAAAATCATAAACAACTCGTTGAGATCTCGAACCATTTTTTTTTCTCACAGATTTTTTTGTCATCAAAAATCAAAGAAAAAATAAAATACTAATAAAAACTAATTTAATAAAAGTTTTTGTCATTTTCCGGCTATTGAAACATACAATAATACATAGATATTTTTTGTGGAATTATTTATTGATCTGTTTTTATCAAAAGAACAGAAATACATAGATGTATGTGTTTGTTCCCTAATACAAATGAATACCAAAGTATTATAAACATTAAATTAATTAAATATTTGCTTTTATACAATTAGTACAAATATTTTATGGTCAATTTCCAAAAAGACACAAATTTAAATATTCATTTCGGTTCACCGAAGTTTACATACTTTTCACACTCACTCCAACTGCAGATGTAAAATGAATATGAACTCACTGATTTGTAAAATATTTTTCCAATCAATATAATCTTAAATTTTGTCATGATAAAATTTAGTTTTGTTTGATTATCTTAAGAAATGAAAATGTTTTCTATGAAATTCTATCTTCTACTTATATAGTAAAAATTAATGGTTAAATGTGCATGACCAATTTTGATGATATTTGTTGTTGTTGTACCTATGGGGTCCCTTGATGGTTCTTACCTACATTTGGGCTCGGTAGGTAGAGTAGTAGTTGTGGAGATACAGATATATATTTTTTTTTTTTTTAAATCATTCAAGTATTCTAATAAACACTCGTTTTCATAGGCTTATGTGGGGACTGCAGGCAATATTAATATGTTAAAACCCATCTATGTGTTTAATGTTTCAATTATCATTTCTCTTCTATTTTCTTAACATTTTTGACACTCTTACTTATAAACTGTGAAAATGTTAAAATTTTAAAGTAAAACGGTCGTGTGGCAGAAATCACAAACGGTTGGTTGGTGTACATTTCGCTCAAAAAATCTAAAAGTTTGCCAGCAGCTTTAGAGATATCATTTTTGATTTGATGTTCGAATGAACAGCTGATTGAAGAATTGTTTGTCTTAGACCCATTTTGCTGGGACATCTATCGTTGACTTTTCTTTGGTGTCTCTTGTTTCTGTTTACACACAGCGACAGATGCCAAGAAACTATTTTGACACATCTCACTTCCCTCACTCCATAAAAACCAAATGAAATGAAAAAAAAAAATCCCTTCTCAACAAAGAAAAATTGTGAAATAAATTTAAGTCGCTTTACGGTTTGTATAAAAGATATTAATTCCAGTAATGAGGAATCTCCAGTTGAAAGACACATCTAACAAACTGTAGTATATTAGTATCTGTGTACGACAATTTCTGACTTCATTATACTATTAGAATTGTCATTTGCTTTCCCTGAAGAATATGGAAATAATTTTAAATGCAAAAATCAATTTGTACAGAGAAATCGCTTTGGTTTTTTACAAGAAGTATTTCATCCAATAATCAGGGATATTCTTAGCTTAAAAACTTGCAAACTGAGAGGCAAATTTCTCTAGAAACTAACTAATGCTTCCCCTTGTCAAGGTATTAAACTCATATTTGTAGGCGTTACAAACATCATTAAAAAAATTATAGTACCAGTATCCCAAATAGTGTGAAAGGCTTAAACACAGAAGCTGAACTAATAATAGTATTAAAAACACGCTAAATACTTTGAACAAAAAAAAAAAAAAAAAAAAAAAAAAACACACATTTAGCCTGTCATTTTGTTTAGACAAAAACATTTAATATAATTATTATTGTTGTTATTATTTTATAATCCAACGATTAATTATGTGCGTGAGAATGGAAAATTAAATTGAAATGGAAAAAGAATAATATTGTAGAAACACAGACAATCAGACAGAAAGACAAAAAGACACAAAATGTAATTGGTTGACTTTATTTATTTTTGTGTTTATTGGTTTTAGGAAATTGTCGAATTGAATTATTGTTTATTTGTTTTGGTTTCTATTAAAGCTTTAATACTATAGAAAAATGATTAGATAAAAGTATATAGAAAAATATAAAAAGATATCAAATTTAAATGCAAAAATGATTCACACTTTTTACTTTGTTCTGTTCTTTATTTAAAAATTCCCAACAACTTCAGAGAGAACATGAAAATTGTTCAACATTTGATTTGTTCTTGTGCCCTGTTTTCATGTTGATGGTGGATGGTGGATGGGTTGAGTGTGCAGGACTGAACACAGAAAAGTTCTGGCAACTTTTATGCTTTCAGGTTGGTTGCCATCTCTTCTTCTTCTAGTACCTTGCGGTCATTTTCCGCAGTTAATTATAGTTTCCGTGCAACTTTTGCGGCCAACGAACTTCAGAGTGTTTCATAGTAGAACAGACAAAACTCGAAAGTGACCTGTTTTTAATGAGCGGTTAAAACGAAGGAGCCACAAAGAAACCAAAAACAAACTTGAACGAAAGGCATTAAAAAGAAAAACGAAATGAAAAAGTGTTGAAAATTATAATATTTAAGGTGAAAACTACTACAATTCTACTGACCTCATCTTCTTGAGTACTCGTACAATGTACGTTAGTATTTAATGTTGAGAAATTAATTTAATAATTTTGAAATTAAATTTACATAAAATAATTTTCATTAAAAAAAAAAAAAAAAAATGAAATAATTTTTCCAGTTCAGGGCAATTGTGAACCAATGAATGAATTAAATGAATGAATTAAAGAGGATTATATGGAGTGGAAGAATATTTCTGTTTTTGACATTTATGAACGCGGAATCTATCAAAATATTTGACATGAAGTTGTTGTTGTTTGTATTACATCATAACAAATTTTAAAACAAATATAAACAAAGATTCATACTTACTAAACCAAAATGTCAAAAACATTTACAAAGATACATTTAAAATTTTCAGTCATGTTATTAGAATCAGTATACATAAATGTGACAGCCTATAAATAGTTTAATGTCATAAACAATGAATTAATTTATAAGTCAAAACATGATTAAGTTGAATATTGAAATTAGGTGAGCAACATCTTATGGAACACATACTCGTAATCGCATTGAGATAATTTGAAGAATTTACCAGACAAAGTCACAATGAGTTGTTAGAATTGAGTTGAATGAATGCATAATTAGTATAAAGTTATAATGACTCAAAAGAAGGGTCGTATGAGTAATTTCTATTATTCTGTTCATGGTGCGTATACGTAATTTATATGGGAATAAAGTAGCTGGCTATAGTAAATGAGGAATCAGAAAAGCGATTGAACTGTTTTCGTGCAAACTTGCTAGGATGATCTTTATGATCAAATTGAACTGTTAAGTGCTCGAAAACCATACTGACTCTTAGTTGCATGGAGTTTGGCTGGGTTTTTGCAGAAGACAATACATATAAAGTTATGATGACTCAAAAGAAGGGACGTGTGAGTAATGTCTTTTATTTAGTTCATAGTGCGTATACGCAAATTATATGAGAACAAAATAACTGGCTATAAATGAGGGATCAGAAAAGAGGCTTAACTATCTTCGTGGAAACCTGTCCTTTTTGTGTAAATACAGTCAATATTCTATAATTCGAATCAGTATATTGCACCAAAATCAATCGATTTATGGATACTTTAATTATAGAATTATTTATTAAAACTAGAAAATTTTGAAAAATTTTGTAAAATTATTGAATTACATACATTTCCTAGTTTAAAATTAACAATTTTGTAAAATATTCAGTAAATTATGTTTGAACATTTACACTATACATACTAATTCATTTTTGAAATTTACTGAATAAATTCTTCCTTTGAACCATCGTCATCATCTTCCATGTCACTAGGAATATGATTTACCAGCTTTGAGCTATAATTTCGTCATCTGAAAGAAAGCCTGCTGTCCAAATCTCAATCTCCCACATTAAGATAATCCTTAAGTGTAACCGTGGAAGTTATATTATGGTTCAATCATATTCATGCTTTATAAATTTTCGATCTTTATCAATTGAATTAGTCAAGAAAATAAAAGGTACATATGCCATCTTCATTGTTTCATGTATAATATTGACTAAAATTTCAAAAATTTGGAAGCAATTTTTTATTTATATTTTATGCTTTTACGAAAGACATATTCTTCATTATCGGCATTTACCCAGAAAATTCTATTTAATAAAGAACTTTCCATTTTTATTTTTCGAGTTTGAAGTTTGAATTATGGATGGAAAATTATATAGAAATTTCTCTCTAAACTTATTTTAATTCGAGATATTGAAAATTCGAGTTCGACTTGTGGAAGTGTGACTTTATATATTTATTTGTATTATAGAGCAATAGGATGACCGTTTGGGTTGATGTCTTGCAATCGATTGAACTTACATACACAACACACCCTATGGCCAAAAGGGACTCTAATGCATTCGATAACCTTACTGACTCTTAATCCACTGGATGTTGACTGGTTTTTCGCAGGAGTAATACTTTACATTCGCCTGTCCAGTGTTCTTAAATACTATACTTAGTACACATTCATTTTATTTCAAATGTTTAATGAAATTCATAAAAACTTCGAGTTGAATCTCTAAGGAGTAAGACACAGAGACATCACAAAGAGTCAAATCTATAAAATAAGCCTATTTATGAGGAGTCAGAAAAATGGCTAAACTGTCTTCGTGGAAACATGGAAGTAAAAACTTTACTGACTCTTAAACGGATAAATGTTGACTGGATTTTTGCAGGAGACAATACTTTACCTTCGCTTGCCCTGTTCAGTTGGTTTACTACACGTGGATCTTACTTCAAATGCTTGATTCCCTAGGGAGAGACATCACAAAGAGTCAAATCCATCTTAAGTGAACTGGATTTCCATTTCTTGGCTACACCTTGTTTTCACCTAAGTTCGAATTTTTATCAGCATCAGTTATGTCCTAAGGTATGAAATGACTTTATACATAAAAAAATATATTTTACTGTCCATCTAAGAATTTGTTTAGATCCACAAATTTGTTCCACTTAAACATTTTTACAGCTTTTTAAGTTGAATACTCATGTAAGTAGGTATTTTTTTTTTTTTTTTTTTGAGGTGAATAAAAACCAAAAACCAGAAACCACATACTCACACCCACAGATACATAAACGCACCCACACCCACACACACACACACACTCACACACAAACACACTCACACACAAACATGGAAACATTAATACATGTATAGATATATCAACAAAGACACCTTAGGTGTTTTAAACTTTTATTTTGAACAAAGCCATAAACATTGTTCGTTTTCTTTTTATTCGTTTTCCTCTTGTTGTTTATGTTGATATTGTCATTTTTTTTTTGTTTCTTTATTTTATATGATTTTTAGGTGTCAAATTTAAAGTGAAAGACTCAAAGACTGAAAGTGACTACCCAGCAAATCACAAATAGGTTTACTTATATTGTATACCGCCCCAAACTCTAACGCCCAATTAAATATGTTAGCAAGAAAATTGAGACGAAGAAGGAAAGTGTTTCTGTTTTTGCTTATTTTTTCTTATTTTTTTTTTTGGGTTGTTAAACAAAAGTAGAAAACAAAAACATATAGCAACAAAACGTGGTAAACCAAAACATGTTACAACATTTCTTTTACCAATCAAATGCCCCAAGTATTTAATGGCACTTGACGTTGTCTAAAGATGAAGAGGACAGGACCAGCATGAGGATGAGGATGATATTAGTGGGATTTACAAACGTCTCAATGGGGCGGCATTTTACACAAACCGCAACACAACTGTACAAAAAGACAAAAAATACAGAAAAAAGTAAACAAACAAACAACAAAACTAGAGACAACAGAATAGAAAAACATCTATGAAGATAAGGAACAGAGAGAGAGAGAGAGCAAAGAGCAATGAGATACAAAAATTGAGGGAAAACAACATGAATCTAGAAAATGACAGCTTCTCAACATTTGTTTGGAAGAGTCTCTAGGCTATTTGTCATACGAGTTTGAGCTTGAGTTTTTGTTTTTCTTTTTGGTTTTGTTTTTATACTCGTATTTTTTGTTTTTGCCATTGTTTTTTTTGTTGTTGAGCGAACAAGGGACATGGATACATAATACATACAAATGCATACTATACAACACTTATAGCACACATATAAAATAAACACCTGCAGTGTCTTCTCTGATGACAAAAAACCGCGAAAAATTATATAATAAAAAGTGAAAATCAGCGATTTTATTTTTTATATTTCTTGGTCTTTGTCTTTGCTTAGTTTACAATTTTGATGAACTAGAATCATGGAAAATTTAGAGGTTTTAAGCATTTAAATAAATCTTGAAAGGATTTTTTTTCTTCTTTTAACTTTACTCTCAAAGGGGGGAATCAGCGATTGCTTTGTGTTAAGATTAACATGTTGTTGTGTATATTAATGGAAGTTTAATGAATGAAGTCTTTGCCTTAGTCCTCCGGTGATCAAGGGGGGTTAATATTTTAGCATAGAAGTGTGCAGGCTATTGTCCAAGAAATTGACAGCGAGGTGGATTTCGCTTGATGATATGTTATGTTTTTTGCTGCGGTTCAAAATTTTTTTTGATACCATTCACTCCTGCAGACCTCTGTGAATAATGGAGTTGCGGACATGTGATTCAGCATTGACAAACCTCCTTAAGAGGTTGGACTGAAAACTCTGCACGATTTGGGCTTTTGTTGTGCCCTCCAATACCCAACTAGTAGACAACTCTCTCATTACCAGTAATGATGCTTTGCATGTACGATCAGAATAGAGATGATCCAGTAGATTCAAAAAGACCTAAAAGGTGACTTTTTTAACAAAGAAAAGTTCGTTTTAAAATATCTTCCTTCAGGAAAACGAAAGAAAAGCTTGAGCGGATGCTCTCGTCGTAGCCTTTTGGTTTGAAGGCTATTGTGCTGTTGTCGGAGGTGATCCTCCAGTCTGGTTGTGTAAAACTCTTTGTACTGTCGAATTTCTTCATTGGGCAGTGGCAACCGAAGGTCTCTGTGCAGCACCGACTTTCATTCATAGTAAAGGACACCAACTACTCTTCTCAGAAGCTTCGATTTAATCGTTGGATTATTTCTATTTTAGAGTTAGCTATTGTACCCCATAATTCAATGCCGTATATCCATATTGGTTTCATAATTTTCTTGTATCAAAGGATTGTATTACTCAAGCTGATCTGCGACCTATGACTTAGCAGCCAGTTAATTTTCCAAATCTTTAGGACTAGTTTCTTTTTCTTCCTCTTGATGTGCATTTGCCAATTAAGCTTTCTGTCCAGGATAAGATTAAGATACTTAGCATTGATCTCAATGTGGAAGGAAAGGTATGTGGTGACTATGTCTATTCAAGTGATTCTGTAAAAATTTATTAAAATTATTTTAATTTAATTCGTCAAATTAGTAATGAAATAGTAAACGAAATTAGAATCATGATTCGATTCACATACAAGATTTTATTAAAATTTGTGAACTATACTCATACATAAAAAATACATTATAATTATCGTGAAATGACATCATCGACTGATTACAATTCAACAAAGTTTAAAGAAAAAAAAAAAAAAAAAAAACAAATAAAGTAAAAAAATCCATTCAATTGTCTATTTTTGTATCATACATTTTTATATTTTTGCAGTGCAGTTATAAGAAAAGATAAGAAAACGAATCAATAGAAAATTAAAATTTGGAGATCAAAATCATACTGCTATCACCTTGTGTACTGAAATGGAACTCTCTTTCTCTCTATTTCTCTCTATCACTTCTTGTTTGTGCATATATAGTAAAACAACAATTACAAGTATTGAAAGCTACATAGGTCAACTATTGGTTATATCTCCTCTCAGAGCTTAGAATGCAAAAAAAATACTACTTCACTTGTCAAAAGTTCCCACACCAAGTCATTACTCAACTTGCGCTAAATGAGATCAGTACATGTTAGAAATTATGTCATCGAATGTCTTTGTGTGGCTTATTAATTTATTTAAAAAATATTAATACATATTTAAAATATTAATAAAAAGTGATTGAATAGTGTTTAATGTAGTGTACTTGATTAATGTAAATCAATATTTTAATTTGATTTGTAAAGGAAATAACAAATTTGGTAAGTCATTTAAAACACCTGGAAATCATGTTGAATTTTATAAAATTAGTAATTATTTAGTAAATGAAGTTCGTATCATTTTACATTTTCCAAAAAAAATTCTTTTTTTCTTATTAAAATACAATAATTTGGCCTCTGCCGACGCATAAGTATTATAATCAGACAGCGTAGCAACGCGACGCGTCAGCAGAGCTGAGACTGAGACTGAAGACATGCATAAACATGAAAATATGAGGTGCTTTCATCAAGTATGTTGCTGCTTGTTGTTTTTGTAAGTTTGACTCTTGTCATATCAATCATGCTGTGCTTAATTCAACATGGTCCAAGTTCAAGTCTTTGTAGCAAGTGATTTCAACTCGCATTGGTAAGTTGATGTATGTATAACTTTTTTTGTATAAAAGCTTTGCTTTTGTTTATTTAGTACGTGGAATTTTTTAGAAAATAAATTTAAATGAAACAAGATAATTGTATTGGGTCAGCTTTATATATGATGGGCCATTTATTGGTCCGAGGTTGAACTCTCTGTTGTTAATGACGCTGTTAATTTGAGCGCCATAAATTGTTGATAGTAGTTTAGTTAACCTTCCGCTGAACGAATATGGACTGTTCGCAGCTTCGATTTGACGCCGATGGACTTTGGACTTCTGTGGGCCACATTGAAAGATAAAGTTTATGCCTACAATCCCCAAACAATTGGTCACTTGAAACAGAACATTCAGATTGACCTGGATATTGTGCACAAAGTGCTTGAAAATTGATGTTTCAGGATGGCCAACTTCCCAGCCAATCGCGGCCAACATTTGAATGAAATCAT
Organism: Amiota mariae; assembly: GCA_035041805.1. Classification (NCBI taxonomy): domain Eukaryota; kingdom Metazoa; phylum Arthropoda; class Insecta; order Diptera; family Drosophilidae; genus Amiota; species Amiota mariae. The sequence continues at coordinate 8,838,744 of JAWNKV010000337.1, forward strand.
TTTTCATACTAAATCAGAAGATTCACTCTATCAAATAAATTTAAATTAGTTGAAAAAAACTAACATTTGTCCATTTAATGACCAAACCGAAATCGGACCAATAGATGCAAAATTTATTTCAACGCATTAAAGGGATAGGTTTGACAACATTGAGAGAGAGTAACTAAATACTTACATACGAGTATATTCTTAATTTCTAAATCTGTGACGTAGATCCGAAGGGTGGAGCCTATGCATATGTAGAGCATCATTGTAACGATTAGTGTGGCAGTTAATTTGCTCTTTGATGGAAATGATAACAAGGTCTCGGTATATTAAAACCCGCTTAACGCACCAAGAAGCACCCGTAAACTCGATTTATTGTAGACTTAGCAGCTAGTCCCCAAAGCTTACGTCTATTGAGAGAGTGTGCATCGGGTCGAATAAGCCAAATTAACTTTTGTATCTTACTTTTACATGTAAGTAACTGCCAAATCATTGACATGTTTAGACCATGTCTGTCGGCGATCCAAGCAGCTAGATCGCTTGAAGTATCACACGCTTGAAATACTGTGTCGTCAGCATAAGTTGCAAGTAGAGTGTTTTCATTTGTTGGCTATGGCATATCACGAGTAAACAGCGAGTACAGGACATAAGTTATAAATTCTATATCAATAAACGTACAAAATTTTTCTTTCAAATCAATCGAGGAACATTGAATACTCGTAATACATTTTTTTAGCTTTTATATGGGGTTTTAATAATCTGAAAGATTACTTTATATAAAGTTATTATAGAAACTTTTTATAATTTTACTTTAATAATTGTATAATTTTATGTTAAACAAATTTCATAGTTTTTAATTTTATTCCTTATAAAATAAGTAAGTATGTTAATCGGTCTGTGACGCCACTAAATTTTAATAATCGCAATTCTTTCACACAGTTTGATCAACACCAAAAGAAAATCTTTTAATAAACATCACATTTGCTTTTGAAATACGTTTTGTTTATACTTCTGTACTTATATATTTATTCTGAGTGGTTGTTTCTTTCATTATAAAGAACTGTAAAAACTTTCTACTAATGAGTGAGTGTACTTACTCAGAGCATGAACAACATTTACTTATATAGTATTTTATTGCATTTCTTTATGATTAAACATACATAAGTATTTACGTGTGAGTGAGTGACTCAGTTGATGCGTCAAAATGTGAATTCAAAAACTTTTACCTTTCGCTACTTTTCAAAATAAACTTTACCGTGTGCAAATATAAACTGCTACTCCTCCTTTCCTCCTCATCTTACTTTTCTTCCATCTCTTCCTCAACGAATGTACAATTATGTATGCCAAATTCAAGTTAATAACTTTTTATTTCTTCAATAACACACATAAACATTTTAAAGACTTCATTATGTTATTTAGTTTATATGAGTTTTTGCAACGAAAGTAGCGAGTAGCTTCTTCCCCTATACCCTTTGCTGATGTTCATCAGCCAAAAAGGATGCTATAACAACTTAAAATGAAAAAAAAAAACTGTTTGCACTCATTTAATTTTTTATAGCTTTTTTCGTTTACATTTCACCCTAAAATGAAGTGTTAGCCTAGAAGACCACGAAGGCAGCTGGCTGGGCCGCGTTAAAGTGGAAGGCGTGAAGGCGTTATAGCTTCAGGTATCTTTATTTTTTTTTTTTGCAATTTTTTCTTTTTTTGAATAAAATTATTATAATCAAAGGCTCTTTATTCAAAAAAATATTTAACGAATCAAAAACTTTGGCTCTACAGACATGGGACATAGAAGTAATATGTTTTCAGATTATATGAATAATAGTATAAGGGGTCAATTAATTTTTGAATACCGAAATATTGTTCACTCAAGAACACTACAATGTGAATTTCCCAATTTTTAAACTATTAAAGAGCGATTAAATGGCAAAAAAAAAAAGAATAATAAGGTTGTTTAGCTCCCCCTAACATTTAAATACAGAATTAAACTACAATACAATTGCCTACCAAACTCTCTAAATATTGTATGTCTGGCATTATAGTATGACTCCCCCTTTTTCCCCCTGATTAAGCATCCCTCTTTGTTGGTTGAATACATTCATATATTGTAACAACGTCGTCGTTCTCATCTCTCTTTGGTTAGTGTATAGATGATGATGGTTCTTAACGGGCGTTGGCAGCTGTTTCCACTCATTAGGCACTTTATTAAGCGAGTAATTAGCAAAAGCACGTTACTTGCAGTTAATTGATATTATTTGAAAGCTAACAGAAGAAGCCTTCCCTCTTCCACCATTTACTAAATCAACACTTTTACTAATACGACAAGGAGACTGCAAACATGCCGACTTTATTCTTTCCCTTTTGCTTGCCTTCGAAGTATAGTACAAGTTTAAGTAGGTATGCTGCATTGGCTGCGCTTAACCTTTGAACTTTTTGCAATTGTGCACAATTAAGTTGAAATTGTATTATAATGTTAAGTAATTGTTTATAAGCCGATTAAACAAAGTTTTTTTTTTGTTCCTTTCATTCCATTTCTTCTTTCCTCTTTGCTTTGCTTTACTTTATTTTGCTGTGCTGTGCTGTGCTGCATGCGATATTCTTTGTGACTTGGTTTAAAGCGAAACATTTAAAACAACAAGGCAAGTTTAGTCTACTACTAAGCATGTACTTGGTTAGGGAAATGTGAGGGGCGGGGGATAGTCTTAACTTGTAAGTGAGCATAACATTGAAAGTCAAATCGAGTTGGCTCAAGTTACCATTTTAATATAGAGAGAATTTATTTTAGGTGTTTGCCTCGCCCTTCTTCTTCTCTTTGCTTTTATTTTTTTTTAAGTGTTTGTTGTAGTAGAAGTTTACTACCTGTATTTTCGAAGAATCGGAAATGCCTTTAGGCAATCAAGCTTCCAGTAGATATTATTGTCTTTTTTTTTGCTATAAATTTAACACACCTTTGGCATAGCTCGCACAAAACATCTTCAGACATGCTTCAACAATCAACGCTTCCCATTTTGTTAATTTTGACGCTTAGTTTTCTCACCATTGTCTTTGGGCAATTTGTAACACAAGTAGGACCACCTGGTCCACCTGGAGTTCCTGGTTTGCCAGGACTTGAAGGTCCCAAAGGGGAGAAAGGTGAGCGTGGATCAAGTGGTCGATCAGGTCCTATTGGACCCACAGGACATACTGGACGACGTGGTCGTGAAGGAACTGCCGGAGCTGTTGGTCCTCCAGGTCGACCAGGAATACGTGGTTCACGTGGTTATCCCGGTGAGAGAGGTCTTGAGGGTCCACCAGGACCGGTTGGTCCGATTGGTCCAACTGGACCACCAGCTCCAACAACAACAACGACCACAACTACGACGACAACAACAACTCTCGCACCAGCAACTGTAAGACGTCAAATCATCATAGCTGGCAACAGACACGTCATTGATGATGACGATCTTTACGACGATGTTGATTTTAAAAGATTAAAACATTTTCGTGGTGGAGTAAAACATCGTCGTCAATCTCAGCAAGATTTAGTGGATAATAAACCCGATGTTCCTCAACATTATCGTGAATTATGAAAAGACATCATCGGCTGATTAGAATTCAATAAAGTTTAATGAAAAAAAAAAAATCTTTCTTTTCTTGTTATTATCTCTTTTGCAAACCAAAGTCTCCAAATTTCTGAATCATAATTTTTTTTACATACTTACATATATTTTTATAAAGACTTATTAATGCAGTTATGAGAAGAGATAAGAATATTATTGCTTCTCTCTCATTGTCTGATGAAATGAACCTCTCTCTCTCTCTCTCTATCTCTTCTTATTTCTGCAAATCAAGCAACAATAAGCAATATTAAAAGCTATGTCACCTATTTGCTTTATCTCTTCTCAGAGCTTAGAATGCAGTGGACATTCTTCACTTGTCAGAAGTTCCCACGCCAAATCATTATTAAACTTGCACTTAATGAGATCAGTACTTGTCACAATTTTTATCGCAGAAAGATCTTGGTACCTTAGTGTGGTTTCAAATTTTTTCTAAAATTTATTAATATTTAAAATATCAATAAAAAGTGCTTGAATAATGTTTAATGTTGTGTATTTGATTTGATTTGGAAGGAAACAAAAAATTTGGTAAGTGATAATATAAAACTGAAAATCATGTTGAATTTTATAAATTACATAAAATTAGTAATTATTGAGCAAATGAAGTTAGTGTCATTTTACATTTTACAAAAAAAACTTTGGTTTATGAATTTTGCAAAAAAAAAAATGTTTCTTCTAATTAAAATACAATAATTTGGCCTCTGTCGACGCATAAGTATTAAACTCACACAGCGCAGCAACGCGACTCGTAAGCAGAGCTGAGACCGAAGACATGCACAAACATGAAAATATGAAGTGTTTTCATTGTTGCTTGTTGTTTTTGTAAGTTTGACTTTTGTCATATCAATCATGCAGTGTCGTCATTCACTTGTCTTATTCAACAGAGTTCAAGTTCAAGTGTTTATAGCAAGTGATTTCATCTCAAATTGGTAACTTGGTGAACATCTTTTTTTAAAAGCTTTGCTTTTGTATTTGAAATATTTTAGAAAATTAATTAAAATTATTAATGTTATTTAATAAAATGACAAATTGTTATATTGCACATTTGATGTCTTGATTCATTTCATTTTAATAAGAGGTCATCCACATATTATGTCACACGAATTTCATTATTTTTACACCCCCATTTACTATGTCCAACTTGGTCGTCTCCTTCCCTTTATACTAATACACCCCGTCTTTGTTTCTGTATATTACACAACATTAAAAAGTGTCTTCTTTAGTTTCTTCACCTTCGCTGACGTCACTATACTCACAAAGCTCCATACTTATGATCTCTCTCTCTCTCTCTACTTAGAGCTTAGTCAAAAAATGCAATAACAAATACTCATAACATCCACGCTAATAAATCATTATATGCAAATGCTCAAATCTGATCATCTCAGTTTGTAGTTTGTGGTTCACTTGTTTGTCGCTTACACAGTTTCGTGTAGTGTGGGAAATAAATTTATTAAAATTAATAAATATGATATTCATATTTAATTAAAATAATTTTAGAAAAGTACTTGTGTGATAAGTGTTTGTAGGTAAGTGACTTTGTGCAAATCCCGTTATCCATTTAATGTATTAAATTATTGTTGAAAATCATATAGAGTTGTTTGTTTAATACATAAATTCATTTATTCATTTTTGACATAAATGCTGTAATAAATAATTAAACGCAGTTTTTTCATTCTCTAAAATGTATAAAATATGGCGATTTTTGATTAAAAACCATTTATTGAATGGGGCTCTGCCGGCGCAACAGCTTAAAAATGAATTAACAAGGCATCGCAGAGCGTCGATACAATTGAAACCGAAGACATGCAAAGACATGCAAAAACATGAAAAGACATGAAAAGCTATAGTTAGGTAAATTACTCCAAATGCTATCTCTCAGAGCTTTCTCAAAGAATGCAACAACAAATTCTCACCACTTGACAATTGTTCCCACGCTAATCAATCATTCCATCCAAATACATACTCAATTTTGATTATCTCACTTTGTACTTTGTGGTTCACTTATTTGTCGCTTAAAATTTTTCGTGTAGTTTGGTTGATAAATTTCATAAAATAATTTATATTTTATTAAAAATGTTGTAGAAAGTGTGTTTGCAGTGCAGTTTATTAATCCAAATTAGTTGTTTACTTTAATGTTTTATTCAAATTAAATAAATATCAATTTGCTGAACTGTGCAATTAGTAAAGCCCTTTATCCATTGAACTTATTGAGTGTTATGTTTTATGCATAAATATTGTTTTGAATTTGTAAACGAATTTAGTGTCATTACTTGGTTATTCAAAATTTGATTAAAAACTTCATAAAACAAATAAAAATTGTGATTTTTAATTAAAATGCATTCAATTTTACCTCTGCTGGCGCAACAGCATCGAAATATATCAAAAGCAGCATTGCGAAGCGTCGACAGAGCAGAGATCAAAGAAAAGGTGAATAAAAAAAAACTAAGTAAGTTTGTTGTTTTTGTTGCAATAATGGTGACTTTTAATAATCGTTTGTCGAATTCAACTCTGTGCGTCGGTAGAGCAGAGACCGAAGATATGCAAAGACATGAAAATACATGAAAAACTACAGTTAGGTAAATTGTGTTTATTGTTTTTGCAATTGTGGTGACTTTTGTCATATCAATTATGCAGAGTAATTTACTTGTCTAATGCAAATCGGTGTGCTTATAACCTTTTCTAGCAAGTTTAGTTCTGGTAAGTTCGAGAAGAAGTTTCATCATTTTTGTGATACCATGACATCCGAAATTTTATAGGCTCAGTCATAAACTTTGTAATGCGTATGCTTTGCTTGTATATTTCCTCTACAAAATACTTGTACTTGTCTACTATCTTGGGTACAGGAGGGTATCCAATAGTCAGGATTATCCGCTTTAAGTTTATTTGTGGTTTCTGTAGTAATGTACTACTAAGTAGAATGATCAAAGTTCATTAACTTATTGTGAGTTGAATTAAAACTGTGAATGTTTCTTGTGTCATAAACCACAAAAGTCGCCTAAACTATTTATTTACTTTAGACCAATTGTCGTAATTCATGTTGTTGTAGTTGTTGTCATTTGGTTTAACGACTTTAATTAAGCGCCAAAGAGTTGATTAAATGCTCCGCCAGCGTCGATTTGTGTCATTAAACTTTGACCGCTTTTTATGACAAACAATTCTGTTTTCTTAGTAGTTTTTTTTTTCGTTTTTGCGTTTTTTCATTTTGGTTACAACAATTTAACTGAAGCTATTCCGATTTTTTGTTTTTTTTTGCTTTTTGTCCAGTTTAACTTAACTTAGCAATAAATAACAGAAATTATGTGCAACAAGACATTTTTGTAGCTCACTCACAGTTAATGCGCTCATGAATTTTAATTCGACGACGATGATGGTGATGATGATGATGACGACGACGACGATGCGAACGTAACGTCAAGCACATGCAAAGGACATGAACATGAATAGGCAGGCGTCGAGTCACTTTATGTCGAATTGAGTTGAAAATTAAAGTAAACTACGCCATTATGCGAGGCTCAGCGGGTGACCAGCATGGTGTTTCCCATTTGGCCAAGTCCTTGTGGGGCGCATAGTCCTTGCGCCCGTTAGTAGATGACTGGCTGGCGTCACAACGACCACAATCAGCATTAATTTAGCGGAAGTAATGCGAAAAATTGTTGTTGCTTGGTTTTCTCGTTCTTATTCAGAAAAAAAAAAGAAAGAAAATGTGTGCCTTTTGACATTTTTTTGCTTTGTATTTTTCCATTTTTGTCCTTTCTTGTATGAACTCATTTACGTTTTGGTTGGATTCAAAAGAAACCTTCGCCCATTTCCGTTGCGCAACTAATTGTCATGATGGTCATGATACTTTTCACTACAGATTTCTTTTGCTTTTGATCATTTTTCTCGCTTTTATTGTAGGACAACAAATGACATAGGTCTACGTTGTGTTGTGTTGTGTTGCTTGGACAGAGTTCTTCGACCGGATGCCTTTGTCACATGTTAAAGCATAGAAAGGAGGTTTCATGAAGGATGAATGAAACAAAAAAAAAAAAAAAGGGGTTCCTTTGTTTCTTTGGGGCTTTACGATTGTTACGATTAGCCAATAAGGACAAAACGCTATCTTTCTCCCAACAAATTTACAAAATAAATTAAAGAAATTCATTTGTTTGTTTTTTTATTCCTATGGTTGGTCCAAGACGGGAAGATTAATGTGTGTAGTGATCATTCAATTATTCAATTTTGTTATTATTTGATGGGCAAATTATTTATAACAAAATTTATTCAAATGAAGGGTATCAAGACATCTATATGGCATATAATTTTTCTATTCTATTTACCATCATCCTCATTCATTTCTTCACACGAAATTTAATTAAATAAAGATCGTTAATGATTAGTTCAGTTTAACTTTTAATGGTTCTTTATCGCTTCATCAAAATTACCCACATCTTTATTTGATTCCAACTACAATAAATACTTTACGATAACAATTTGCTTTTCTTTGTTTCCGAATTAATCACGAACATATTGTATTGTATTTGTTTTTATGGATTTGCAACAAAATATATATAAATTACCTTTCTTCTTTGTCTCACTATTTGTTTTATCTTTCATTTATATCTTTATCTTCCATTGATCTCTTAATATTCTTGCTTGCTTTATCTTTGCGTATTGAATATTAGTGATTTTCCATAATTGCCATTATGAAGTGATTTATATTAATAGTTTTTCTATTGTTTTCCATTGCAGGCTATTTATTATTTACTGTAATCGTTGTTATTAAAGTAAATAGTTACAGATTTTATTGTATTATAAATGCAAATACATAAATTAATTTATATATTCAGAGAATATTTATAATCGAATGGATTAACTAATGAGTTTATTGATTAATAAGGATATTTATAGATATTAATGGGAAATTCTTAAGATTCCTGTTGAATTTATTTATTTTAATTAAGGAAAAAAGACAAAAAATCATTAACATGTTGTGGAGGGGATTTCTTTGTTTTGAAAGACTATTCTATCTACTATTCTACAATAGATGAACTAGAAATAGAGTTTAGTTTTAGTATATCATAAAAAATGTCTTTTGAAGTTTAACACAATTTTACAAGTCCCACCTAGTATGTCATATTGTATTGTATATAAAGTACACATATGGCAAAAATAATAAGTACACCCAGTTGAAATAAACTAAATTCTAATTCATTTTTTTTTTAAGTTTTTTTTGTTTTTAATATTATAATAATTATTTCTTTAATAACCAATATATTCCCTTTATTTTATTGATTATTAGTTTCTGAAAAGTTTTCCACTCATTAGGCACTTTTCCAAGTTTTTTGAACACAATCCCAGAATTGGTGCCTATTTTCAAACTTTTGCTTTCTAATTATTTTCTTTAGCTTATTTCAAAGATTTTTAATTGAATTCAAGTCCGTCGATTGAATAAATTTACTTTCTTGTCTTTGAACCAATCCTTGACCTTGACTTGGATGGGTGTTTTGAGTCGTTATCCTGTTGAAAAGTCTACCTTAGTGACATATTTTCTTCTGAGTGTGTACGAGTATATATCTTACAGAATGAATCACAGATACAAAACTGGTTTATGGCTAATCCCTGTGGAACCAGTACTAATTCCAGCTCTATCTTCTTTTATATGTGTACAACTAGTGTATTTAACATGGCGATGTCGTTGGAAGAGGTCAGTTGTCTTACCCTTCACCAGGTGTTCTACCAGATACTGCCACCGCCCGCCTTACCGTTCACCAGCCGTTTAACCAGTTGCTACCACCGCCTGCATTACCGTTTACTAATCGTTTCACCAGTGAATAAGAGAAAAATGAGTCCGTTGACTTTACTAGTGAATAGGAGGTTATTGGCACCAATCATACTGCGGGGTTGCTTTAACTTTGAATGGATGAGTGGAAAGTGTCATACAATCTCTTATAAGCTAATAGATGATAAGTAAATGAGGAATAATATGAATAACACAAAATAACGATTACGAAAATAACTCAAAATAATTAAAATATCGAATTCTACATATTTTCCCTACTGTCTTTTCTTGATTACACTAGTCTACAAATAAAAACAGAAAAAATGCAACTGACGTGGCTATAGATGCATCGTTATCTTTAAAGGTTTTTAAGTTAGAATTAGAAAGTTTAAAAAATCCATCACATATAGATTTCGAGTTTCATTGAAATAAAGTTTTTTTTTTTTTTGAAAAAATGTGTGAATGAAATATTTGTTAGTTTTTCACCAACAGCTTAAAATGCAAAATTTTATTTACAAATTTTCGACCGATTTTATAGGTCGATTTTGATGAAATGAATGCTATATATTACTCACAATAATGATTTTTATCTATCAGTAATTCGATTTTGAATTCAATGATTAGATTTTACGTGATGTACGCACAAACAAACAAACATACAGACAAAGTATTCCCAAAAAATATTACGTGGTACGTCAGTTGCATTTTAGGTGTAGACTAGTGTATGTATTTGATTGTTTTTATGTGACTCAATGTAATCGTATCTCTTGCATTTACTGCCATTGCTTTCAAAGCATAAAACAAAATCCAATTTATTATATACCAATTACTACTTGAGTACATAATACCTGACTCAGCAAAAAATGATTACTTTAAATAATAAAGTATTATATTTTTCGGAAACAAAAAAACCCAATTCCATTTGATTGGCATTTGTTTTTCATGAATGATTTTGTCAACATAACAAATAAATGTCTGTGCAAAATGAAAGTATGTAAAGAAAGCACTTTGTTAAATCCAAGGAAACAAGATAAAAACCGCCTCAAAATTGTTCAAGTATAATATTATTATAAAATATTTAAAAGCCTAAAAATCTATGAAGTACACAACAAATATACAATGTTACACGGAAGTGAGTCAGTTGTTGTTAGTAGATTCATTTAAGGAAACTAGTACGAGTATGTTGAATTGAAACAACAGTAACAAATGTACAAAACCAACATCAAGTATTGCAGAAGAAGAACTGTATGAGTAAAGAATGAAACTGAAGGCAGTTGACAAGAATATTTAATTTCGTTTGTGTTGAACGTGTAAAGTTAAGTTTTATACATGATAGTTTTTGTTTTTTTTTTGTTCTAGAAAAGTAAGTACATTTTCTTCTTTTTTTCATAGGAAAATGCATAAAAAAAAATTTAGGTTTAGTTTTCAGTGAATGTTCAATACACTTTATATGAGTATAATAAAACCGCGCATCCACATGCGATTTTGTTCGTCAAACTTTTTTGTCGAACAAAAATTCATTGCCCACCAACCAGCCGAATATTGCGCACGAACATCATTTGCAAAAATTTCAGATGGCTCAATTTGGTAGCATTCGATAAATTCGAGAAAAAATTTGCTTTGGTCATTTTGGCACTTGTTTACTCCAAAAATATTTTCATTAATGATGTTCGTGCAATCATTGTTATCCATTGACGAACATGTTCGAACGAACACACGCAACATATTCTTCGCGAACAAAACGTCGAACACTAAAATCTGTTCCGAACACCTCCACTAACGATGAACATTTCTTCGAACCAGGACAACAGTAGGATTGAATTAACACAAGAATTCTACTTAGAGAACATCAGATGAATATCGCTTGAAAGATATTTTAAGACAAATTTTCAATATTATAGTATTTCATTCAGTGGTGGTGGCAAACTTCCTACTTAACTAAATATGCCATTTCTTTTGTCATAGATACAATACATTAAAGATTGCCCTCTTCTTGTGTTGACATTTTCTAGGTTTTGTAGATTTCTCTTTGTTGTTATATTTTCTGGCCACAATTCTTCATCTTTTTCTTCGAATGCAAAGTGATTTTTGTTTAGTTTCCGTTTCCGGGTTGAGTTAACATGTTCATTCATTCTTTGTCTGTCTGTTTGTTTCTCTTTTATAGTACAATATTTGCTTGCGTATGTGAGTTTGTATTTAGTATGTGGTATGTAGTGTGTGATGTTATAGGAACGAGTAGTAGTTGTTGAGCTTAATGCACAGCTTGATTTCTTGTTGTCATCGTCATCGTCAGAATCAGAAACAGAATCATAGAATTGGAGTCTGTGAATGCATTTGAATCTGTTGATTACAAGTTACATCTTCCAACAACAACAACAACAACAACAACAACATAACATGTTTTGTCTCAATAACTCATGCATGTATTTATTTGTTCGTTTAGACTTGTTTAAGTTTTTGTATTTATTTTGTTATTTCTTATATTCTTTCTAATTTAACACAATTTCTTTTCCATTTCTTCAATTCCCTTCGTATGTGTCTATGCTATGGATTTCTTTATCCATACGTATCTGTTTATTTGATAGAATAGTTTTCCCATTTCGTTTATTGTGTTTGTGCTCGATTTAAATATTAAATTCTATTTACTGTAAACATTTTTCATGGTAAATTTCTTTTCGTTGCAAATTTGCATAAATAAACGTTTAACAATGAGTTTGTTCACAAAATGACAACGACAAGGACAACAACAACTACGCCTACATTTAATTTTTTTGTTGTGCTATTTATATTTCCTAGAGCCCATGCCATGCCACCGTTACGCCCTATTGCCATTTAGTTTTGCTTAGTGCAATTTACTAACTGTGTAACCTCATTGGAAAATGTCAAACGCAGTTTAGAATCATCGCTCCTCGTCGTCGTCGTCATCGGCATTGTTGTTGTTGTTGTTGTTTATGTACATAACAAATGACCACCAAATCTCTCTAACCACTTCCATCTATATGCTTTTTTTCGTCACCCTGATATTACTGGTATCCAAAACAATCTCCGCCTGCTTTAGCCTATCTGTCTGTCTGTTTGTCTGTTTCTTTGTGCCTGTGTGTCTTCTGACCGCTTTGACCGAGTGTAATTTGTTTGAATTTGTGTGTAGGTAACAGCAAATATCGTCTATGCCACCAAGCCTCCAAGCACCCTCCATCATCATCATCATCATCATCATCAACACATTCGTTTGTGCCCTAATAGCTTTTCTATAATTTATCATAGAATATTTATTGCATAAGCTTTTGTTGTTCGAAATTATGCATTTATTATTCAAAATGAATGTCTGCTGCTTCTCTGCTATTCTAACAACTATCACAACCAATAACAATATCATGGTATCCTACTACATACTCGTACATATGTATGTACATATATTCGTATACATAGTATATCCTTTTTCACTACTCTGCCATGTGTCGTTTGAATGAAAATCGTGGCGCTTTTTAAACGTTGTTAACGTTTAGTTTACTTTTTTTTTCTGTTTTATTGTTCTTTGCAATGTAATTATTTGAAAAATTGTCATATTTGCTATGAACACAATGATGAGAATTGAGTTTGTGTGGTTTGGGTTGGGGTTTGGGTCTTGGTCTGGTTCTGTGGCAACAGGGAATTCTTCCTTTATATCCATTGTTCAATTAGGTGCACACTTATGGGTATAAGATTATACACACTTACAGATAGTTTTTAAATAAAGAAAGTCTTCTAATGATATTAAGAAGTAATTAGTTTTTTAAGCAAAATGAACCGACTAAGCTATGATATTTTTTATCTTATAAACCTAATGATGAAGTCCGATTAACAATACAATATCAATATCTTTTTGTGTTGCCGCTTAAGAGTTTTCTCAACATCGAGTGATTAAAAATGTACTGACATACTTCAATGTTTTTGTCTATTGGTCCGATTTCTTATAGTCTAGGAAAATGTTTTATACACTAAAGCCTTTCCTGAAAAATATGCAGTCGAATAGCGAAAACTCCATCTAAATCGGATCAGTAGTAGTATTAGAAAATCGCGAACATGCTGACATACATAAGTATACTGATCAAACAGATAACCTTACTGTTTTTTTGAAGTCATTTAATAATTCAAACGAATTTTTATATTTTGTTAAAGTTTGAGCCCAGAAAGTTGTAATAGCTTAGCTGACAGATACTAATGAAAACCAGGATGATACTTTTTTAGTCTCTTTGGAATAAATTTTGTGAAAGAAGAAATGTTGGTGATCTGTTGTTCTGGTGAGAAGTATCGGAAGAACTTTATTTTTTGCTCATCAAATAACCGATTAATAGGTTCATTTGTCAACGGTGAATTGTAATTAATAACCGCTAGTTTCAATTAATCCATTACCTGATTAATTAATTTTTTTTTTTTTTTTGCCATCACTAACCGTAGGTGACAAAGACAGATTTAGCCGCGGGGATTCTTGTGGTGTGTGGTGTAAAATCATTTTCAAATTGTCTAGAAGCTTGGTTATTTTACGATTTAAGTATTATATTTCTTGAGAATTGGGAAGTAGATGGATGATATCTTTAAAGTTAATAGAAATCTCTTTTTATTTTTTTTTGAAATGAAATTATTTAAAGAGAAACTTGTCTTATTCTACTATTACTTTTCTCTCACTCATGTAACTGGTTTGATATCTATGGCTTGTAGTGTAGCGTACGTTGTGTTCTCCGGTTTGTTTTGTCTTTATTACAACTGTCCATGTTCTCTTCACGTATTTTCTGTTTGCTAAAGTTAATAGGTAAATTTGAATTGCTTAAATAATTAATAATGGTGCAATGGACTTTATCCTTGTGAGTGGATTTTATTTGATTTCATTTTATTTGTTAAACTGGAATTAAGCTGTTAAATGCAATGTTTGCAATTTATGTAATTAAAGTTTCTTAAATGCAGAGATACTTTAAAAATGAAATAAAATCAAATTGTTTTTATATATTGATTTGTTTTAATCAAATTATGCCATACATTTTTTAAAATGATTCCATAGAAAATTAAGTTACTCGTAAATAGAAAACAAAACCAATCTATTTTTAGATCATGTTGTGTCAGTGGAATTTATCTGTACTCTCTCAGCTCCCCTTTTGTGTCTAATTGTTGTTCACAAATTGAAAAAGCGATTAGATGCGTTGCGCTTGTTGTACATAACTTTGAAGTTAAGACAAATCAATTTTAAGCCTTTCACTTTTTTTCATGTTTTTTGTTTTCCATTATGTTTCTTATAATTTTGGCTTTTGATTTTTTCTAGAGATCATTTTATGTTATACTCATATCACAAGTCACCTGTAGCCGTGATCGTCTAGTGGTTAGGACCCTACGTTGTGGCCGTAGTAACCCAGGTTCGAATCCTGGTCACGGCAATGCTTTCAAGGAAGTATTGTCACGGAGGAGACTTGACTTTTTTTTTAAATTTTTTTAAATTTTAAATTTATAATTTGATAAAAATAAAAAAAATTGATTGATTTTGTTCTGATTTCTTTCAGTTTAATTTTCTTCAAATCAGCATCATAAACATCAAATAATAAAAGTAAGTACATTTATTTATTGTTTCTCTTATTAAATAAGATAAGTTTAGTTCAGTTTGAAACTTTAAAATTGTAAAAGTGTAAACAAAAATGCAAATTTTCTATGATTTCTATTATATCCAAACAACATTGAAATCATTTTTCATGTCCTTATTTATGCTATTATAGAATATTATAGAAGTAGTAGTAGAATAAGTAGGAGCATCTGCATCTGCATCTGCATCTCCTTGTGCCACAAACAATGTCAATATTTTCAAATATCTTCTACTTACATAATAATGGTATCCCATCTTTTATCAACTATTTTGTTGTTGTTGATGCTGCTTCCTTTGCTACTTATCCTTCAAATGAAAATCACTTTAAAGGAAAATCCGCTACTTTCACTCGTTGAGTTCTTTACTTCCAAGTCACCTTGTCACCATCCTACTGTGCACTTTTCCTTTTTTTGTGCCTTCTTCTCATTGTACTCTACTTTTACTTTTGTCTACTTGAACATATTTCAGCGCCTTGAAAGTTATATTCACCCACAAAGTGGACTTGAGTCGTCAACTCGACGCGCATTAGTCGAAGTCCTTGTTGTCATCATCGTCATCATCATCGTTGGCATGGCAGTCAACAAGAAAAACAATAATAGCAATAACAACAGCAACAGCAACAGCAACAGCAACAGCAACAGCAACAGCAACAACAACAACAACAACAACAAAGCAATGTTGCAAGATTCAACACTCAACATTGAGCTCAACTGAGCGCAGCTTAAAAGTGTTCTGCAGACTATGAATGTCAATAGACAATGGAATTATTACAGGCGAGTGCATTCTAAATGGAGAGAATATCATCCTAGTGGAAAGTGTAGAAACCAACCACAACCACCAAAATGGTGATGAAAACAACATTGGACGATGACTATGACTATGATGATGATGATGATGATGACATCGCGATGAAGATGGCGTTAAACAATATTTTTACATTTTGCACTTTTCCTAAACAACAACACTAACAGCAAAAACAACATTAGTAAGAATCGAAAGCAGCATCTAAACCAAGTAGCAGATTTTCTTTTATTTTTTCCATTGCTTCATTTTTTGTTCTTTTGCTGTTTTCCATTTTAAAATATTTTACTACGGAGAATGGTGTATTAAATTTAATCGGAAGTTTGTAACATTTAATAAGAAATTTATTTTGATTTGATATGCAGTGTTTCATACATATTTATAAGTCAATAGTTTCAATTAGATTTAAAAAAATAATGTTTTTTTTTTCATTTTTCTGAATTTTAACTTATTTTAACGTTTAGTTCTAAGAATAGAGAGATGATTAAAGTACTAGATTTTGGTAGGGATTGAGATTGAAATACTGAGCAGTTTGTTACTTCCTTCTTGGGACCAGAATGATATTGCAGTATTGTCTTCGAGGAGAATAACAGGACCTATTGTCACAATAGGTCCATTGCTGGCCGCGGTGACGAGATGTACTTGATTCGCGCCCTTTTGCATAATCTAATCTACTACTTCCTTCTTAGGGGAAGTCTACGCCTTGTAGAGTAGCGGGGGGTTGGAATGAATCAGAAACCTTAAGTTATGGAGACTACTGTATGAATTGATCACCTCTATAATCGAGGTCTCTGTGTAGCGTTGTATTTCGAACAAGGGGCGCCCGTGATTCTAAAGAGTGCCTTGTTCTGGCCTGATCGCCTGCAGATTGGTGGATACTATAGGCCGCTGCGGTGCCCCATATTTGAATGGCATAGCGTCAAGTTGGTGCCACCACATATATAAATATATGAATCTATTGTTTGATAACGATAATTTATTGGAAGGGCGGAGGATTAGTTCAGTTTCCTAATCTTTTGATAGCAACAAGCCGCAACCATCTTCATGTGAGCCCGTCATGTGAGACCTTTATCCAGGATCAGACTAGATAACGGATTTGCTTCGTCTGTGGAATGATGCTTCCATTGTATGTTATAGCCGGACAAACGTCTTTTCTTAGAGAGAAGTTGCAGTTAATTGACTTTGTGGAGTTGATCATTCTATTCCAGTGCTACAGTCTTATTTAATATTGATTTACTTTTTCTGCTGCTTCATTAGGTAACCCGGAGTCGTAGACTATGATGGCCGTGTTGTCGGTATTTTTAGCAATGATTGCTTGTTTTTTATTAATTATCGGCATATTAAAGGTATAAAATGCGCATACGACCGGGGCGGGAATGGTACCTTGAGGAACGGCAGCCCATGTGCGTCTCCTGTCTCTGACTTCCACAGAGAAAGAACACGTTCTTTCTGAAAGTTGCGGATAAGTTTATACTAATTGCCAGACTTTGATAAAATGATAAAAATGTTTTAAAATGTAATCAAATCTTGTAGTTCATATTCTTTGTCAGTAGCAACTTGCTATGGAAATGTATATGAAGGTCATTTAAATTTCATTGTTTCCGAATTTATTATTCAAACTTGATAAAAATTTTCCAAATGAGAAACTTTTATTTTCTTATACTAGTGTAGTATTTGTTTTTTGGCTTTTAAATTGCAACGACAAAGGAGCATTTGGTGAATGCCCTAAAATGCAGATTTTCTATTTTCGCACTATTGTCGTCGTATAGTATTGCTTGTTGCATTTACTACACTATACTATATCTAGATACATTTGTGGTGCCAGTAAAGGAAACTTTTGTTATTCAAAAAATAGACAAAAAAAAAAAAAAAAAAAAAGCCAACAAAAATTTAGGGAAATCTTACACCATTATTGTATTGTGTTTGTTTTTGTGTGTAAGCGTCCATTGCCGTAAATTGAAAGCGGCATTTTGTGTTAGTTTGCCGCAATTCGTTGTCCTTGCCAAGAAGAAGGCGTATGGATGTGGATGTGGATGGCATGGGGCATTGGGTACTTTTTACTTTTCTGCTCCTTGCTGTGAGTAGTGAGCCTGGTGAGTCCTTGAGGTGTAAATTGTTAAGCAAATAAACAAAAGTATATATTTCTTTCTTTGTATATCGTCGTCGTCCCTTGTTGCTGTTGTTGTTGTTGTTGTCATCATTCTTGTTATTTGCCTTTGCAACTGTTTTAGTTCTCTTTCTCCATGCTTCCTTTGCCTCTATGTATTTTATTTTATACAATTCTCATTTTCGCATTTTTAGCGTAGTAGTTCAGGGGAATTTTGTGCAAATAAAACTTTTTGGTGCATTTTCTTTTCGTTTTCTTTTTCTTTTCATTTTCATTTTCATTTTATTGTTGTTATATGTTTTTTCATGCTTTTCTTTAATTTTCTTGTGTAAACAATATTTTATTGTAGTTGTGCTTGTCCTGTTTATTTTCTTTGTAAGCATACACACAATTGTGTGTGTGTGTATTTATTTTAAAAAGCCGCAAGGACGAAGACGCAGGACAATATGAATTTGTAATTGTTTTGGCGTTTAATTATGCACAAATTTTTATGTTGCTTTTATTTAAATTTTTATTTGTTTTAAATTCTTTCCTTATAGTATTGCTTTTGTCTTCGTTATCTTTTGTAATGAAATATGCCATGGCTAAATTATAATTATTGTCCATTTATATGTTTTATTTCAAATTTATCTTTGCTTGAATATTTTTTTAATTTTAATTTTTTTTTTTTAAAACGAAGTCTTCCCTTTCAAAAATTTCATGTGCCAACATTGTATTTCATGTACTTAAAATAGAAAACTAATTTAAATTGTATTGTCTTAATCAATTGACCAAAGGCATTCAGTTAAATAGGAAAGAGTGAAAGAGTGCTTAATAATTTTCTACCTGTAAAATAAGGTTGACCAAACGTAGCAGATAAATTGATGAATTTATGATGATTAGAATACGATAAGTGCATTAAATTACAATGAAGGAAATTATGAACTAAATCAAGATTACAGAAAATTCTTTCTTTTAAAAGTTCTGATAATTTAATGATTTTGAAAAATATAATGATTTGAAATATAAGTTCTTTGCCCAAGGTTCAGAAGTTCTACGCGGACGGAATAATGAAACTTCCTGAAAAACGGGCAAAATTGGTTCAACAAAACTTCCAATATATAATCAATTAATGTTTGATCTACATATAATAAATATATTTTTAATTTAATGAAAAAAACCGACATGACTCTTGCACACACACCCAATATCATTAAATCTTACTGATACAAAATTATCTTTGTTTAATCTTCTTATTAAAGATTTCAATTCAATTATATTTAAAAAAATAAAAAATTAATTAATGTTTGGTTAATTTTCTTTTATTATTTTACGAGATCAAGTTAAACTAATTTTCATTTTCGGTTAACAAAATTTCATAACACAATCATGGTTTAATGAATTTGCAAGTTAAAAAACTTTTTCGTCGATGATTGACTCACATCGAATGGCAGATAAAGTTAGTTGCCTGCTGGCAAATATCAATCCATATGGAGAAGTTTTATACAGCATTCGATTCAATTTGAAAATACCAAGAACAGATAAAATTGGCATACATTTTTGTCTAAATGTAGATGTATTTCCATATATGATATAGTAGAATGAATGATGTCAGTTGTATGAATGAGTATGAGTAAAGTTTTTCATTGATACAATGGAAGTTGCAAAGTTGCTTGTTGAACAAAAAGCAAATAAAAATACACACATTGAGAATCATTGTATTGAGTATTTTTCCAAATTGCTTGAATTGATTATTGAATCTGATGTAGTACTACAATATATCACAAAGTGGTTTATATTAGTTTTAATGAAAAGTGTGTAACACCATCGCACTCAGATGAGCAACGAAAAGATTGTCACTACTCTTGACAAGAAGAAAATCGAGAAAGCAACGCCACAAGCATATCAAGAGCAGCAAAACTAAAGGAATCTGCAGAAAACACTATCAATATCGTCAAAGCCAAAACAATGAGAGCGGCACCATCAGCACCGAAGAAAAGGTCTCTGTCAAAAAGTATCAACAAAGAAATTCTTTATGTTGATTTTCCAGAGAATTTTTTAAAATTAAAATTTGATATCTTAAGCCTATTTCTGTTTGTTATTATCATTCCATATTACAGGGTAACAAAGCGTCAGATATATTTGCAAAACTTAATTTTTTTTCTCTTGTGTTGTCTTTTCAATGGATTTCTTTTTCAGGAATTTAAAGGCTTAAAACAAAAAACAAAAATTTGTGAGTCAAATCGTGCTTACTTTCAATATTTGTTTCTAGTATTGTACGTTAGGAATGAAGATGAAACTGGAACGTAGGAAAGACCGTGAGTGAAAAGAGATTGTTTCTAAATTGATTGTGATGAAATGGCATACGAAAACAGAAAAAAAAAAAATGGATGAAAAGAAACGACAAAAGTTTGTTTTAGTTTTTAACAACTTTTTACTTGATCCACTTTTCTAACATTGTTTTACTTTTGTATCACCCTTTTCGTCTTTCCATCATTCACTGAATTTTTACCTCTAACTGACTGAATGAATTTCTCTGCCTCATGTATAGTGGTCGTATAAAACCTGTGCCTAAAAGTATGCAGCAAAGTATTTTTAATTGTTTCAACAGTTTTGTAGCTTTTACAGGATTTTCTGAAATTCTCACAAAAAAAAAAAAAATAAAAAAAAAAATATGTATAAAATGAAAACATAAACGAAATTAAAGTGATGAGAGATGAAAATGGGATTTTAAGTCGCTTAAACCGCATCAATGGCATTTCATAAATGTCACGACAACATGATACCCTACAAGCCTCTGTGCTTTGCTTTAAGCTGGATTCACTTGAATGAAGTCACATCAAATTAAGTATAATACCCACTAATCGCCTTCATTTTCATTTTCATGATTTCATCATTCATTCATTCATTTATTTATATTGTAAAACATTCGCATCAGCCTTCTATAACCGCAATAATATTTACCTCATTCAATTGATGCTCCTCACTCTGCCCATCATCATCACCAACATCATCCTGTGGTCCTTGTTGTTTTCTACATTTAATATTTTTCATTTGTTCTTTTTGGGTTACCCTTAAATGTCAGCACCTCCCAGCACTCCCGATATTGTGGTAGATGGTTTGGAACTTGGTCGAAAGCTAAATGTGTTGTTGTTGTAGTTACAGATGGTTTTTATTGTTATTGTAATTATTGGCGGTAGTAGTGCTGTGCTGCTGATGATGGTGTTAGCGTTCATCAGGTTTATTATTGACAAATAAATTAAAATTGTTTACTCTTTGTTGTGTGAAATGTTTGCTAACAATTTCATTTACGATTATTTTGTGTTTTTTTTTTTGTTTTTTTTTGTTATGGTTTTACAATTGTGGCAAATATGCTGCTACTACATCGTTAGTGTTGATATTTTTGTTTGTTTTTGTTTGTGGTAAAAATGTTAATGCAACACGTAAATAAATGATTTTATTTAATATGCAAGCAATTCTTCATAAAAAGATATTTACAATTGAAATTTTATGAAGCACACACATTTTTTCGTTGTTTTAAAGTATAAATTGTATGGTGTCACTTAACAAATATTTACGCTTCATTGCATTCTCAAGTGTTGATTAATTTAATCAATAATTGTAATATTTAATCATCTATCAAATTAATGATTTTATTCTATTTTTTATTTTATTATTTTTATTTCAGATTTTATAAAAGTATCGTGTCCCAATTATTATGGTACATGTTTGCCTAGAAAAATCTTTATATAAAAGACTCAGAATACTTTATTAATGAGATTTCAGTTTGTCGAATAGTAAATAGAGTTTTTTTGAAAAGTTTAGAAAAATAAAATGCCATAAAGACCCCAAAGTGAAAACTAAGCCAATGAAGTTTTTATTGGTGAGTGGTTAAAACATGTTTTACACTTAGCGTTTTTCTTGCGAAACTTATTGTTGATTCTTCTTTGGTGTCGCTTGCTTGAGTTTATACTCAGCGACAATGACACTTCTGACTGTCTTTCCCATCCTTCACTCGTCCGTCCGACTCCTGCTCTATCATCTCATGAACCGTAATAGGTAGAGAATTGAAATGTTCACAGAGTGTGTAATTAATTCACTTGTGTATAGAGCGACAAATACTAAAAATACACATTTTTAGAAACATTGTTATATAATTTAATCTTTTGTTTAACATTTTTTTTTGTAGTATACTTTTAAGCTGTTAATTGTAGTATTCTTTTAGACTGTTAAATAGGCACATAATTTCATATTTTGAGCAAAAAATCTTGTACGATCGTACGGAACCCTCCGTGTGCGAGTCCGACTCATAATTGGCTGATTTTTATTTGATATTTTGTAAGTCTTAACTTTTTTTAGAAAATGGAAGATACTTCCATAGAAGTCCTATACTTCATAAACAGAGAAAGGCAAATAGACTAATATCAGTTATTAGAAAAGGCTTCGGACAATGTTTGTCATGGTCATGGTTCACATTAGGAGTAGTAAAATATTTTTTTCTGTTATTGTTTTTTTTTTTTTTTTTTTGTGTAGTTTAATAAATAAACTTGAAAATTTCTCATTTAAATTTTTTCCAACTATTCGTTTTGAAGGCAATTTACCAATTGTACACACCCACATACACATCATGTGTTGTCTCGATAATAAATGAGTGAACACATCAAAATTGGCTTGCTCAACGCCACTCAATGAAGCATCCAAAATCCTATTTTCGTGCAGAAGTTGCGCAAAAAAAAAAAAAAAAAAATGGACATGGTAACCATGTAAAGCACCTAAGGACACTAGCAAAAAAACCCAGACTTAGGCAAAACGGAAGAGTCTTGCACATATAATACACACACAAACACATGTGCATAGTATATCAGAGTATCCAGAACCGACGCCGTATTCGATTCGAAACATCAATCTCACTAACATTACTAGCAGTAGATACGAATCTTTCATTTTCCTATTTCCGTTTGTGTGTGTTTTTTCGCCAATTTTTTTCTTTAACAATATTTGGTCATATGAAGTTTTAGTACTTTTGACAAAGTAAAAGGCATATCAATATTATTGGGAATTTTGTAACCGAATATAAAGGAATTCTAGATCTTTTAGAATGATTAATAAGAATTATGAGTTGGTAATTGATTGACATGATGAGTACAGATAGAAAACGGAATTAGATCAATCACCAAGTTTATAATTCTGTGGAATTTATTTACGAAGCTCGATGAAGGACATTTGGTATTCAATGAAGTCTAGTAGTATTTTTGTTATTTTCATTTCTTGTGTGTAGTTTTCGAGTCGCGTTGAATCGAGTCACTTGAATGTGCGGCGCATCGTGCAGAATGTTAATGTCGCCGCAATAGTTGACTTTACGGCGTGGCATCAGAGTTGTAGCCGACAGCGATGAACAAAAACTCAACTAGAAGGTTGATGATAAGGAGGAGGATGATGAACCAAAGGAAAAACAAAAAATTCAGTGTCTGATTGAGCGCGCGTCCCGACATCAAATTTAAATTTCTTCATTTTGCTTGTTTTTCTCGATTTGTTTTCCTATTTTCATTTCATTTCATTTCATTTCGTTTCGTTTCGTTTGTCTCGCTTTCTCTACCACCACCGCCACAACCAACATCAGCTCCACAAGCACCTTCAATCTTCTTGCTCTTGACTTAGAGCGGCGAGCAACGTATAAAAGTATGCAATGAAATGAAATAAGGAACAGGGAGAAGTAGGAAAATTCAGGTCATGCACGAGCAAAAGTAAGTGGATGCGTTCTTATCAGCGCATACAAATGTTTTATCTCTGATGAAAGTCAGTCAGCCTCATCGTACCGCACCGCACCGCAACACATCTCACATCGAATCGCATCGCATCACATCAGATTTCGCCATTTCCGTTGCTTTTCGTTTATAACATTCTTCTCATCTCATCTGCTCCTCTCTTGTGTTTGCCTCGTTTGCTTTGTTCATTGATAGCGGAAGCATCAACATTGACCCCATATTCCCCTACTTTCATGCAGACACACACACACACACACACGCATATACACACACACACACACAGATAGAAAACACACTTTGGCGTTTTGTTTTGGCAATTGTCGAAAGTGCTGCCATTGGCAAAGTATTCACCCTCAGTCACTTAAACGTACAATTTTACCCTTACATACGCATGCAGGAGCTGCTATGACTTTGGGCTTCCGCCTTCACTTTAAAAATATATAAAAATATATGCATGTGTGAGTGTGAGTGTGTATCTGTGTGTACGCGCTTATTTACTTATTCATAGCATATAACCTTAAACATAATTTTGTTTGCTTTTCAAGTCACTCTTACGTAAGTAAGTGTATACGTATGTGTAGTACTATCTATGTGAATATATTTGACTATTTGTTATTTTTGTTGTTGTTGTAGT
Organism: Amiota mariae; assembly: GCA_035041805.1. Classification (NCBI taxonomy): domain Eukaryota; kingdom Metazoa; phylum Arthropoda; class Insecta; order Diptera; family Drosophilidae; genus Amiota; species Amiota mariae. The sequence continues at coordinate 8,862,974 of JAWNKV010000337.1, forward strand.
TGTTGTTTTTGAAAAGTTAAGGTTAAAAAATGCAATTTAATTTTTTTTCTTTTTGATTTTCTTTCCAATTTTATCTTTCGCATGCGTGCTTTGATAGTCTGATTTTAAAAATGTTTGAAAGCAAAAAGTTTTGTTTATTTGTTTATTTGTTTTTCTCTTTTTCCTCTTTTCTGAAAAAAAGGTCTGCCTAAGTAAATAATTTCTTTTGTTTTGTTTGATTTTGTAAACAACTATGGGGCCTCCTATACATAAATACTCGTATTCCCCTTTGGTGATTGTTAATTATGTGTTCAAAATTCTTGGAATTTTTATACACTTCATATTAGTGGAATTTTTGAGATCAATCTGATGTTTGTAACGTACACAGTCGCTTATATTAAGATTTTTTTTTTATGTTTTGGCCAAAGAGTTCGGATGAGTAGATAATCTTCTGAGATATGTAGTGGATTGAGCCTGATTAATGTCACCTATCTTATGAATATTAAGATCCCTTTCAATGTTTTCATATACCAAGAAGCGCCAGTGATACAACGAAGAGTTTTAGGCTAAAACACTCATAGTCTATCGAGATTTGATTTTGCAGCGTTATTATAAACTTGTCTTCCGTATCTCCAACACATATACACCCAGCTATCTATGGCCGGTTGATGTTCGAGGAGCTGTCCATATAGAATCTAATCATGGGAATATGTCTCTCCTTATCAAGAAAATTACACTTTCGCATTTTGCGACTTTTAAAGCTATGCACATGTACCGCCTCTCGAGCGAACTCTATTGGAAGCAAACGAATGATTTCGCTCTAATTCGTTCGCGTTCGTTCGCCTTGTGTTTTTCGCATTGGACACGCAGGAATCTCGCCATAGAATGACTGTGTCATCCGCATAATGTTGCAATCAAAAATTCTGAGTCATTTACATTACATGGTGTGGTGATGGGCATATCATGGGTACAGCTCCCTTGGAGAACTCCAGAATTGACAGACGCCGTCGATCATATTAAGATTGAAATGATTAAATGGAAACTTTTGTGAAGTGTTTGTGTGCTTTGCTGAGACCAATGTTTATATTATACTAAGAGGGACTCTGTACAATACATAGAATTTGGAAACCAGCTCAGAAGTCAGTTTCAGTGAATAAACCAAATGAGCGTCAATAAAATCGTAATTACGATCGTGAACGTAAATTGATTGTGAAGGTGGAAGAACCTGAAAATGAGCATTGTCAGCAGCATTAAAGAAGCCTTAAAAAGTAAGATTAAGGAAAATGAACGATAATGATGAAGAAACAGAGAAGAAGAGTTGGATAACAGTGATGATGATGAAGAAGACGAGACGATGGAATTGACTTAAGTGCTTATGAGGACGGGGGTAGTGGAGTTTTGTGCTTGGTCTGCTCCTATGATAGCAGTGGTTTGACCAGGCTTAGAGGGAATAAATAATCTAAAGAAAGACCACTTATTGAAACCGGAAACGATGATAATAGCATTAAGTTGTTTTTTTACACGATTAAGTGCTTCAAGAATTTCATTACGTAATTACATTGCAAATGTCAGCAACGAATAGCCGTGATCATCGTAGGCCTATGACTTGCTCAGGTTCTTATTACCGAGTGTAAACGTTGTAGGTGTATATGGGGCAACTATCCGTCCCTACTAGGCAGTCCTGGGTGGCAGCAATCAAGGCAGAGCAAGAGGTCGAGGCAGTACGTTGAGTAAGAGTAGAAGAAGCTGTCGAGGAGGAAGTGGAGCAAGCAGTATAGAATCAGCAGTATATTCTTTATTTTACATTTATTCTTCATTAAAGTTGATTTAAAATAGTCTATTGCAACTTAGTTATACGCAACATTTTCCATAATAAACATTAATCTTATATTTATTTAGATGTTTAAAGACCAAGTTGTGTTAAAAACTGAAGAATGTTTACATAGATTAATTTCTTTGAAGAACTTATATCCACTAGCGATTTTAAATGAAAATCATATTCATTGAAACTTTAATTGTTTACTCAATTTAAATTGGCTTTAGACAAGTGAAAAGAAATTAATGGTTACTACACTCAATCATTTGCGACTAATTCGATTTAAATTCAACGGATTAATCAAGTCGTCGACAATGACAATGACATCGACAATGACGCTGACTTTGACTTGAGCACTAATCCCAATACATTCAATTAAGCAAAACCTTCTTCTTGTGCGGCAATTACCCTTAATCGAATTTAAGTTCGGAAATCCGTTTAAAACAATAAATTTTGTTTGTAAGTCGTTTTGTTTTTGTTTCGTTTTCATTTCTTCTTTTAATTCAATTCTATCTTTCTTTGATGACAATATGGAATGAATCCCTTGGTTTGAGGGTTGTTTCAAAAGTAGTAGTACCTTTGAGTGAGGAACACTAATATATTCATTTGAGTAGCGTCTGCAATTACAGTACCAGCAAAGCAAATGAATGTACAAAATGCAAATTGAGCAAGGCAATGGATTTAAGTTAGTCCGCTTAACGAAACGTGGCTTAAATATCACGTGGCGTAAAATCAAAGGAAAACAAGAAGAAGATGATAAAGCCGGAGAACCGCAAACGTGGTATTTCGAGACTTTGCCAACAGTTAAGTCAGTTAGACTAAAAATATCGCGTTTGTGTAACGCAATCGTCGTGTTAACGTCTAATTAAATGCATTAAACTTTTTCTCTGAGGGTTGTTTCTCTGTATTTTGTATAATAAGACAAATGATTGAATGAGGATGGGACGGAGATAGACAGAGATAGTATGGGAAGAATTACTACTTAAAAATCGTAAATTCAGAAGAGGAATAAATGGTCTGAGATGATGACATCGACTGTGATAAGGAGCTATCTATATGTCTATGTATTTGCATTTCTGTCAACTTTATGTTAAGCTGGTCACCCTAATGTACGTCAATACATTATCTTCTCCTTCAGAATGACAGTGCAACGGAAGTATTTCACTTACAGTGTGCACAGTACTTGGCAATTGTCGAAAATGTCACCATTTCCGGTGAGATTCCTTTATTTAATTTCTTTATTTACGTTCGGAAAACGGATGTTTTATGCTTCGCTTCTGTTTTTAATTCATTTAAATTTTTCATCGGATATTTCCTTCTTTAAGAAGGATACATCATACATTCTGTATTCTGCAAACAATGCACAATCCTTGACATCAGTCATCCTTGCGAGATTTCAATGCAAAAAGTGAAGACTGAAGTTGTTTTTCTTATATTTTTCATTTACATAAAATATTAATTGCCATTAAAGATCGGAAGAAATCGTTGCAACAGCTGTGGGCACATTTATTCAATATTTCAGGTCATTAGCGTCTTTTGTTATTTGTCACCTGAGTGCATTTTACCAATTGAAAATTAACAAATCGAAAATCGATTTTTTCTGATTGATGGACAATAAGATGAAAACAAGGAGAATATGTGCACCATATAAATTATAGAGCGATAAGTCTTGAAGCAAAGAATACGATATTTGTTATATGTTAACTTACAATATTCTTTTCGATATGAAAAATCATTATTATTTGTATTAACAGAAATACGAGTATAATTAATCAATAAAGACATTTTTTGTGTTCCCTTTCCTGCTTAAGCCACTGAACCGTTTTTTTTATTGAAATATACCAGTTGAAAGGTATTTTTCGGTAGAAGTGTACAACCAATTTTTAATATTTTTTTTTTTGTGTGCCTCTCTCTTCTCTTCAATTGCTCAATGCTCATCGGTTGTGAGAAGTTGTTTTATGACTATTGTTCTATTTTCGTTGCATACACAGCGTCAGATCAATTTTTGCTCACTTATTGCTATCATTAATGTATACAGAAAATGCACACCGCTTAATAGACTGCGAAGGTGTTAAAAGGTGTAGCGCTTAATACCCGAATCTTAATTTCCCGTTTTCATTTGACTTATTCGGGAATTGTATGTTGCCGCCAGTAGAGTTCGATTATTCGATGGATTGCAATTTTATATTTCTGAGACATCAGAACAGGATTGTTATTTATTATTTGGGTTCCGCTAGTAAATGTAGAAACAAGATTCAAGAAACGATAATTTTTTTTGACTGAGATATAGATGAAAGCTGTTACATATTTCTTAGGGGTAGATCAATCGGGTGTAGCCTTTTTTTAGTCAATGCACTGTTGAGCGGTAAAAGCCAGTGGGTTGGGATGCGCTTGAAGCTTTGTGAAGTAATGACTGCTGAATACATTGATCACCGTCATCACTTTAAGCTCTCTGTGCAGTGTGGTATTTCTAAGGGGGGGCTCTTCGGAGAGCCTTGTTTTGGTAACCCTTCAATTTGGCAATGTTGTAAGCGGTTGTGGTGCCTCTTATTTGGATGGTGTAACGTCAAGCTGGTGCCACCACTTGCATCTTTTGTTGCTTACCGATAGTTTATTTGAAGAGCGGTGAAGCCAATCAAACTTCCTAAGCTTTTGGTAGCAACACTCTGTCACCACCTTTGTGTGAGCGCTTCTCTAGAATCAGACCGAGATAACGGACTTAGTCGAACTGCGGAATGATGCTTGAATTGTAAGTTACAACTGGACAGACACCTTTTCTTATGGTAAACAAACAGTTGGTGGATTTGTTGGCATTGCTGGCTATGTTCCAGCGCTTAGCTCAGTCGTGGAATCTTTCTTAATAGCTGTTCATTATCTCCGCCGCTTCGTTCGGTGAACCAGAGTTATATAGTGTAGCCGTGTCATCCACATAGGTTGCGATATTCATTTGAATGAATGTCGTTGGTGATCTTGCCGATCAGAGGTATTGGGAGTAGTCATTTTATCTCTGACCACAACAGAGAAAGTGCACCATTTAACTCTTATGTATACATAAGTCTTTGGAAACTCATTCCGCACACTAGGGTCTGACCAGTTATATGCGATTTATATGGGACATTGGTAGTTATTATTCAGTCTTATGTATCTATGCGTGTGTCTGATTGTATAGTTTATGTTTTTTTTGTCATTTTCAGGTAAATTGTGGTGGAAAAGAGGCAGAAATTCGCAAGTAAAAAATTGAAAGAATATCATAAATTTTAAGAGTTCCATAGGGATCTGGCAACACCACGATGTGCAAGAATGAGATAACAAATTCAAAATGCCCAAATCTTATACTCTTACTTAATTTTGTTATTGCATCGACACATTCAAAAATATTCCATTGAGGCAAACATGGAATGTCATGCTTTCACTGACTTCTGAACCATTGCTACTGATTGGGATTGACTGCTGTTGCTTCTTCTCTTGACCAGAATAGTCATTTCCCATTCTGTAATAAATTTTGCATGTAAACACAATATAAATTTGTTTCCTTTAATATTGCATAATTTTCTTCTGTTTCCTTAGACGCATTTCCATTTCACATTCTTTAAAAAAAAAAATAAATAAAATTCAAATACAAATACAAATTCCTTCATAAAAATGTTGGTAGGGAAATCCATTAACTATTGTGGGTATACAGAAAATAAATTGTGAACACGGAAAATCCATAATAGAACATTGTACAACATGCATAGTGGACGAGACAAGATTAAACAACCAAATATCTACCATAACTATGTACAATAGACAGCGGATATTGATGAGATTTATGGCTTTTGCCAAAAGGATTCGAATTTGGTTTCGCTGCTTATTTATTTGAAAATAACTTGCTACGCCTTGAAGTAGACTACTAATACTACTACTACTATACAGTGAAACTTCACTTCACAATTTTTCTGTGGCCACTTTTTCTTTGAACACTTTTAGACTATCTTACTAACCTCTTTCTCTCTTGCACTCTGTGTGTCTCTAATTCTCTTCCTCTGAAAGAAACACCGAGGCACTTAACATAGTCTGTCGTTTCTGTGAAATATATGTGGCAGCTTGTTAACCCTTTGGTGTAGTTGCAGCAGCCTAAAACCAAAAAAGGATATTACATATCCTGGCTTGGCTTGGATCAGTTTGGTTTGGTTTGGTTGGGTTTTGTTTCAACGTCGTCATTGTCCTCGTTGTTTTGGGCCCTACAGGAAAGCAATATAGATTGAATAAGTATTTGTTATTTGTGTTATGTATATTTTTTGCTGTTTTTTTCTTTTTTTTTTCTTTTCTTTATGTTCCTTCCACTTGGTCTTAGACAAGACGAAGCAAACCATCATTTGATTTACGATTGTTACTTCCGCCATTTTCATGGGGGCTCTCTCTTTCGTCACCGACCGGGAAGGACTTCACAATACAATACTATCCTGAGCTATGCTATTGTCTTTCGAAGGAACGCGAGCTGCAAATAAAAGCTTCCGGCATAGCAACTCAGTCAGTTCTGTTTTGTTCTGTTCTGCGCTTTCCTTGTTCTCTTCTACTTACTAACAACAAGAGAACTACAGCAACATCATTTGGCAAATGTTTAAGTTTAGTTTTATTTGCTATTTTGTTTTGTTTTGTTTTATTTTTATATTATTTTGTGTTATTTTATTGTGCTTTAGTTGCGGTTGAGTTATTGTCCTGTCGATTGTTGCACATACTCGTCCTATACAATGTTGTTGGCTAGAAAATATGATGCTATTAAGGGTTTATCCTGTGCTTGTTTCCCGTGCATGCGGCACATAATAATAATAATAATAATAGTCATCATCATCAACATGATTTTCTCTATTGCCATTATAGACACCAAGCAGGACTTGTCTTCATGATGATGATCATCATCATTATTATCATTAAAATAAGCGGCTGCGTTAGAAACGCTTTCGTTTTTCTTTACTTAGCTGCTTTGGCTGAATCTTCTTCTCTTCAACAGCAACCTCATTTTCATCTTCGTCGTCGTTGTTCGTTTTGGTCTCAAGTGACTATTCACAGCTGAAGATTTATTGAATGCTGCTCTGTCGTTATATCTGTCGGTCTTTCTGTTTGTTTGTTTGACTATTTGTGTGAATGTTTGTGTTGTCTTGTTGTTGCCTGTATTTGCTATTGAGTGTTTATTTATTTTCAAGAATCATAAAGAATATACGTAGACAGACAACCGGACAGAAAGACAGTCAGGGCTCTTGAACGGGAACTTTCAAAACACTTTGCTCAACACAGTCAATAAGTTTTTCCATTTTCATTTTATGGTTTTCTTCGTTTGCTTTTTGAGTCTTCCCGCGTCATCGGTGGTGGTGCAGCAGCAGCAGCAGCAGCAACAACAACAACAACAACTCCACTCATGTTCCTGAGTGTTGTAATTTGTGGCAGCAAGTTTTTTTTCCTTCCTCTAACTCTCCTGCCCATTGCCCCTGCTCAACTGTTTAATGAAGCATTCCAATTGAAGAGTAGCTAGTGCAATTTTTATTTTCTGGTCAATGAACATTCAATGTGTTAAACGTTGCTTTAATTGTCTGTCTGTCTGCATGTTTGGATGTTTGCCCTGCCTGACTTGTATTACTCACTGAATCCTGCTTGTCCTTTTGTTGGGTTCCTAAGTGTGTTGCTGCTTCTCATTCTCTACTCAAGTATTTATTTGTATGTGTGAAAAGTTTTGTTTCGAACATTTGTTCGCAATAAATTGTTGTCGTCGTCGTCGTCGTCTCTGGGAGCAAATACTTCTTCACTTTAGTGTTAATGTCACGCTATTAAAACCTTTAAACAATGTTGAACTAAATACTTTGTTTATCAGTATAAGTATAAGCAGGAAAAAACATAGATTTCTTAAGTATTTAAAAAGATCTTGCAACAAAACTAGACATCAATCAGTCAAAGTCTGCATATCTTTAAATGACATAAATTGGTGTTTCTATTTTATTTTACTTAATAAACCCTTTAGCTTTCATCTTATCATCATCACCATTTCGAGTTAAGTTGGCCATCATCATTATTATCGTCAACTTAAGCTGAGCTATTCAAAGTATACTGTATATTGTACTTAAAAAATATGAGCTACACTTCAGCCAGAAGCAGTTTTTAAATTAACGCCAAAGAAAACTTCCTCACTTAGAGAAGAACACTTTAACTAAAATTAGTAAAATGCAAGAAATACCAAAAATGAAAAGAAGAGTAAAAGGAGGAAACAACACAGAAATAAAGAAAAAATGGTGGCTGCATTAAAATGGTGGTGTAGCTTAAGGCAAAGAATAGTAGTAGCGAACGACCTGTAATCAGCACGCTGCAACATATAATGAAGCTATCAAGCGTAAGATGGCGCTTAAACACGCAATCACACTTTGTGTGGCAGTGTGGCAGTAACATCAACCGAAACATGAATTGCCAGCCAAAAGTGGAAGCGGCGGGAGCCAAGAGTCAGATGGCACAGCTGCTCGTTAGCCATGATATTACTTTGAAGCCGCTCAACGGGTTCTTTATATTGTAGAGTATATGAATATAAGTTTGTTTGTCTGTTTGTTTGTTGTTAGTAAGTCATATACTTACGTACGTGAAGTATACGCTTAATATTTCCGTCTTTTAGTAACTGGTTCCAGTAGTAGAGGGTCGTTTGTGATGAACTTTCGTTCATTCTCTCGTATGCATATTTATTTTCCTTTGACGTATTTGAGTCGTTGACCGAAACAACCGACGTTAGTGAGACAGACATATAGCGAACCAAATGACTTTTCATAGAGAGGAGCACCAATGGATGGATAACTGTTTTCCAACATGTTTCCCAACTCCAAGCTCCATTTTGCTGTTGTTACTTTATCTAGCCAACGTTGTCCGTAATAGTCGCAGCTCTTAGTAATCGTCAGCATTTGTTGTAGTCAAACACCCCATTTCACTCGTACATACATGAAGTAGAGAGACCAACCCAGCATTGCACAGCCAAGGGAAGCCAATCCAAGCCAAGCCAAGCCAAGCCCAGCCCAATGTATGCCCCATGGATGTGACCTAAATTTATAGTTTATGAAAAATATATGCAATATAAAATGTTGCCACAACTGAGACAAAATACACATACACACACACACACACACACACACACTCACACTCACACACACTCACATAGACAAAACTGACGTCGCGGTATGGCGATTGTGACTTGCAACACGCACGCAAAAAGCGTTTCATTATTTCTAGTTTTATTCCACCAACTTTGATGGTAAAAAAAAAAAAAAAATGAAACAGAAATGGGAGAGAGAAACGATAAAAGTTGGTTATCTAGTTAAACCGAATTTTTAATCATTTTATTAAACATGATTTGATCATAAGATATTTGTACATAAGACTAAGAGTTTGTTCCTCCAAAGGATACATGTAATTATTTTTAAAATTTGCAGAACAGTTCAATAGTTTTTTCTTAATTAAGTTGAATATTGACATACTTTAATGTAAATAGAAGTAAATTGAAAGTTGCTTTCACAATTGGATATGAACTTCGGAGACATGATATGCACATATAACATTAATAATATTATCCCTTTGACATCTATCTCTAGATTAAACTTACATATTTGTCTAGTAAATCATATCTCCGTTTAGTTTTTACAATTAAATGTCGTAAAGAAGATTCAAATATGAAGTTATAGAAGTATAATTACTTACCACTAATCAGAAATGTATTTTAATAATAAAATATATTTCCACGGTTTTAAATTTCTCTTTAATGTTAATATTCCATAAACATTATAGTTTTTCAAAGGCTTTTCTTTTATAGAAAAAAATAAATAAAAAAATATTGAGAATGCAAAACAAGAATAACAACATAATAATAAACAAACAACACTAAAAACGACCACAATTTATATGATGTGTGTGTGTTTATATATAAAATAATATTTTAGCGTCACAAGTGTACGTGTGTGTGTGTGTGTGTGTGTGTGTGTATTGCACATGCACATTGCAAGTGGCATTTGTAGAGATGACGAGAGTAATGGCGGAAACGGATGTTACGCTAGCGTAAAGTGTGGCAAACGGAAGAGCCTCTCTCCTCGTTATAATATAAATGTGCCACATGTTGTTGTGGGAACCATTAAAACAACAACAACAACAATAACAATAATAATAGCACTATTGCGGGTCAAAGAAAAAGTGACGATGTATTTGTTTTTATTATTATTATTTATATTTTTTCTTTTTTAATAAGTCGTCACAAGCAAAATGGAATAGAAAAAAATATATATAAAAAAAGAAACAAACAGTTAAAATAGAATAATAAAAAAAAAAAAAAAAAAAAAAATTAAAATTCTTGAAAACCTTCAGGCACTTCACTTTACTTTGAGTGTTTATGATTGTAAAAGAAACGCCTTAAAAATGATGTATGCATGTAAAAAGCAAACACTGTTAAAATGTTCGTTTCAGACTGCCAACAAAATGACGGTATATTCCCACAAACATAAATAAAACACACACACACAGATACGTAGGAGCAGATGCTGAAAACCATAGTTTGTTTTTGTGTGTATGGTACATGATCATAATTTAAGAACCTCTGCAGTGCAGTTGAAATTTATGAGCTTCAGTTAAGTGAAGTAAAGTTTAGTTAAGTTGATATTCTATTTTGTAGTTTTTCAAAACGCGAAATTTAACTTATGATAAGTGACCCAGTTTCGTTAGTTGATGTAGTGCTTAATAAGTCGTCACGGATAAATAAGAAATGAATGAATGAATGCTTTGCTTAATATTTGTAAATACATATTGATATGTACACCCAAATCAAATCGTTGGACCTAAAAAGATAATATTTTCATATTCTGGAGGCAGTTTTGAAATCAATGAATCGTTTTCCCGGCCATCTAAACCTAAAATCCTGAGGTGCGGTCTACGTTGATCCCAAGTAGACGCCAATGATAATAATTGGTGCAATTCTTGTTTCAATTTGTAGCCAAATACTTTAAAAAATATAAAAACATAAACTTATACAGCTAATCGATCTTATGTCTGTACTTGGAGTGCCTAAACCAAAAAGTAACGAATCATAAAAATGTAAAAGAAGTAAAACTAAATACTAATAAAACAAGAAAAACATCATTTAATAACACAAAAAATTAATGCCTAACGAACTATCCTTGCTGTTGTTGTTGTTGTACTCTCTTTGCTGCTGCTGATGAAGCGCCAAAGGGCAAATATAATCCAAGGATATTAGCCGATTACTCCAGGACGATGAAAAGATCCTAATCGGGAGCTAAATACTTGTTTGCTGGAAAATCTTAAATTGTTAATTCATAATAGATTTTTATACTCTTCGCGCAGTGAATAGTATTATAAGTTTGTCATGAAGTTTGTAACACACAGATGAAGACATAGGAGACCCCATAAATTATATATATTCTTGATTAGCGGGACGAGACAAGTTGATCTAGTCATGTCCATCTGTCCATCTATCTATCCGTCTGTATGTATGCAAACTAGTCCCTCAGTTTCTGAGCTTGAGAGATTTATTTTTACCATACGCAGTGCATTTGTCGGAATCAACTGAAATTTATACATAATAAGATTTTGATCCATATCCAAGAATTATGAAAATTTCAAGACCCTTGGACCACTGGGAGGGGTACCCCTCATATAAACCTGGATCCAAATTCAGATTCTTATTAGAAAAACTTTTTTGTTTTTTGTACTATCGACTTAAACTTTGGACACTATAAGTTTCTAACCCATAGCCACCAACTTTATAAATTTCAAGACTTTCGGAGCACTAGAAGGGGCGTGAACACGATGCATGTCCCCTCTCTGCAGTGATGTTGCAACTGTGCAATACATTCTCTCAGGGTACATTCTATTACAGCGCCTTCGAGACCAAGACAAAATCAACTTGGTTGAGCTCCTAAACAACCCAAATATTAGAAACATAAAATTGAACTACAATTTTTTTTAAATCGGCTGATTTAGAAAATCTTATTTAAAGAGCATTAAATCATTTCACACTTTAAAGCCATGGCAGCTAGTGCTCTTTTTCCTTTAAGTAGTATAAGAATTTAACTTTTATTAAACTATTTCTTTAATAACAATAATAATATTCGAAAAACTAAAAAACTCTTGTTGGTTTTATTTTTCTTTTCGTTTTTCTCTTCTTTTATTTGTACAAAATATATTTTACCTGCGTCCGGTCACACTTACACTTGTGTAATTTTGAATACTCTAGCACTCAATTCATTTCATGCAATTATTCGCACCCATTGCTCCATTCCATGTGTTCAAAAAAAAAAAAAAATAAAAGAAGCGCAAAATACACATAGCATTCATTATGAGTGAGTCCATAAAAAAAATTATTCTTTTTTTTTTCGCACACATTGTACTAGTATATTGTACATATGAGGAGTATTGAGTTCGTAAAATTTACTAACACATTCATGGGTGCATACTGTAATGAGAAATGTGAATTGACAATTACAGAAGCCTATTAAATACACTTACTGTACTGTCTATGATCTAAAATAATTTCATACATATTCAAACTATTAATCAATATTTATTTTTTTTTTTTTTGTTAACTGTTACTAATGGAATTAAAATATACAAGTATATTCTATCTATAGATATCTGACATATATCTACATATATCATATCATATCTTATTCTCCATTCACCTTTACAAACTCACACTATTGTGTTTGTATTTGAAATCACATCAACCACACCCACATCAAAAAAACAAAATGCTTTTGTTATTCAATTTTTAATATACGTCAATGTCGGATATCAATATTGAAATACCAAATATCGTGTTGTTTGCACGTTTGTTCTATAGGAATGACTATGATGACGATATAAATGACATGACATGGTGGCTACGCTTGGCATTGCTTGGCGTGGCTTGGCGTAGCATGATGGCGTGGCGTTAAGTTCTTCAAGTGATATGTATTGGAAAAATATTAAATATTGGTATTATTTTAAAAGTTTGTTTGATTTTGTTTTGACATGAGATTGGGAAACATGCACACACAGTTGTGTTGTGTTGTGTTTATTCGAGCTTCTCACTTTTGATTGTGAATAATTCAATAGAATAAGTGACACCTTCCATTTATAAACGGGCACAGATGGTTTTGAATTATTAAAAAGACAATGGATAGAAAAAGAAAAAAGAAAAAAGAAAAAAGCAAAACAGAAACGAACGGATATTGACAAAGAATACTCGTACATTCTTGTTAGATAAGTTTTTATTTTTTTTATTGAATGAAAGAAATCTTTTCTCTTTTGAGAATTGAATATTCAGTTTGGTTTTGTTAAAATTCTATGAGTTTAAATGTCGAAAAGTTATAATGAAACTTTATCATTATTTATTGAACCTTTTTACACATGGTTCTGTGGCAATCATCATCATTTCAATATTTTTATTTTTCATCTCATTCAAGTAAAGTTTTTCGTTGACATTTGCATTTTGGTGAGTTCTGAATTATTTTCCACCGCAAATGTTAAAACAAGTGGCAATCGTCCTTCATCACAACATGTGTTCCCTATAGACTATCACCATATCACCACAACCCCACAAAAACCACAGTGATATGACCACAAAGTATATATTGTTTGTATGCATTTGCAAAAAGCTTATCAGCAGCCATAACCATTAAAGTTACTCACACACTCATACTCTTAAAAACATATACATAAATATCTACTCTCTTTCATTCAGATAGTATAAATATCCATGTAGATAAACGCATTTCAATGGTTAAACCGGAAAAATCTATTAGTTGCAAGCAAAAAAGTGCCACGTCAACAACCCCAAATACGCAGCTCAACATCAATATCTTTGTTGGCTATTTGTCTGTCTGTCTATCCATTCCGATTTACCTCCCTCCCATCCTCCCTCACACATCTCTTTTGGTAAATATGATTATCATATTTTTATGCTTTGCACAAACGACAAAAGTCTTTTGTTACTAGGGGCCATGATGCTGATACTGACGACATCGAAGAGTACAACAATGATATTGTCGTTTATTCTCATACCTTGAGCTTTTGATGTCCCTTTTCATTTTTATCGTCTTTTTAAAGTTTGATAGAAATTATGAAAGTGTGAGAATATTCCTTCATCCTCTAAGTAGATTTTCTATCAACCACATCACTTTGTTCGTCCAAAGGTGACAAAAGATATTGCAATTTTATGAGTAATCCTGACACTTTTCATGTCACAGGGAAAATGGAACCATTTACAATGGAATGAGATTTGCTTTGCAAACGATTCAGCTTTCACTCTCTAAGCGAACTTGGCTTATGCTGAAGCTCAGTTGAGTCGATAATAAAATGTTCACTTGCTTGCATATACTACTACTACTACTACTACTACATACTTAGATTTCATCTATTGTCGTTCCCGCCATCATCGTTGCCGTTTCGTGTCGTTAGCGATTCAAAAAAGGACAATGTCAGCAATGACTATCCTTCTTTGTTTGCCCATCTATGTTGTGGCTATGTGTGGGGAGGCGCTGTGTGGAGTTGCCGAGTTAGCCGAATGAAATATTAAAAATAACGAGAAAAATATTATGTAGCAGAGATTCTGTTCAGACAAAGGCATTTCCGGTAAACCCCAATACAGAAGTTGTATTATGAGCAATGCCTGAAACCAGGAAATGTTGTAGTAGCAACTTGTTATTATTATTATTTTATTATTGTTGTTGTCTTTGTTGGTGTTGTATTGTAGTGAATGATGCTGATGCTGATGCTGTTTGTTCCTTGCTTGTTCCTGTTTCTCTTCCAGCGACACCCTTAATAGTACAAGTCACAACTGTAGTCACTCACTGCTGCCAGAGTTTCATTTATATCCTTCAGCATTATTATTACTTTACTATGAGTCTATAATATTGTATTTTCTCGCTTGTCAAAGTCTAGCCTGATGCTCCTATACCCTTTGTCTATCGCTCAACCCCCCCAACTAAGTGTACTTACTCACTAGAATCCAACTCTATATTCTTGTTGTTTGCCTTGCCTCATCTCTCTGTCTCACTGTCTGTCTGTCTGTTTGTCTGTAAAGTGTCTGGTCGATGGGGCGTGCTTTTGCTGTTACCCTTCAGGCATTACATGCCATTATTAATAACCATAACTCAAATCTATTGAAGTTTTCTGGTCATTGATTTCATTCCTTTAGTCTTATAGCAGATTTCCTAAGGCTAAAGTTTGGATTTTCATAGATGATATGTGTGATACGGCATTTATGTGATATATTTCAGTGCTTATTGTTATTGTTGTTTGGGACAATTTCAAAGATCAAAAATTACAATTTGAAGTTTGATTTGGCAACTCCACAAGATGACAGAGAAACAGACAGACAGGCGGATAGGCGGACACATATACAAAACATAAAAGCAGACAGATATGAACAGGATTGATAGAAACATGCAGTCTTTTATTGTTGGTCGGCATTAGGTTCATTGGGTCCATTGTCTGTCACTAATAATGGGAAAAGTTTACATACATAAAATGAAATTTTAGTTTTTGATATTCACAATAAACCAATGAGCCTTTTCAACAGCGAGATAAAACAACAAATTGGCAAAGTTTTTATTAGTCGGAGATTGTGTAGAAAAGGTGCCAAATCATGAATCATTCTACTATTAAATTAATGTTAACATTCAATGTTCCAACTCCACATGCATGATAATGACGGATATCAAAGCTGCATTCGGCATTGTGTGATACAATGGAGTGTTATCCACAAGATGACACTCTTAAATTTCCCATCTGAACTGATCAGAGCTTTTTAAGCGACCGTTCGTTTACAGTTCACATTGACTTTGCGCACTCTGCACCCAACAATGTGCATATAGGCTGCCCTCAGGAGTCGTACCCGTCCCCTATACTCTATAACGTCTAAACTTCTGACTTTCCATCTATCTATGGTTGCACTGCCTCCATTTTCGCTGATGAT
Source organism: Amiota mariae (assembly GCA_035041805.1). Classification (NCBI taxonomy): domain Eukaryota; kingdom Metazoa; phylum Arthropoda; class Insecta; order Diptera; family Drosophilidae; genus Amiota; species Amiota mariae. The sequence continues at coordinate 8,878,735 of JAWNKV010000337.1, forward strand.
TCAGCGAATTTCTGCTCTGGACAAAACTCAAACCATCTACTAATTCACGGAAAGCCATATTCAAGCCATCTAGCCATATAAAGCTACACTATGCTGTTATCCCTTTGAAACAAAGTGTAGTAACGAGTTTTGAAGAGTTTAGTCAGCTATTACACTAGCAGGCAATTTTTGTTTGTCGTGAAGAGAAGAGCGCGGTTCACTCAGTCGCTGTGATCGAAATTGTCTCTTTTCAGATCAGCCTTTCAAATCTATAAATTTCAATGGGGCATCAGTTTTGGCTGATATTGTTCGTAGCCATTTAAAAAAACTTCAGGCAAAACAAATTGCTTTAAATGATTTTAGGCCTTCCATGGCATCACTCTACCACTGACTTGCATAGGAAAGGCAATGTTAAAATGGTCGTTGACATGCTTGTCAGACTCAACCAGAACTTCAATGAAATTAGGCTCTTATCCCTTATTTATTTTTAAGTTGAAAAGGAACCGAAAGCCTAATCTCTTTATGTTAACAAAACAAAAAAAAAATAAAAATAAACAAATATATTATTGTTGACCAATAATAAATTCAATTCAATTTAATTCAATTTAGTAGAATGAAATGTATTTCAAATTCAAATGAAAATTCTTTAAAGATAATTTTATGTATATTGATATGCTTAATGACTTTTATTACAGAATTAATCCTTACTTGCTAAAACCTTGACACATTTCATTTCTGCAATCAATAAATTTCAACTTGAAAAGCCAGAACTCAAACTTAGTTTAACCAAGAACTAAGTACAAATTGCTTCATGAAGTCTCCATGAACATTTACAACAGTTCAAATTACTTTGAATATTTCACCCGCTTATGCATTAGTTTTTGGTATTTTCATCTTCGTCTACAACTCCAACTCTTGTATGTCTGCATTTCTTTAGCCCTTCGATTCCTGACTCTTGACTTGCCAAAAATTATATCTATTCAAAATGTCGTAAATAGCATAAGTATTTTCTTAATTTTCTTACGCTTCCGGTCATGAAGCTACACCAAAAGTTTCTGCATGCTGAGCTGAACTGAGCTAAGCTAAGCTCAGCTGAATGCAAGTAGTCAGTTGACTGCAAGAGTTGTAAGATCTTTTCTTCGTTTGCTACATCAAAAGCAACAACAGCAACAGCAACAGCAATAACACTTTGACAGAAGTACAAGAACAAATATTAAAGTATTATGCAAGAGAAGTTATGTTACATTTGCCTGTCTCTCAGTCAGTCTGTTTGTCTATTTTGTCTAGATGCTTGTGTGTATAGTGTCCATTTGTCCTTTTTGTCCTTTTGTCTGTTTGTATAGTTATGCAGTTGGGTAACATCTTCGTCACGGTTCTCAGCATTAATGTAGCCGACACTGAGCAGTTGAAAGAGTGACCAGGATAAGGCCAGCCAACTTTAAGTATTGTAGATAAAATCAAAGAAGGAAAGAGGAAACTGTTGAGAAATTCACTGCAGAACTAAGATAAGCCGAAGAAAAACGCATAACGAGTGTTGAGCGAACGCAATTTCATCATCAAAAGCAGTTTTCCTTGCTGCTGCAATAAGACCCAGCTGAAATAAAGTTTTTCGCAACGCAGCATGAAAATTATACGAAAAAGGAAAGGAAAAACTTGACTTAAGTAAACTTTTCATTTCGCTAAAAGAAGAAGGAAGTTCCAATCTAAGTCTGAGGGGCAAAAGAAGTCATCAGCAGCACTCAAAAAGCAAAAGAAACTTTTTACACTTCTAATTTCTTTTCTACATTTGTCAACGCTCCCGACAGTTAAGAAGAAAGACAAAATGACTAAGACAAATAGACGGACAGAACGAAGGAACGAAAGGAATAGGATATATTAGTGTGACACTACTAGGATGCAAAACCGGATGAGTATCATCTACATAGCTTAGTTTATAATTTTTGCAAATAAAATTAAATTATTTTTCATATAAATTCTATTAATTGCTTCGCATTGTTATCGTTTTGTCCTTTTCAACTTCCAAGTGGATTAGTTTTTTTAAAAGATTAAGGTCTCCCGGGAATACATTATTCTTTGATAGACACGCATCGTTGCTGTCAAATGATTCTTTTGTTAAATTGAATTTTGACGCATTCAACAACAAAACTTCTCACACTCCTGACTCCCTCCCTCTGTTACCCCTTCTTCTTCTTCTTCTTGGTCATCATTCTTATTGCTTTGAAGCGTGCCAAAGGACATTGGCTCTTTCCGTTGTATATTGCAGTAGAACTAGCATAAGCATTTGACGTAAACGTTGTTGTGTCACAGTTGGCATTTCCCAAATGTATTTGATTTGACACAATAACTGATGATGTTCACGGATACTTGAATGCACGCACAAAGAGATGGGGGGACAGACAGACAAACAATTTGACACAATACAATGGGAAGCGTGATGGGTGAGTCTCCAATAACTGGAACCCCTGTAGTTGGATACCAAGAGATAATACTATTGTATACTACAATAAATAATACTAAGGATAACGATTTCACGTTTGCTTATTGTCTGCATTTAAACGGTTCCACATTTCCATGATGAATGGTTAGAGCGAAAGTCTTGAGTTAGTTTCCTAAATCACCACATACACAATCATACATTTGTATGATACAAAATATTGTACTTAAGGATACAAATATGTACAACACACACCCCCAATAGTGAAAACACATTAGAAACAGATAAATTGTATTTACTATACTGTAAACTAAGTATATCTTGTATATACTGTAATAATGGATACTTGATAATGACTGTTATTGAAAGTTTTATTGTGTGCGGTTTGTTGGTAGTGTGTCCTTTTTTGATTTGTGATTAAGTTAAAAGGGTATAACTAAGTATAAATAAGTAGCATTGTACAGGTGATATAGTATTATGTCCAAATTTATTTACAATACTTTATCTGTAGGTTTAATAAATAAGTTCTATCTAACCTACTAAACCATAGTTGAGATAAGCAAATATTCTCGATTACTTTTAGAAACAGAAAACAGTTTTTTGTTATTATATATTATTCAAATCAGAGATAGTCTAGGATTTATTAATTTTATTAAATAGACTTGCACTAAATAATTATGTAAATCTTATATGGATACCTAATACCAATGTGGATACGGATGAGCTCGCTAGGAAAGCAGCTGCAAATGTCCTCATTGGACCAGAACCTTTCTACGGGCTGCCTTGGAGTTCCACAAAAACTAAATATAATTAATGGCTTGATGGGAAATCGCACCTTGAGATACGAAACATAATAGAGAAGCACACCCTTTATCCAACCCAGATCTTGAAAAGGAACTCAAGAAACACCGAAAAGGGTATTCGTGGAGTCTCAAGCATCTTTATTGGACATTGTAGAGTTATGAAGCATTTACATAATATGCGAATTATCAAAGTGTTCAATGGTTCGTATGTAATGAAGAGGACGAGACAGAGGAGCAATTAATTTCCTCCTGTGAGGGCTTAACTGGACCAGACCCTGCTATCTGGGTAGCCTTTATTTGGAACCAAATAAAGTCATGCCTCCGAAGAAAGTCTTGGAATTCTTGATGAATATCAGAAGCTCGGAGGAACTGTAATTTCATTGGGGTTGTCACAATAGGCCTACGTGTGGCCGCAGTGGCGAGATGTTTTATTATAGTTATCGCCTCTCTTATTATCTAATTATATTATACAGATATTTATAAATGATCCAAGTCTTGTTTGTTTGAATATAATTCTCGTGAAAATATATTATATTATTCTAGAAAAGGGTGGTTCCCGGCTTGAACATAGGATAGTTTAGTGTCCTCGTTTCAGAAATCTGTAATAGATATTAATTTAAAAAACTATCAATCAAAAAGAGATCATTGAGAAAGACGACGATTGATTTTAAAATATATTTTTTTTTAATTTTTCAGCTGTTCCTTTGGGGTTTTCTGAATTTTCTTTCTCCCTTAACCTTTCTAATATGTCAATCAGTCCATTGGTGTATGAAAATCCGTTCGGTAGTTTTTGAGTTTATCGTATACAGACAGACGCATCGGAGGACTATGAAATAATAATACATAATTTAGTTCCTTTCTCTTATTAAATTTATTCCAATTTTTGGGAAAATGAATAATTTGGTTAAGCATTGATTTCTTTTTATATGCAATCTCATCATCTCATCATCATTGCATTCTTTTGTTTAAGAGATTTCTATTAGAGCTAAATTCATTTGAAATGCTTTCCATTCATATTAAGTAAAAGTACTTATTTGCCATAAAATACAAACAATTGAAGTTTGCAATAAAATATCCTTAAAAGGGGGTGAAGAGAAACATATTGAACAAACACTTCAACAGACAATTTTCAATGAACAAAAAAAAAAAAAAAAAAAAAAATCAAAGGCATCCATTTGAGTCCACGATAAAGAGAAGAAGACACAGCAGATCCAGATGAAGAAATGCAGATGTACGCAGAAAGTAAGGATGATACTGAGTACCGAGCGAGACGAAATATTGCAAAGTGCGCCAAACAAAAGTTACGCCTTTCGCACTTAAAATTTGCCAAGTTGAAATGCAGTAAGAAAACTTCTTCAAATGCTCCTTGCTGCTGCTAGTATCTTTCAATCAAGGATAAGTGCTGTTGGCTTGAGTGGATGTGTGCGTGGGTGTGTTGTTTCCGTGGGTGTGATTTGATTCATGCCCTTCAGGCTCATCGTATCTTTTAGTTTACCTGTTTGTGGGATACTTAAAGAATAGTGACTGAATGAGTGAGTGAGTGAGTGAGTGGAGTGGAACGGAGTTGGTGGTAATAACTTGAACTGATGTGGCAGCATATATCAAGTGCGCCAAAAAGTATGCTACGCACATCCAAACGTTCAATCTCATATTTATTTCATATGGATGAGCGCACTCCACTCTAGCGTTTTTCAAAGTACTTTCTATACATTCATGTATGTAACTATGTGTGTTTGACTCAGAGTGTGAGTGAGTGTGTATGTGTGTGTGTGTGTGTTGGTGTAGCATTTTGAGTGAGTGTGTCATTTATTGTGTATTTATTTGACAAGAGCGCGCACGTGAGTGTGGTAATAGCGTTGGTTGACGTCAATAACATGATGATGTTGTTGATGATGATGATGATGATGATGATGGTGGTGTCTTTGGTAATGACGGTGATGGTGAATGTGACAGTAGCAGTGGCGGTAATGTTGATGATGTGCTTCCAAAATGCAGCACTAGCAGCATCCACCATTCCAATGCCAACATTAAATATCCCAATGGCGGTGGAGCGCACACATGCTGCTTAAATGTTAAATGATGCAACATTTACTTTGGAATATTCTTACAATTTTTCTTATTGGAATATCTATTTTGAGTAAGGCGTTTTGTCCTAGATACCCTACCCAAGACATATTTATATGAAATATATATGTTGTTATTCTTCATATCATAGACTAAGAAACTAGTGGGTTGGTCAAAACTCTCTCTTTGCTTTATATTAGATACAAATTTTGAATATGCGAATTAACAATAGTTTAGATGTACCTAAGGAGAGAGAGAGGGAGAATATGCTAATCTATTCATTTGCTTGGATGAATTAAATTTGTCTTCAACATAGATCTTTAAACTATAGCAAAGTCTGTTCTTACTTTGTTGAAAAAAAAAAAAAAAAATAAATAAATATTTTTTAAGTTCTATCGAATTATTTATTCTTAGATTTAAACTACTTTGGTTTTATCATATCTCAATTGATTAATTTTGCAATTTTTCTTAAATCAAAAGAAATAATAGTAGGGTATCTAAGAGGTTACCAAATCTTACTTAGTCATTTGTCCTTGTTTTGTTTAAGTTACCCAAGTTTTTTGTTTCTGCTGCAGCGTGTCATTAGTTAATGTCGTTTTCGTCGTCTTGTCCTTGTTCCTCTGCTCAAACTCTACTTGTTTAAGCTCCTGCTCCTGCTCCTGCTGTTGTTGCTGTTGCTATTGTTCTGTTTGCTCATGTTCCATTGAAAATCGTATTTCGTCAGTTTGGTGTTCGTGTTTTATTTGTTTTTGTGCTTAAATAGCGCCCTGCCAGGCATCACTTCCTGCTCATACTGTTTAAGATGTTGTTGTTGTTGCTTGAGATTTATGTTGTGACTTGCTTAGATTTCTGCGCAGCATCATGTGCAACATCAGCTGCTGCCGTTACTACTGACTGTTACACTCTTCAACTTGAAACATTTTCAACACATTTGCGTTATTTTCACATCACTAAACTGAACTTTTTCCTCTCAAAATATTAGTCCCTGAAATCGAAATTGTTTTTATCGTTGATTGTTTATTGTTGGTAAAAAGTTGTTCGTTACAATATATTAGAAAGAATAACAAAAACAAGTAAAACAAAATGAAACTTACAACAAATGCTATTATCAAATGTTGCCATTTTTTTGTGGTTTTCAACTTGATGTTTTTGTATAAAGAAAATCTTGAAAACTCAAGTTTGAAAATTAAAATAAAAAATCGATTTATTTAAACTTGCGACGACGACACTCACAAAATATGTTGCCATTTGACACATTTTCACTTTGAGCTGCTTGATGCCATTGATGATGGAATTTTCTCAACCCAATAACCTATAGAATGTACTCTTTGTTCAACCATCATCCACTCATCCATTCATTCATCAATCAATCAATTGATGCGTAGTTATTTCACGAAACGAACGAAAGGGAGTGAAGGAGAGAAAAGTAACAAAAAACAAAAGAAGAAAAATCTCTTAAATGAAAAATGTCAAGTTGACCGATATTCGTTCCTGGCAACCTCAAAGGTTCAACGTGAAAATTGTATGAAATTAACGTACGTGGCAGCCACTTTGGTTATCGTAATCGTGTTCGTGTGTGTGTGTGTGTGTGTGTTCGCGTGTTCTCATGACAACCAATCAAGCAATCAGTATTGATTGAATAATAAATGACAATCACGGCTGCGTTTGACAATAAATGACCAAACATTTTTATCCATTAAAGAGAAGAACTGTGCTTTTCCTTTTCCCTCAAATTAAACATTTATTTTAAATTTATGATTAAACTTTGAACTCAACTTTAGAGGTGTTAAATTGTTCAATTGAAGGGAATTTATTAGCAGTTCTATTATTGCCAGTATCAGTAATTAGATAAAATCGAGACACAAAGTTCAAATTTAAGGTCACAGGTTCACTGAAGAATTTAATCATAAACTCTCTGTTGTCATTCCCCAGTTGCATTTCGAAATTCATTTCATTCAACCTTTATTACTGATTCATTTCACACACACGTTTTAATTCCCTTTCCTATTTCACATTTATTTAACGTTCAAAGTCATTCTAACTTCATTTGCTAAAGTGAAAGCCAGACGACGACCACGACAACGACAACGACGATTGCGAAATGAAACAATTTTTTGTTTTTTAAAATAAAATCGAGTAACAAAAGATAGAAGAATTCACAACAGTGTGTGGCATGTTGTTTGTTACTATTGCTGTTGCTGTTGATTCAATTGACTGTCTAAATTCTGTTATTGTTGTTACTGTTGTTTTTCGGTTGCTTTTAGTTGATTTTGATCGTGGTAGCAACAGCAACGGAAACGGATGCACATGCATCAAGTCGCGGCGCCGGCATTTTGTTCGTTTGTGCCCCTAGATGTGTTTCAAATACGATATTTGGTACACTTGGTTTCCAAGCTGCAGACCCTTTCAGTTTGCTGTTCCTGTTTTTGCTATTGGTGTGGATGTTGTTGTTGTTGCTGTTGTTGTTGCCATGACAACACTCATGACTTGATGTGCCACAGCTGTCCGCCGGAATGCTCGACAATGGTCAGAAGCCATGATGAGTGTGTGTATCTGTAGTAAGTTTCATTACCAAACATCCATTTCTTTTTTTCTCTACCACTTTTCATTCCCAATCACACTTTATGAAACTCTTTGTTGGTTATCCTTTCAATTGTTCATCTTTTTTTTTCCATGTTTCCTTCTTTCATAAATTTTCATTCTTTCGTTTTATTTGTCTACTGAGTTTTTATTACGAGTATTGTACCTTTTTTTGGTCATCGAATAGAATTTCTGCACATAGTATTTCCGGAAAAAATAAGTGAAATGTTTTTATCATTTCTTCAGCTGCCATAGATGTTTTCACATCTTTACTTACACTAAGTACTAAGTTGAGGCTTCACTTTTTAAAAGAGAATTAATAAACGAAGGAAATAAAGGAAGCATTTATTCTTATACCGAATAGTTTCATAACTTGAAATTATTTATAAATACAAAGAGATTTTCATTTCCACAAATAAATCATAATTGACCAGTTTACATGAAATGATAAACTACTGATTGGTGATTTTAAGATATACTTATGTATTATATTATATATCAATCATTGATAGTCGGAATGCTTGCTTCTTGAAGCGCCATCACAGCTGAGTTCAGGCAATGCAAGTCAGTTTGAAAATCTTGACCGATCTCATGAACCAAACGCTGGAAAGGTAACTTGCAGATTAATATTGTATCTCTGTGCTTATCTGATAACGATGAATTTCACGCCAATACCAAGTTCAAAACAGATAAGAGCGAATCAATTGAATTATGCTTTCGAGCCTTAAATTAAGCCTTCTTAGCCGGAAACATAAAATCGACACCCAACACTAAACTTAGTCATAGGCGTTGGGTTTTTAAGGATCGCGAATATCATCCAAAAATATTGTAGGAAAAACGGAGAATCTCTTGGGAACATCTATACATAAGTATAATTAAATCGTTGTCTTTGTCTATCTATTTGTTTCTTTATGCGTGCATCACGTAAAATCCATTCTTTGGATTCAAAATTGAATTACTGAAAAATAAGAAGTTTTATTGTGAGTAACATATAGCGTTTATTTAATTAAAATCGACCTAGAGAATCTGTCGAAATTGGTGGATCAAATTTAGCATAAAAAGCTTAGAGACATATTGTATTTTAAAATGAATCAAGTAGGCATTGTCAAACACCTATTTTTGAATTGTGAGTCATCAACAAAATGAATAAATATCTTTTATTTTTATATCTTTCCCGTGCAAAGCTGGGTCGAATGCACTCTTAATACAATTAAATGTGCTTTAGAATTCCTCCCTTAGATGTTAATACAAAATAAAATCGCGTGGAAGTTTTTGTTTATATTTATATTTGATAACTTCAACTGCAATTGATATCAATTTCCTGTTTAAACAACAAAAATTTAATTGAAGTTATTTGGTTGTTTCGTTGCCCATAGCTGAATGAACAACAGTAAAAATTAGTTGGAAAATATTGTCAAACAAATTTTCTTTGGTTTTCAATTGTTTTTTTTTTTTTTTTTTTTTTTTTTGAAAAAATCAATTAAAGGTTTGATTTACTTTTGTCAACGACATTTTACATTTTTGTTATCCTTTGTGCATGGCATATTTTTTATATATTGTTATATATTTAATTTTTTTTGTATCATCACAAAAGATTGATAAAAAATTTTAATAAAATTTATATTTATTTGATTATATTGTAGTAGAATTTCTTTTCTCCATTTTATTTTTTTTTTTTTAGTTTTTTGTGTTCTGTTAACGTATTTGTATATCATCATCATCATCATTTCATTAGTTCATCCAATTATTCATCAGCACTCATCAAGCGAAATAATGAATGCAATATATTGTAAATATTTTAACAAGTGTTATTTTAATTGCAGTAACTTTGTTATTCATAAATGGTCTCTTTTTTATATTATTTATTGTATTGATTTAGTCATTTGGCATATGGAAAATGTCTAGATGTTTGTAACAGATAGACCTGTGTACCATGAATCAATTGTATCAGACACATCAAGACACTTCTTATTGTTATACTCTGATTATTTTTTAAGGACAGAATTCCCTGTGGAAGAGTCTACACAAAAACTGCAACACCTTTGGTTCTTTATACGCTGAGCGTCAAAAGAAAGTAAACAATAAACTATGAGTAACAAAAATTAGGTTCCTTTGGATTTCATTACCTCATTAAATCTCCTTGGCATCAATTTTTGTCACATTAGGGGAAATTGTGCTCCATTCTTCTTTTATAGCATTTTTTAGGTTTTCCTTGTTTACAATCAATCTCTGTCTGATCTTCTTGTCAAGGTGGTCCCACAAATGCTCAATGGAGTTGAGGTCAGGAGATTACGACAAATGATCAAGTGTCTTAGGAGCCCTGTACAGTAGCCATTCATCATATGAGGTTTGAAGAGTATTTCTACTCTTGAAGCATATTTGCCATTCGGTTAAAAATTATTATGATTTTTATAATGTGTTTTGTTTATTGATTGGTTGATTGATTATGTAATTATTACATTGGAAAAAAAAATAAAAAAAAAATTTAATAAATAATGAAATAAAAAAATAAAACTGAAATGTATTAAGGAACTTGCAATGCTGAGCTGAAAAAATGTTTTTATTCAAAACTTTCAGTTTAATATCTATACATCTTAAAAAACAAAGTCCCCTATCTGGCTGTCTGTCTGAACACGATAAACTCAAACACTACCAAACGGATTTCAATACAGTTTTCACCAATGGACGTTGTGATTCATGAGGAAGGGTAAGGAAAAAAGAAAATTCCAAAAACCCAAAACAACAGTCGAAAAATATTAAAAATCAGCGAAGTGTGAGTCGGACTCGCACACGGAAGGTTCCGTACTATCATACAAGATTTTTTGCTTGAAATATAAAATTATGTTTATATTTAATAGCTTAAAGGTGAACTAAAATTAACAGCTTAAAGTATACTACAAAAAAAAAAAAAAAAAAAAATTGTTAAACAAAAGGTTAAATAAAAATGTGTATTTTTAGTCTTTGTCGTTCTACTTACAAGTGAATTACACACTCTGTGAAAATTTCAACTTTCTACCTATTACGGTTCATGAGAGAGAGCAGGAGACGTACGGACGGACGGAAGGACACCGTAAGCGTAGTAATAGGGTCTCATGGGTACGGAATCCAAAAAAGTAATTAAAAGTAAAATGGAAAAAATGGATGTGTGCAAGCGAGATGCAGATAAAGCTTAGTGACATTTTAAAATCAATAAAGTCGTCTTTGTCAAACACCTCATTAGCTCAACCAATCAGTATCCACTAAAGGGGAGGCAGGACAACGTCTGCCCGAGTATTTAGTAAGTAGATAAAAACCATTTACAGTTCAAATTTCTGAAATCAATAAAATATCTACAATGCACAAATTTCCTTCAGTGTAATATGTTTGTGACCATAAATGACATAGGGCATTGTGTTAATTATTATTATTATTATCATTTATTAAATTTTTTTTTTTTTTTGCTTTTATATTAATATATTTTTAATTTATAATATTAAAAGAAATTTCAATCAAAACCAGAGTCGACGCGACTTTTATTATTTGTATACAATATATTATTATATTGAATATTTATGCACACAAACGAACACGCATTATGATAAGTGCATTTAAAATAATATAATTCAATTAATTGTTGTTTCTGTTTTTTAAATGTAATTTTTATTTAATTTTTACAGTGACAAAGTTTTTCGCCTCAACGCTTTTCCCTTTATCAATGTCGCTCGTTCACTGTTCATGCACCTTAATTCAAAAGCTACCGGGCTGCTGTCACCGTTGGCTTTGCGCGCTTCGATGGCATCTTTAGCGCTTTTGTGCCTCCTTACGCTTGCATAAATCAATTCAATTTGTAATAAATTTTCCAACTTTTCATTCAATATTAATTTTTATGTGGTTTGTAAAAATTTCCTTTCGTCTTTCATCATAATTCTGCCCCTAACGCCTTCACATCGTTTGTCATAGTTCATTCAGAACTTGGTTTTCATTTTGCTGCTTTTTCTGCCAGGACACATAAACTGCAGTAAACTTTCAACGACTTCTTCTTCAGTGAAATCAATTTTATTATAATAAAATAAGAAGAGGCAAAAAGAGTAAAAAATGGAAAAGAAATGGAATGAAAAAAAAAGAATAAAAATGTCTCAGCCTCAGAAAAACTTGTTCAAAGCTTCTGCATTCACTGTGCATAGAGGAATTAAAGAAAAAAAAAAAAGAAATAAAATTGTAGAAAAAAAAGTTTATCGTGAAACCATTTTGCAGTCCATATTCTTGGCTTTTTACCTACTTACGCCTACAAACACTCCAATGAACAACATGTAGACACATACATCTACGCACACAGTCTTTCTGGCTGGCATTGCTGGTATTTTAATAGTCCTGAGTCCTGTGCTTGCTAGGTATTGATATTTCAAGCAGCTAAAGCAGCCCCAACAGTCAAGCTGCACTGCACCGGTGTGAATTGTGCATGATGTGGTCGTTGTCCTTACTACTACTTATTACTTATCGACGACTCCAGCATAGAGAACTTAACAAATTGACTTGTGCCAGGCATCGTCGTCGTAGTTGTCTTTGTCATCATAGGATTTACTATGCCGTTCCTGACATTTCCGGCGGCGCTACTTCTGCTTCTGGCTCATTCAACTAGTTTGCCGCCTTTTTGTTATGATTATCATCATTTGAGTTATTGCTGCGGCCTTTGCGCCAATGTAATTTTATGTTTGTCTGCTTGTCGCCAAACCTGTGCTGCCTGCCTTCCTTCACCACTTCCTTTCATTTTGAAGTGAAGTCGGAGAAGTCGAGAAGCATACATACCACAAGTTCGTGTCGTCACTTTGTCTGTGCCAGTTATGCTTAATGGACATGGCGTGAAACTCGTTTCAGCATCTTTTTTTTTTTCAAAGTATGTACTTTTCTCGGCAATTCTTTTCAATTTGGCAACTCTAAGTAAATTAATATTCACGATGATTACATTTCACCAGTTTTGAGTGGATTTGAAGGTGATTGCTCTGATTGATCTCAAGAAAATGGGCTTCTATTAAGTAGTGATAAAATATTTTTAAATTAAGTAAAGTCAGATATCTATTTCCAAAAAAAAAAAAAACAAAAAATCGTAGATTAGAAAAATCAATTTAATTCATTTTCATTGCTTGCCCAGCAAATATTTTTTTTTTTTACAAATCTTTTTATATATTTTTGTGGTCTTTTGTACACAATTTTATACAAAATATTTTATTTTACGTCATTTGCGAAATTAAATCTCTTTCTATTTCCCCCAAATTTATTTTTTCCACTTGTCATTTGTTGAAATGTAGTTTGAGTGCATTTCTCATTCTATGAAATCGGATTCTTTTTCTCATTGTAACAATGTGCACTTTATAGAACTCAATCTTTGAAATCATTTTCGTATGCACTTTACAACACTAGTCGGAAATGTTTCAACATTTTAGTCTTGAGATTGTAACGCATAAAATCGTACACGTACAGCTGAGACGAGACGGTGTTATGAACTTTAAATAATGACTGTATTGACATGAATAGTAAAATCAAATGGGCTTGGGTTGTCTGTCTAAAGATCAGTCTGTGCCTTGATTCGAGCATTGATACACATAGCTGACATATGAACTGAATACTTAGTGATTCATGATTCATAGATTGATACGTCGAAATACTATGATGTGAGTTTGATTACAAAAAGCTTTGGAAAAATTAAAGAATCTTTTATCAATTAAGCAAATAATTTAATTATGTGAAGTGTATGTAAGATTTGGTGAGCCTAAGCAAAGTTGGTCATGCTTTTTTATTTTAATCCAATGTCCATTTGGTCTATTTTTATGTCCATCTTAGTGTTTATGCTTTCTATTTTATTTAGTTTTTTTTTCTGTGCGAGTTGTATGAAATCAATATGAGCTACACAATTTCAAAGAAATATAAGATTGTTGCCATCTTTAAGCCTGAATTGAATGAGTTCCTCTCCCGTGAACTCGCTGATGATGGTTACTCTGGTGTTGAGGTGCGTGTGACCCCATCTCGCACATCATCATAAACAACAAGACCCAACAGGTGTTGAATAAAAAACGCCACATTCGTGAGTTGACCGCTATGGTTCAGAAGCATTTCAGTTTCGAACTCAGCAGTATTGAATTGTTTGCTGAAAAGATCGATACACGCGGTCTCTACGCTATTGCCCAGGCTTCATTCACCGGAGGTTTGGCTGTACGTCATGCTTCCTATGATGTCTTGGGTTTTAGTATGGAATCTGGTGCCAAGGGTTGCGAGGATGTTGTCTTTGGTAAATAGCGTGGTCAATGAAATTTGTTGATGACCTCATGATTCACTCTGGTGATCCAAGCAACGACTATGTTGAAACTGGTACTCGTCACGTCCTTTTGCGTCAAAGTGTGTCCGATGTCAAGGTGAAGACTAAGTTGTATTTTTTAATTCGATCCACGATGCAAAATAATCAGTTGAAAAGGTTATTATTACTCGAAATGTAGAGATGAAATATAAATACTTCAATTGCTTCATTATTCACATGCTTTGATCTTAATTATATCCGGAATACTTTCGTCAAGGAATGCATTTCACGTTAGTTGGACTACAGATCCATAATCTATCTAAAAAACTTTGATTACGAGACCATTGCATAGAATACACTTTAGTGATATCTGATTGTCTAACACTAAGATATTTGTTTTGTCGTCTTAATAAATAAGATTAATAATAATTTTATAATTTTAAGACCTCTAAGAAACTATCGAATTCAAGTTAATATCATTGCCCCTTGAAATTAAAATTACTTAAATAACTAGAGAAAAAAAAAGAAACAATATTTTTATCCTCAATTAAAATGTCCATTAAAGTGTCCAAACAATAACAAAACCATAAACAATTTTATATTATAAAATTCGTCCAGTCTTTGGTTTTCTTTATCCTTTTTAATCTTTACACATACTCAAATAAAGGATACTTTTGAAAATTACTGAATTACTGAGAGAGACAGATGAAGGTCGTATTCGTATCTGCAAAGTTCTACTATATTTTCTGTTTGATGCTCAGAGCTTAAAGCCACATAAATGTCTGCAACTGACGGGTTTGTGGACAGGCAGTAATGTGAACAATGAACGTATCCTTTGTTCTGTCAGACAGACGAATGGGCGCGCTTCTTTATTTCCTTCAGTATCATTCCTTTCTCACCGAAACAGAGACATAGTACAGACGACTGTGTTGATAATGACACCTTTTAAATTGTTTTTAATCCTTTTTATTAGCAGATCAGCACTTGAAGTTCGACAATGATGTAACTTTGTTTTCTAGGCAGCGGTAGAGATAACTTCGCAGAAATGAATGTGAGTTTGTGTTGAGGCTGCCATTTTGGAGTTTTTATTTTCACCATTTGCCACAAAAATTATATATACGCCGCCGCTACCATAGTGTTCAGAATCACTAAATAGCATTTTGCGTTTTCATTTTCTCCCTTCAATTTTTTCAGTATTCATTGCACTTAAATTCATTGAAGCATCCATTCGTCGTCATCATCGTCGTCGTTGTTGTTGCTTATATCTTTTTCAGAAAATGTACAGACAAAACCCAAAAGTGCAGAGATTCTCAGTCACTGACAAAAAGCATTGTAATAGGAGATGAATGTATTTTGTTGGTCGTGCCAAAATAATTCCTTTATGACCAATTAATTTTATTGAAGTGTTTAACTCATCAACACCATGAAATGTGTTGCAACATCAAGCCAAACTTAAGTGAAGAAGTGTTTTGCTATAACCTACAGGATTAATCTAGAATTTATTTATAATAAGATGGGAAGTAGGTTCCGCAGGTTGGTGTTAATTGAATTTTAGAGATTCAGTAGATTGACTGACCATATTTCAGGCGAAAGACTTGAATCCTTTGTGAGAGAAATCTTCCTCCTCGGAATCGATTCGGAAGAAATATTAATTTTTCGATGTCACCAAGAGGATTGATAAGTATGTTTAGCAAATTCCTAACGCCTCTTGCTTTATACGATTGATAGAAAGTATGATATTCACGATTGATAACGCACAAACCTCACACACGTATAAGCCCACGAAATTATAAGGTCGCCTTCGTGATCGTCCCTATTTTGTTTGCAGCTCATAAATCGTACAAATCAGTGTTGGTAACGCTCATTTTTTTGGGGTTTGTGCGTATCAATATGTCCACAAAGTTATAAGCATGCACACATTACTTCATGAGCTCACAAAGTTATGAGGTTTATGCGTTATCGTGAAGACCCACATTTAATTTATTTTATTGTGATATAATTACCTGTGGTCCTCTCCAGACTACGCTAGTTGAACAAAAACCGGTTATTAGTACAGCTTTGACATATATAATTTTTTATTACTATACATGTTTAAAAACAATATAAACTTTAAATGTTAAATACAAAATTAAAACCAATGCTTATGATTTTGATCCAGATGGTTTTTTTAAATCGTCATTTTTCCATCACAACTTTCCAAATCTTCTGTTACTTATGCAGCCTCGTTCAGCATATCGCCTTCCATCTACAGTTTTGATTCTTTGGATAATCTTTTTCATTTATTTAGATTACTTTAGTGAAATGAAATCCCCTGTACAAAACATTTAAAATTTATTTAAAACAAAAAAAAATTTAGAATGAAAATGTATAATATAATTTTTTAATGTAAATTAATAAATACCTTAAGTATAAATTAATTCGCCCGTCCTTTCTTATTCTGACCCGTATTAACGACAACATCGTCTTCTAAATCATCATCTTCGCCATCAGAGTATTCCATAGTTTCCTTGATCATATCAGCCGCTGCATCTGCGCCACGTCGAGCGTATCGTCTTCCCTCTTCTGTTTTCAATTCTTTGGCTAATCTTTCAAATTTTTCCAAATGTCTATAGTTCCCTTGCTGTTTTTTAAATTATTAAATTTATTATTAAATATAATTTTATTTCAAAAAGAAAAATAGAAACATAAGTAATCAGAGAATCATAATAAACAAATTAATTAAAATTACTGAAAAAAGAAAATAAACTTCATTATTTTAATAATAGGACTTTATTGAAAGAAGGTGAAAAATCTTTAGGAAAATATTAGATTAGCGATTCCGATTTATTATGATATCGTCTTCGAGATCATCACTTTCACCATCAGATTTTTCTTTATGAGCATTAATAGTCTCAGCTACATGCTGAGCATGGCGTCTAGCCAATAATTTACCTTCTTCAGTGCGTAACTCATTGGCTAATCTCTCATATTTATCAAGTTCTCTATAATCGCCTTGCTGTAGAAGATAATGAAAAAGAAAGAAATAATTAAGTAGCCAAAAAAAAAAAAAAAAAAAATTATTTAAATATGTAAAAATATGAAAAATACTATTAGTGACACATCGAGGAAGAGAAAAATCATCATCATCATAAAAAATAAAATAAAAATAATTAAAATAATATTTCTTATTAAATGAAATGAAAGTTATGGTGGGAAGAGAATTTATAATTAATTATTAATTTGATTAGTTAAAAAGTTAATAGAATATTAAATGAAATGAATTTCAGCTGAAAAAGAAAAGATTGGTATTAACTTAAAATTAAGAAAACCTGCTGGCAAAAGATTAAAATATAAAAGACTTTTATAAATGTAATAGTATAGTAGAAAGAAAACAGAGTTGGAATTGTTTGTACAATTCACACGCACGATTCTGATAAGAATCATTATTTAACCCGCTTAGAAAAGCTGGGCTCTGTTGTTTCTCCAAAAAGTGAGAGGAGATAAGTAATCGGACAAAAAACTGATATGAAAAATGATGATGCGCAGAAACCTCACAAAAGTGAGTGTTGCTAACATTGTGTACTCGTATGTATTAAAATTGGCAACTCTGCCCAAAAGTGGAACGTTTTGTCAATATAATTCAAATACCTTAGCCTAAGGCCTTAGCAGCCAGTGCTATCCCCTCCTCCCTGTCAGATGTAAATAGTTAATATAAATAATAATAAATTTATTTTTTTCATTTTATCTTTTTGATTTTCAATTGTTTGTTTAAATCCAACTATACGCGTTTAGACGTTTGTGAGGTTTGTTCGATTGCGTGAAGACCCTTAGTGTCGGAACAAATGATCAAGAGGATCACGGACAAATGGAAAATGGCAAACTAAATCATTTCGTATTGTCATATTCATTAAAAAATATTGAATAATAAATTGATTTTAATATTAAAGAACAAAAAAAAAAATCACTCCGCTCCACACTTCAATATACTTAATAAAAGCCACACATTAACAAATTTAAATTGAACTGCGTTTTTTTAGTAGTGTTTCACAGATTCTAATTAGTACAATACAATCCATTTACACAAATTACAGGTCGCCTCCTATACCATGATTCCTTTTACCCTGCTATGTAGAAGGGCCAATGATGGTTTTAAATCAGAGATAATTTAAATTAACTTTTTTTCGCTTTGGGTATTGATATATAAAATAGAGGTTCGCATTAACAAAAATGTTTCCCTTGTCTTGGCTATTTAGTCGTCTGTCTGCATTAGGAAGTTTTTTCAAGGTATATTAAATTTTTCCGACTTCTTTCAATCTTTTCTAATAATATTGCAACAGATAGGTGGTAAGTATTCTTATGAGCTTTTCAACCCAGTTTACTTTACTTTTATATATTCAAGTGATGCGGAGTGAATAGTTGGAATTGATTTTATAATTTATATAAACTATTCTTTACTGAAAGCTAGAATTCTGAAAGAATAGAAAATGCTAGGAAAAATTAATGATAGTTTTATATTAAAGAAATCTGTGGATTATAGAAATAATATTAAAATTAGAAATGATTCACAAAAATAAATTAAATATATAAAATATAAAAAATTAGATTAAATTATAAGCTTAAAAAGGATTATTTATCAATAGTTTTAAAAATAAATGCCATGCACGTTCTGATTTAAGCAGTGAAAATCATTTTAAATTAAATTAAATAAATTCAATTAAAATAAATATTGATAAAAGCTAAAAGGGAAGAAAAAAAAATTATATAAAAATATTATGATGAAAGAAGGATTAGTTGGAATATGTAAAAATATTAATCAAAATAGAAAAACATAATAAATATAAATAAAATGCCATGCACGTTCTGATTTAAACTTTGAAAATCATTTTAATATTATATGATAATAATATATGCAAGTAGATTAGTGCACCAGGTCGACTTAAACTGACTGAAGGTTTTGTTATTTTATTTTGCAAATTATTTGGTCGACCTTGTGTTTAAAATCCACTTGCAAAATGTTTGAGCAAATTCGAGACTCTTTAACAGCGATTTTTTAATGGAAATTAGTTTTTATAATTTTATTAAAAATATAATTAAGAAATCCCATTTCTCAAGAGTTTACACAATTTAAGCACATCCGCAAAACAGACAATTTGATTTCTACAGATAAAATGATTTGTCTTATGAAATTCAATTTATGAAGCTGCTGAGTTATTTCCTGGTGAAGCACTCAATGCATTGAGCATGACTGAATGAATGAATGAAAAAAAAATCAAATGATTATTGGGAAAAGGAGAATCGAGAAAAAGTTTGCTGCAACAACCCTTGGCAATAAAACTTTAAATAAATAGAGTTGTCGTCGTTAAAATGAGGCTGTACAACATATTGAAGAAAGAAGGGTGTTCAAGAAGTATGTTTGCATGTAAGTAGTAGCAGTGTGGTGGATGAATGCCAAAGCTTAAAGAAAAAAGTGTGGGTAAATAGTAGACCAGTGTAGTAGCAGAATTGAAAAGCGGTCGGTCGGTTGTTCTAGTATTTTTACTTGTAAATGATGTTATTGGGGTGTTGAGTATGTGATGCCACATTTCTATAGATGCCGCTGGCAGCAGATGTGTGTTGATCTTCGTAGTCTTCATCGTCAATGAGGAATGAGGTGATGATGATGATGTTGTGTTCAAGATTGGAAATCGTAGACGTAATAACCGTAATTGATTTTTGATTTGTGATTTAATTTAATGGCTGTAAAATTGTTTTCATCGTTGACCGAATGGCAAAGGCAAAACAGGCGACACATAAGAAAGTAAAAGCTTTATCCGAACAAATAATATAGTAGATATTGGCAAATAAAGTATACGAGTATAATATTAATATTAATATATTTTGTTAATCTCTAACTTATATTTGATTTTTTCTCTGACACTCATGAAATCACATTGTGCAGACAGGAATAGACTCATGGCGAAACAAGTTTACCTGAAAACATTAAAAGGAATCCAATGTCCACAAGTCTAATATGAAATCATAGCAAAGTTATTTGAGTGATTTTAGAAAATGTTTACCTAATTGACAATTTGTCTTTACTTTGTCTACATAAGAAAATAATTATGCTTCTGTTAATAAATGCAGCAACTATACAACAAACCTTATTTGCCTAACGTAGAGTATTGTTAATTCTCCAATATGTGGTAGTTCAGTTTACGCTACATTATCTAATTCAATCCAATCCAATCCAATCCAATCTATCTACATATCACTTAAATCGGCCCACTTTAGATTATTGTACGAGTACATAACTTGAGCTCAAATTATCATCATCTAACTTTATGAGAGAGTTTAGCATTCGACACCGAGTCGTCGAGAAGTTCGACTTGATTTTATGAGTTTTCAACTCTTAAAATTGCTGCAATAACACTAAATTCCCTTGAAATGAGTTGCCTCGTCACCAAAGCAAACAGAAGTAACAAAATATTAAACGAAGAATTCAATGATGGTAGGAAATGGGGGCACACAGAGCAAAGTCAAAAGAGCTTTAGCTGTGGATAGATGAATCTGGTGTATTTTGTGTCCCTCAGGCCAATTATATTGAAAACTTTTCTACAGCAACTCGAATAATAGTAGAAACTCCAATTGCAGCAGCAGTAGCAGCGACAGCAGCCTCAATGCGATGCCCAGGACATTGTGGTTCCAGTTTAGTTTTCATTTGAAAAACCGATAGGGGAAATACGAGTAAAGACGAAAGAGATATTCTGAATATGGATAGGGTGGAAAGGATGTTTGTTGTTGTGTTTGTGTGAGAAAGTGGTTTGTCTATAAATTCCGTTATATTTCTGGCTAATTCTACATTTTAATTGTCGCTCGTTTGTTTTATGAGTTTGGTTTGGTTTGGTTTGGTTTAGTTGTGTGTTGATAAAATTGGATTTTATTCGGTTGTGTTTGGAATGGTTTGCTTCGTTGGATTCACTACATCCATCTTTCTGCATCCCTTGCTCATTTAGCTGTGTCTTAGCTTCTTGTCATGATTCATGTAGTAATGAAGTTACACACAAAGTGCAATCCTTGGATTTGTCTGATTCCTTCTTCTTTATCTTCTCTTTGAAATCCTCTTCATATCAGTTTTGTAATTGAGGCTAATATGAAATAGCTTTTGAAGTTGTCTGTTGTTTGTGTAAATGCAGTTGTGTCATTTAGATGAAGCTGCTTTGCTTGATTGTAATCTACTATATACATATAAATATTGGTTAAATGGCATAAACTACTATGATTCATGCATAATTTTGTAGTTTTAATCACCAGCTAACGATTTACGTTTGTTTTTTTTTTTAAGTTCATTATTATTAGAATAAAAAATAAATTCTTATACTACCTGGCATGGTTTTCAAATCTTTTTTGAAGTTTAAATTCTAATATTTTAATTAATTATTGCAAACTTTTAGGCTTCTTATTAAAAATGTTTTTTCTTATAGATTTCGTTTGTGATCTTTTGACATTGGTTTCTTATCTTCAAATAAATGTATTTTTTTATTAACAAACAAAGATTATTGAATGATACATAAATAAACTGAGTCATATATATCTGGATTATTAGTGATGTGTATGGATTTGCTGTGAGTTACAACATTTAATCAACATTTGATGCATTACATCATAACTTTCACTTGATTAACTTTTACGATTTGTATAAACAAAAAAAAAAAAAAAAAAAAACAACTGCACACACATGCATTTGTATACTATGCCTGCCTTATTACACGCAGCTATCAATTTTAAAATGTTCTTTATCACAATTTACACTTCATAAAATCATGGATATGAAAAGACAAGCAGCAGCAGCAAAAGCAGCAGCAGCATTTTCGTTTAGTCACGCTCCATCTTTGCCAAATTGTAATCGATAACAAGTTAGGAGGGAATAGGCTCGAATATAGGATACCCTATACAATTGCTTCATTTGAAATCACAAAGGATGACAAATAAGAAATACAAATAGAAATGTTGAAAACTTCTTGTGCCTAAAAAAAATCCTACTTACATATCAATTTTTGATTATTTTAGGTTCATGACTACTCAATTCTTTCCGTTTTGGTTATTTTCTTTTATTATTTTCACAAAATCAATGTACCTTGGTTGGATGTGTGGTGTATTATTGACAGTAAATTTCTTATGCCATTTTCTTTGCGCTAAATTGGCAATTGTAATATTCATTAATATTTATTTACCATGCGTTGCGTGTGTTATATCTATGTTTTTCTATATAAAAAACCAGGAGCGTATTGAGAAAGGGAGTTATAAGCATTGATCCAAAATAAAACAGTATTTTTCGTCTATTACACATAAGTGATTAGGCACAATTGAATGTAACTATGTGAATAATCATAATAAATCAAATAAGCGGATAAAAATCAGGATATAGTAAAGGAGACTTTAGAAAGATATTAAACATTTCACAGGGAACAATGATTTGAATATAATTTCTATATTTTATTATGACCCTGTGTACTTCAATTTAATTCCTCTTGAGTTACTCTACTAATCATCTTCAATGTCTGTCACAATCTTTTCTGATACACTCAATATAATAAATTTCATTTTCATAAATTGCACATACAAAACAAATTCCTACATATATACGATATATGTACATACATATAATAAGTATAAATAACAAAATCCATAAACCTCAAATTTGTAATTTTTTCTATATGAGAGTCGTCTTTGTAAAAGATTTTCATGATAAAAGGAAAGTAAACAAAATCAATATGCCACACGTTTCGTCGTCGTATAAAGCACTTTCTCCTCTCTCCCTCCTCTCTCTCTCTCTCTCTCTCTCTCTCTCTCTCTATGGTGCCGAATATTTTACAGTATACTGTAGCTAATTTCCGTTTTCTAAATTTTCCTGCGAAAGAGCTTATACTACGTTACACCTACATACTTTTGTAAAATCAACCACAAACACCAAAATACCAACATTAGATAAGTTTTCTTCTTTGCAACCATTCCATTCAATTTATGGTTGGCGTTTTGCTACGTTTTGTTAATTTAAAAGCTTCAAAAATATTTGAATTTTGATACCTTGCATTAAAATAGAAACCTTGAAATCTTATACAGTTTTGAAATCAGTATTATGCCAAATACCGTGATCTGATGACCATCGTATAGGAAATATGAAACTGATAGATTACAATTTCATAATTATTAGTCTTTTTTCTATGGAAAACATAATTTCAATAAAAACATCGAAACGTTTGGAAAAGATACATCTGCAGCTACACCTAATGTTAATACGTGTATGTAAAGTTCAAAATTTGATCGAAATAAATAAGAATAATTCAAATCAAATTTGCAAATTTTCAACTTTTTCTCAATAATTCTGAATTTATAAAATCTATGCAAATTTTGTTGGGAACTGAAGTTGTTTAATTGCTCTTTTAAGTTTGATCTTTTGGAATTATTCTTTTAAACAATGAAAAGAATTTTTCTCATCAAAATGAAACGTTTCTTCATGTTTCATGTTCATTGAATTAATTATAAAAAAATAAAAAAAAAAAAAAATTGATAGTAAAAGAATGAGTAGTTTTGAATTGGCAGGCGATGCTAAAGACGTTTAGAATTGTTAGTTCTGTAAACTGATATCAAATTTTCAATATTTCCAAGTTTTTCTACTGTTCACACTAGTGTTGGTGGTAGGAGACCCTGTGGATTTACCAATATATTTTAATAATCAATGGACCAATTGGTCGAATTTTTTTCTAACTAAAATTTATAGAAAAATAAGCAAATAAAATTTTGCATTTCATATTTGCGTAATAACGCAACAAAAATTAAAAAACAATGCAAAATTACTGGCAACATTTATAGTTGAAAGTATAAAAGAATTGAAGCTTTAATCTGGGGCTGACCAACTTTTATTTGGATCCTGGTTTGTATGGGGGGCACCCTCCTAGTGTTCCGATTCGGTGTATGGTGAAAAGAAAGCATACATATAGACAGACAGACGGACATAGCTAGATCAACTTGTTTCGTCGCGCTGATCAAGAATATATATTCTTTATGGGGTCTCCGATGTATCCTTCTGTATGTTACAAGCTTTCAAGACAAACATAAATATAATACTATTCACTGCGTGAAGAGTATAAAAAGTGTCGAAAGTGATAATCAAAAAACAAAAATCAGTGTCACGTGGGGCGCACTTATACGCCGCGAGTTGTACAGCTCTGCTGAAACCATATTATTCTAGCAGGAGTATATTAGGATTATTGGTATTGTAATGTCTGTATTTCTACTTTTCTCTACTGGAGGGTGTAAATCTCTAAAAAAAAAAAAGCTGAAAAGATGAATTTGCAGAAGCTTTGATCACCTCAGCTTATTATATATTTATTTATTAAAATGAAAATTAATTAAAATATTAAAAAAAAAAAATTCTATAACTTATAATTAGCCAAAGATAATAATTAGGTCGACTAGGTTGTAATGCTTTGTCACATAAGAAATTCTAAATAAAATATTGTACTACAATTGATTCTCCAATAGTTGGACTTCCATGAAATCGTAACATCAATTAACCGGAATGCTGAGTAATTGATTTCCTTATTCTTCTACAATAATTAAATGGAGGAAATTAGATAAAGCTACAGAGGCTAGTAAGTAGTATTGTTCTGCTAGGATTCCTAGAACTCTACATTTGTTCTGTTATTATAGAACCATACAAAATACAAGTATATTGCGTACTAGTAAAAACTCTTTTACTTAAGCAATTGTCATAACAATAATTTAAAAAGAAATGACAACAAGTCAAAGTAGATTATGTCACGGTTTTAAAACACGTATTTCCACGTGGCGAAACGGTCAAATCGATCCTCTACTGTGCACAAATCGACACTTGAATGAAGCAATCAAGAAAGAGCGACAAGAATTGCCATGGTAAAAAATTTGACGAACGAAGAGCCGCTGAAAATCACGTGGCCAAGTTTTTCGCTGATAAATCACAGAAGTTCTACACCAATATAATTATGAAGTTACCCGGAAAATGGCAAAAGGTCATAAGATTATAATGGCCAATATGTACTTGATTGTAATTCAATTTGAATGAAGAACATTTTTGTTCGAAAATGTGCCAAAAAATCGCTTGGACTTTTTATATGACTAATATTTGGGCAATAAAGAAAGAATAATAATATTTAAAATTCGACCATTGATTATTAAAATATATTGGTAAATCCACAGGGTCTCCTACCACCAACACGAGTGTGAACAGTAGAAAAACTTGGAAATATTGAAAATTTGATATCAGTTTACAGAATTAACAATTCTAAACGTCTTTAGCATCGCCTGCCAATTCAAAACTACTCATTCTTTTACTATCAATTTTTATTTTTTTTTATTTTTTTGTAATTAATTCAATGAACATGAAACATGAAGAAACGTTTCATTTTGATGAGAAAAATTCTTTTCATTGTTTAAAAGAATAATTCGAGAAGATCAAACTTAAAAGAGCAATAAAACAATTTTTATGTCTCCTCACATAGCAATAATAAAAAGATAAACGAATGAGACAGATACTGTACATACTACATATAATATAAAGAAGAAGATGAGACTAAAAGTGAAATACTTGTTAAGACAATTGCTAGAAATTGCAGATAATAACAAAGAATAAGAAAAAGTATAAATAACAAAAAAAAAAGAACTCATGAAATGAAAGCAAATAAAGCAAACCAATAAAAACAAAAGCACTCAAGCGAATACAAAGCAAGTGAACAAGTGATAACATTGCAAAAGAGATAGCAAAGGATAAAGGTTGAAAAGACCAAAAAAAAAAAAAAAAAAGTAATAACAAAAACCACAAGAAAAAAAAAACATACATATTACATATGAGCAGAGAGAGCAACGTTTTTAATTGTCCGACATACGTTTTCGTAATTGGCGAAGAAAGGCAAACAACAAAGAAAGGAAAAGGAGTTACAGAGATGGACGCACGAAAAGATAATAAAAGAAATAAGTGGAGTATGAATGAATGAAGCGATAAATGAATGCTACGATGAATGGAAGAATACGAGTATAGCAGCAAAAGGCTAAGTGATGTAACTGAAACAAAATTGTTATTATTAACTATTTGTGGAGAAATGTAATATTGTATATTTTTGTGACAAAGTGTCGTTACTTACGCTATTGTCATAATGCTGAAGGAATTTGTGGTCATGGGATGTGTAATATGACAACAAAGTATACGCCTCAGTATACTCGTATGTGAGTAGGTAGGATAGAAATATATATATATGGTTTTTCAGTTGAAAGCATTTAGAAGTTGTTAGTTAATGAACAAATGATTGATATATATCGTATTTATAAAATAATAATAAAGAGGTGTCCAATTCGAAAGATTTTACTGTACCATTTTGGAATACAGAACTAAACCGACTGCAGGATGCACCAGCAAATCCAGAATGTTGCTAGTGACCAACAACAACGAAGAAAAAATGATGGTAAAAATAAAAGGATGAAGAAACAATAAAGACGAAATCAAATACAACATCAGGGCAACAGGACAACAGGAAAACAAAACGAGAGCAAACAACAACAGCAGCAGCAGCAGCGAGTGGCATAAAGTAAGAACAGTATTTAATTAACCGACATCGCAATTACAAATTCTGTGCAGACATTCGTTTGCTTCGCAGGACACGCTTGAGTCAATGTTGTGCGGCGGTTCTCTGTACAGTGTGAGTTTGGTCCTTGGTTGTCCTTTTGCCAATTGAATCAAGCGCGCCAGATGTTGGTTCATGCTGTTGCTACTCCAAGTCACTTGGTAAAGAAGTGTCCATTCCATGCTGCGCAGTGTTGCAGCAACAAACAATTTCATTATGTTTCACTAACAACAAATGAAACAACAAATGAAACAACAAATAAAATAAGAAAGTTGAAACAAATAAACAATGACAACAACTACAATACGATCATGAGAGGAGGAAGTAGGAAGTAGCAACCGCTGGAACGACTTTTGGGAACAAGACTGCAAACAAGTTAAGTCACCAAGGATTGCAGCAACACTGATAAGGAATAAAACAGAAGCCAAGGAAACCTTTACTCGTAGCACTACATAAAATTCTTTCTTCTTTAAAGACGACGTTAGTTTATTCTTTGTCCATGACTACTACTATAAGAGAGTGAGATTTCCTTTTTAAGACGGACTTTTGTTTATTGTTTTGATAATTTACACCTTAAAAGAGTCCTTCTTCTTCTTTTCTGGTTACACAAAAAGAAAACGATGTTTATGGTATATTGACTGCGTCTCTTGCCTAATGAGTAGCACACTAAATGATTTAAATGGGAAGAAGTGGGTTTATATTATACATCAGCCTATTTGTCGTAAAAGTTCTTTGGAGTGAATCTCTTTCTATTATTATGTACAATAAAGAAGACTTTGCAAAAGTTTTCTATGAATTTATTGAAGTGTTTCGCTTGTTGCGTTCATTGTTAAGTTGTTGATGTGCCCTTTTCTTTAATTTCTACATCGCAACATTTCATTCTTCTTTGATTTCTGCAAGATTCCTTTAGTTGAGAATTTGTAAAGTTTTGTGAATACTTCATAACTTAATGAATTATTAAGCGTAGTTTGTTTGTTCTTGTTGTGCTTTTTTTTTTTTATTGTTTTCAAGTTTTTTGCCTTGCAAATGAGCTATTGATAACTTGAAAGGTCCTGAAAGATGTTATCAAGGTTATATTGAAAGGGCGTGCATATTTAATTTAATATTTTGTTGTCTTATTGTTTGTTTTTTATATATTCTGAAGCCTTACACATAGATTGAAGAAAAAACTATAAACTAATGGATTTTCATTTGCTTATTGACTAATATAAAATAATACAAAATAATCTTTAAAGAAGCAGTTGATTAATGAAATCTTAGTTAGCTCGCTATATCTTTACATAGAATGCCATTAGTACAACTGAAGGGATAAGAAACATTTTGATTCATTGAATTTTTTTCTTCCTATTTGATGTTCTAAAGATTTTATAAATAATTAGTGTATCCGACCCTGTTTCGCACAGATTATTTCCTTTCTTAGTATCACTATATCTCTCTGTTACATTTTATGTCTCGACAAAGAACACAGTTTGAGTATCAGAAAATTAATGTGCTATTCTAGTATTTTATAATAGTATAATTTTAGCGGTTCCCAGATCTCGGGAACGGGGACACTTATTGGGATGTTCAAGCCGGGAAATAACTATGCATCTCCATTATGCGGCCTTCAATGGCGTTGTCAAGAATAACGTCTTCGGTGCAGATATCTTTTGACCGACAGATCCTTCAAAAGCGGCCATCAATCAGCCCATTGACAAGCATAATCCATTTGTCTGGTCTCACTGGCATATATCGCTGTCACCTTTGGCTATCAGTTTTAATGAACCATGCGAACAGATATGCAAAAACTAGCAACAAGCAGAATCGTAAATTTCTTTAAAATTGGTTTTCTAAATCATGTCCAATATATCATTTTGTATACATGGAAATTAATAAATAGTTTTTAAGACATTTATTTGATGCACAATATCAAATTACATGTCATCAAAAGCATTAACAGTTTTTTATCCGACATACAATACTTTCACATTCAACTGAATGGGTCTATATCGAGTTAATTTCCAACCTGTGCTGGGATCCCTCAGAGCACGGTTGGTCTCTCTCTGACCACTGTGTGACCTATTGAGGTCACGACCAGACGATACTATAGCTCAGGATATCAATTTAACGATATTAAAAATAAACTTCAAATTGCTTAAATAAACTATAAGTATACTCGTACTTCACTATATTCAATCCAATTAAATGGAAATAAAACAAAGGTAATAAATATACTTCTACCGAAAGCGTAAGGTCTGTTTCTTACCAATCCCAAACATCTCTCTCCATGGAAGAGCCATCTCAGATACTGCACAGTTGATAATATGAACAATACTATCTGTATCCTCTTCCCCTTCATTAACCGCAAATCGCATTTACGTATCTACTCATGATAAAATGATTATTTTTAAATGTGACTACTACTGACCGATTGTGTGCCTACAGCGACAATAAGAAACTTCAAACGTTCCAAAACAAAATAATCAAAATGATCCTGAATCTATCATTCAACTCTTCTACAGCTTGTTTGCACAATTTACCCGGTGCTAAAATTATCAAGATGGAAGTCATCATTATTATTAAATTCATTTATTTCTTTGATGTGATGTACTTGTGCAATAGGTTAGTCCGACAAAGACCCAACCTCTTAGTTGTAAGTGCCCATTGATATCTTTATCTACATGATACTAGCGTACCCGACTCTGCATCGCATGAGTTGTTAGCTTTCTTAGCATCATTATATTCTCTTTATTACAGTTATTCATGGACAAAACAAAACAACGAAGTGCAATAACACTCTCTATCCCACAACCCCCGCGTTCCCCTGTTTCCATTCTCTGCAAATCTCTCAATCTTGTTTCGCAATCAGTGAAATAAATAAATAAATATTTTGTATTTATCGTAATTATCTACAATTTAAATAAAAAGCTAACTAAATCGGTTGAAAATTACGAGCGCTGAAGGGTAACATACACATTTTTTTTTATATAAAAGTTACAGCTAAAAGCTAATTGCACAGCTTAAATTTGTATAAATAAACTTTTAGACATTATTTAAAAAATCTATTTGTAATATTTTACGGATTAAATAAATAATAATAAATAATTAGTATTAGATGAATAACTTCAATACTGAAACTAGTAAAAAAAAACAAGGAGCAACATGCAATATTTTAAAATTAATAATAATTTTTACTTAAGGAACAATATACAATGTGAGCAATATATCAAAAGATGGGCATGCAATAATGTGGCAATGTTCTGTAGTACATAAAATAATTTCTTATACGAATCGTAATTGTATGATCGGATAAATGCAAAAAAAAAAAAGATACAAAACAATGAATTAAGAATGAAAGAAGAGAAAATTGTAAATTTACTTGTAAATGAATATAAAAACTAGCATAGCTAAATAATATAATTCTCCCACTCACAACATCATACAACATTATTTCAAGAACAACATTTTCTGCTAAAAATTAAACAATTTAATTTAATAGAAACAACAAGCAAAGTAAAACTCCAAATCTCCAAAACTCACCAACAGCAATGTGTAACTACTTCCGTTTCTTTGGATGCAAAATCTAAAACAGGACTCGAAGGCATTACCAACCAACATAACATATACGATCTATATAAATGAATGTACCCTGCTTTAGACGACAAAGACAACGACTGGAGACAATAATTCAACACGTACCTACTATAGTAATATATATATTTTGACTGTATGAGTAGTAGTTAAATGAAATGAAGCAATGAAGTGCGGCATACTAAAAGGGCCAACAACTAACACACAGATAACAAGCGAATGATATGCATTTTATAGAAAATTCTATGTTGTTATGTTCAAATATACGTAGTACTAAGTAAGTATAGTCATCGTTATATTCGTTGTTCGCTTGGTTTATGTAATTGTTGTACTTGTTTCTCGTTTCTCATTTCTCATTTCTCATTCTTAGTAGTTTAGTTTACTTTTGCTATGCTGTGCTTGAAGCAGCGGAGAGCCGTGTATTGTTCATGTTCGTGTTATTGTTGCTGTTGTCTGGTTGTAAATGAGAATATATTGTACAATATTATGTTATATGTCCTTTTACTGCTAATGTTTCTTGCTTGCTTATATTGCTATTGCTACTGCAATAATCTGCTGTTCTTGCTTTTTGGTGTTGCAGTCATCATGTTGTAGCCTTTTTCTTCTTCTTTGTCTAAGTAAGAATCTTCTCCTACTTAATTTTTAGTTTATAAATATATGTAGTACTCAACTTGTCGTTTGTAATTTTATCATAAAGTTGTAAGC
Organism: Amiota mariae; assembly: GCA_035041805.1. NCBI lineage: Eukaryota > Metazoa > Arthropoda > Insecta > Diptera > Drosophilidae > Amiota > Amiota mariae. Next base: position 8,909,749 of record JAWNKV010000337.1, read on the forward strand.
ATTTCTTTGTACTTGTTATAATATACCGAGATAAAATATGTAATATATTGTATGAGATATGAAAAAAAAAAATCCATATTTTATGAAATACCATTTGATTTGTACTTTTCATGTATTAAAAAATTGCAATCTTATAGAGAGATATAGGAAGTACACACCCTCCCTCCTGTTGGTTGATGCTGATCATGAATTTTTAAATTATTTTTAACTAGTCATATCTAGTTCTCCCTTTCCATTCCAATAAATTAATGGATACTGATTGATTGAGCTGATAAGATGTTTGTCAAAGACGATTTGATTGATTTTCAAATATTTCTCTAAGCTTTAAATGCATATCACACATCTCATTCGTTTCGCTATTTTTTTTTTTTTTTGATTTTTCGGCTGTTCCTTTGGGATTTTTCTTTTTTGATTAACCTTCCTCATGAATCACTTAGTCCATTGTTGAAAACTGTATGAAAATCGGTTTAGTAGATTTTCAATTCATCGCGTTCTGACAGACTGACGTGGCTAGAGAATTTTATTATATGTAAATTAAAGCTTAATGACTTTTATTATTGTATTTTGAGACTAAACTTTGATTCCCAATCACTCGTTTTGATGTTAATTTAATAATTTGATTTTTTTGATTTAGTATATTTTTTATTCTATTTCGGTTTTTCTTTCAAAAATCCATTTTTTTCTCTTATTTAATGTAATTCTTTTGTAAAATATTTAATTCTTTCTTCATTTTAAGCTTTCTATATTTACTACAATTTTACAAAAATTTGATTCACAGTTCTGACTACTTTGAAACCCCGTTTAAAGTGATATTAAAGTTAACATTTTGATTTATTGCACTTTGTTGTCAGTTTTCTCTATTCACTTGGTCAAGTAACTAAAGCAAAACGATGATAATGCAATTATCCAGTGACCTTATTTTTTTAAGTTTATAATATAACTAGAAATGCAAATGACGTGATATGAGTATAAGTATGTATATACCTTTTGACACACACAGATGAATAGGGATTAGTGCTTGTCATGATACTTATTTGTAAGGCATCAGAAGGAAAATTCCATCCATTTCTACATAAACAAGTCATTCACAACTTGGGCATATCTATTAACCTAATATTTCTCTTCTCATTGTTTTTTCACTAAAAATCAATCAAAAATTTGAACTGTATAAGAAATACATGCATATAAACTGCACAAAATGGAGCTAGTCTTATGAAAATATATTTTAGTTTAATGACTTCCATGAAATGTACATAATTTTCGGTGCAACCCTTCCGTTTATATTATTTTGTTGAATGATTTGAAAAGTTTTCCCTTTTAATCACTTATTAAGTATACGCAATGTAAGCCAATGAAACAACTCAACGACTGTAATTACTTTGGGTCTCAATCCAAAGGCGATTATTTGCTCACCTTTCTCCTCTCAAAATAAGAAAAGAAATTCATTGTTCATTGTCAAGTGCAACACTTTCTAACAATGGGAAATGGAAATATGATTTTGATTCGCACTTTCACTTCTAAAGAGGGATTCATTTTATATTTTTTACATTTTTTTATGTTTCCACCGGAAAAACGTTCAGCATGGTTTTGTCTAACATCAGTTATCTCCTCCTCCTGTGGAAGACTTTTTGTTTGTTTGTTGTAACAGATAAGCAGACACAAAATAAAGCCACAAACAATTGTCGGTGCTGCATATTTCTCTGAATATTTTTATTCATTTTTTTTCATAAGCTGATTCACTACTTCTATACCATATAATTTTCACTTTGACTCTTCTTCTATTTCAGGTTATGATTATTAGTATTTTTTGTAGATTTTCCTTTTAATCTGTTAGTTTTTAATCAAACTATTTGTTGCGGTCATTGAGAGATGTGATTTACAACTGATATTCACATCTGTAAAAAATGTTGTTTAATTTAATTTTAATTTTCTTTTGTTTTTTCAAATAACCTGTTCAGTTGCGAATTACTAAATCCCGTTAATACTAATATGTACAGATAGAATGTGAGCTATCACCGCAAGCATTGACTTCAGCTTGACTGTTCTTCATGTCATATTCTTTACTACATACTTTCTTACCAACCACATTATCATTTTAATTACAAATCAAAGAGTTTGGATATTCATCAATCCTCAGTCCTTATTTTTTTCTTGTTTTCAGTATTTTAAAGAATTGGCTCAGGGTTACAGTTAGATATTCTTTACATATCCAAACAACTATTTGTTGTCAATTCATATATAAAAATTTGGGAGCAATTGAATCTAAACAGAAAGGCATCTTATTTTCAATAACATTTACCTTATTTATATTAGATACTTTTTCTTGAAAGAGCTACAAATCTTCTTCTTCTTTGAAATTTTAAAAAAAGATTTAAAATCACAATCAGTTCGAACATGTATACGTATTTGCCATAAAGACTCCCCTACAATTACAGATTATTCTTTAACAGCCCTGGTAAACTTCTTGACCATTCTGTTGAGATCATGTAGTGCTTTTGCTGTCACGGAAAATTGTTTGTGATTTTTGTTTGAAGGGAGTGAGAAATGTCAAAATGTGTATTTGCTTGGCTTCTATCACTGAGTGTAAACACAAGAAAGAGACACCAAAGAAGAATCAACGATAAGTCTCGCTACAGAATCGCTACATGTAAATCGGATGTAAGACAAACACTCTTCATTCAGCTGTTCATTCGAACACCAAAGACCGAAAAATGAATTCAAGTTGCTGGCTAAATTGAAATCAACCGTCCGAGATTTCTGCCACACACCTAATAGATAGCAGATAGAGATTCATATTCAACTTTCCGACTCATTTAATTAGCTGAGGATCTACATATATCAAAGATCTGCCACTTATCTCCAATTTCAATTTCAATCATTCCATCGATACAACAAAATGTTGAATGAATCATTCCTTTTTCCATTTTCTTCCCCTAATTGCATGTGTAGTTTTGCTTGCAGCCTCTTTTTAATGTTTCTAATTCTGTAAAAGGTGAATGATATTTGATTGAGTCAATGTTAAATGAATCCTGCGTCAATGATTTGTTCCAAAATTACAAATTGATTACATTTTTCATGTATTTTGTATATGAAATTAAATTTATTGCAAATATTTAATCGGGTTTACTCGATAAAGTTATTTATTCCGCATACTCGTATATAACTAAACTATTGTATCTGATGAATTATTTTACTTGAGTATTGATCAAAATCAAATTGAAATTTCAATTAAGTCACAAGAACTCAACCATCACCACCAACAGCACACACAACCATCAACACACATAATGCACAGAAGTGTCTCAATCGAATTACTTGACGCGACAAAAAAAAAAAAAAAAATAAAAAATAAAAAGAAAAAATAAAATAAAATGAAATGAAATAAATAAATAAGAATCGGAATGAACCAATTCTACCACTTGAATTCTTTAAGAATTTCACAAATTTGCATCAATTTTTCTTTACATTAACAAGCGGCATAAAAGCATGAGGAGGAGCATAAGCAGATTGGTTGTTGTGGGAGAGGTGAGGTCTATACAAGAGTTTTAGGTTGGGCGTGCCACATGCCTAAGCACAAAGCTAACAAGCTGTAATAATGGAGGTCGCGCGGTTTACACCCAACTTCCTTCCTTCACTCTATATGTTTGTTTGTGTATTTGTCTTGAGGCGTATTCGTTTTGTGAAATTGCCGCGAGCAGACATTATTGAGTTAATAAATCACACGCCGCAACGACGCGAAAATGCTATGAATTCGCGACGAATTTCGTTGTCATGACGAATATACGAGTACAAACGGAAGGGCAAATATACCAAGTGACAAACAAACAAACTGTCTGACTGACTGACTGACTGACGAATTCTGTTGATGAAATGTTTGCTCAAAATTCCAAGATTTGTTAGCTGCTATCACTGGTTGTTCCTGTCGCCGACAGACTGTTGGATTTGGTATCTGTATTTGAGATTTGATTTTGCCCTTACTAACACTGAACTTCGCGTTTGGCAACATCAGCTTAGTGAGAAAATGTTATTGCCATGGACCAATTTCTTCTGTGCCGTCTGCCAAAACCAAATCTCATATAATTCGCGGCGTCCCTTGCTGCTGCTGTCAGGTCTTGTTCTCATTTTTATTTTCATTTTCATTCTCATACTGATTCTGCTTTTATCCCATTCCACATCAACAATGCTCAAGCTCAGCATGTCTTATTTCGATTTTTATTGAAAATGAAATACTAAATTTGCGTAATAATTCAACATCCATCGTCATTGTCAATTCGTTGGTTGATGGTGGTTGGAGTTATAAAAAATTAATCATGAATAGGAAGAAGTAGCAAATAATCCCAAATATAGAAAAATAAGAATAAGGATAAGAGAAAATGAAATAATGCTATTCTTTAAAGATGTGATGATGATGTCTTTATTTATTTTTACTTCTTCTTCTAAAATTACAACAAGTGCTCAAAGAAAAACTACAACCTAAAGAATGAATTTTAAAGAAATGAATTTAAATGAAACACGGTCAATATTACAAATCATTGAATTTAAGTAATCAATATACTTAGTTTGCTCCCAAATATGGTTGCCATGTGGTTCACACAATTTGTTGATGTTAATTGTGACCCAATCACTTCGTGCTACAATATTTTATTAAACGTCCCCCTTACTGGGGTTCTAATAGTAGTTGGCGGTCGATTGACTTTGCCAATTGTGATCTGCTTATGTTTGAAAAGGGTAGTCCCAGCTAAAAACAATACTCATTCTATGTAACAAATAACAATCTTAATGTCAATGTCTTCTCCTGATGTAGGCGTGCAAACATAAATAGGTGTGAATCTTCACTATTAAATGTTGATGTAGTGACTTCTTTAATTATCAAGTTTGTGTATTTTAATCCCATTATGGTTCTAAAGAAGTAGCAGTCCTTTTTTTGCATCGAAGAATTGTTTTCAAGTATCCGATAACTAATGATGATGATAGAGTTGTCTTTATTTCCTTTTCTTTTACTTATGCAAATGTGGTTGATCTGATTTGACCCAATAGTATCTATAACACACAGATTTAAGTAGAAGGTATGACTTCATATTCTCCAAACATGTGATTACCCAAATAACATATACCTTCTTTATCGATTTCTTAATATTTGCATTTTATATTAATTACTTTTATTAAGTGGATACACTAATCATGCATGTTCTCTGAACTTCTACTCCATGAAACTCCATAAACTTGAGTAAAAGCTTAATGAAATGATTTCTACAATTTTTATTTTTTTTTTTTCACAATTCAATTCGTCTTTGGCTGTGTAATGAATGTTGACAATTTGTGGCAACATTTGTGCAAATTGAATTAAGCTATTTCAACGAATCAACGAGTAAATGACAAATGAATAACACACAAGAATGATTAGATGAGAAGAGGCAGAGGTAGAGGCAGATGATGATGATGATGAGAGCCAAGTCAGACAAATGGTGGACTCATTTGCCTTACAGCAGTCAAAATCGAAGCAACTCTAATCAAATTAATTTCCTATAAAACTTAAAGTTACTTTGAGTAATGTCGAATGGAGAGATGACATCAAACCAATAACACTTGAGGCATATTTTGGTAAATATGTTAATGTTCAGCGCCAAAAAGTATTTATGCCTGAAATTAGCATAATTAAAATGCTTTATGCAACGAGAGATTCTACTAAGAAACCAACCAAACGTTCTTGAAAGCAGCGACACATAATAACTTTGAGTGTATTAACTTTGTCAGCAAGTTGTAGCAAGTAAGCTTAAATCGTAGGCCTATCAAGGATAATAATAATGACAATACCAAAAACAAATACAAGAACTGAAACAGAAACAGAGTGAACAAATGAATACTAAACGTATACAATAATAAATAATTGTGCCCGACCATCGTTCTAATGGCTTAAATGATGCTTAAGCAGCGGCGACTCCGACGCCAATGTCGCCATTAGACGATTACGCAATGCACAATAAAATTCAATTTTGCTTAGAATCCTGAGCCTGTTGTTGTGTCCTTTTTCATCTCCATGAACAATGTTCTCTTTGTTTTAGTTTGCTTCTTTTTTTCATACGTTTCTGGCCAGTCAGGCCAACTAATTATTACTTAATGTAGCCAAGCGCTGGTTCTCAGTAAGAACAAACGTTTCCGCTTCCGGCAAACGACGCCATCATCAATCTATATGTATAGACAAAGGAGTATTCCAGACAACAATATCATGACTATACTCACATACACACAAAAATCTGTCTTTGCTTTCATTTAGCCACGGCAAAGCTAAGCTAGACAATGAACACAAGAAGTGGCTTTAAATAAAACCAACAAAAGCGAAAAGAAAAAAAAAAATGGAAATGGCAAATGAAATGAGACAGAGAATATCAAATGAAAGAAAGTATAAAAGAAATTGTGAGATAAAAGTTCATACACCAAAGCAAGGCAGCACATTAATCCACAGAGTTTTTCTGGAATTCATGAAATATTACATTCATACACAAGCACAAGCAAAGCAGAAGGACAATGACAATAACAAGACAGCAAAAATGGGGAATTCATCTCAGGGAAGTTCTTATGAAATGCGACATATTTCAATGTTAGTACTAGCAATTTGCCTCATTTGTCTTTCTTCCTTTTGTACTACATACCAATAGTTTTGTTTTCATTCATTATTAACTAACAAAGAATGATATAATAGAGAATGACTACAAAAATCTTGAAAGAAATTTTATTAAAACAGACTATAAAAACAGCGCAAAAAGAACAGGACCAAACAATATACAATAAATAATCAAATACAGTTTACATTTCATTATCAAATGATAAAAATTATTGGTTAATCAAAATGCATTAACAAAAACAAGCGGCAAACATATGTTTTGTGGTCCCTTTCCTGCTTAAACCACTGCATCTATTTTGAAAAAAAAAAAAAAAACCAATTAAAAGATATTTTTTGCTAGATGTGCACAATCAAATTTCCATCAAAATCAGTTCAATTTAATACTCAGTAAAATGATAAATCTATAGCTGCTCCAAAATAATATAGAAACTAGATTTAATCAAATATAATTCTATAAGAAGTATAGAGTTGGAATTGATTAAACAATTCGCACGCACGATTCTCTAGAGAATCATTATTTAACCTGCTTAGAAAAGCTAGGCTCGATTTGTACTTGTGATGTGTTAAAAATATCGATATACACACGAGTATAATTTTCACAAATATCAATAATAAAATAATAAAAAAAATGTCAATATATCGGTGCAATTTGAAAGAAAATATTGGCCCAAGTATATTACATTACTAAATAATAATTCCAATCAGCAGACATTATTTCTATATAAATCAAATAATAATAATAATTAAATACTATTCGTCATTAATCTATCTCTCTTAACTAAGTATATAATTTTATTACAGCTGAAAACTAAATAAACAGAAAAATTCTGTATAAAGGAAAATCTTGTTAGAAATTTGAAATTAATTGAAATATTCTTGGGATTTTAAATAATAATAACAAAGCAAATAATTATAATATATCTTTATAAGCTTGCTTAAATGGGGTAAGCAGTACTACCAGGTCTTTTGTGACATTAAACTCTCATGATGTAATCATGTTAGGTGTGTCGCATTTGTCTTATAATCGCAGTAAACTAATATTGACAGACAGTGTTGTAAACCTTACTAAATTAATAGACAGCAAATCGACCGTAAAACTGTGGCAAACTGTGTGAAATTGAAATATTGTGAAAAGTACATGTTTAAAAACAATTCGCAAAGTATGCAACCAGTTCTTGCAGCTCCCTTTTTCATTCCTGCTAATCGCAAATCAACTCACTGAAAATAACCTATAATTTGTTTAATAATTTGTAAGTATAAATTAGTGAAATTTTTTTTTCAATTTTAATCAACGTTTGTTATGCCCGATTCACATTGCTAAAAAATTGTTGCTTTTTCAGCGAACATTCACAGAGGTTTCGCTTACAAAAACAATTTTTGTTTTTTGTTGTTGTAGAAATTTAGCAACTTTCAACAACCCTTTATTGTACACTGCTGTGGAAGAATAATTAGAAATAGATGCTGCAATCAAAATTTGCAGATTTCTCTTAGAAGAAAGAATTACAATATATGAGGTTTGATCAAAAAGCAACGCGATTTTTGAATTTCCGCTGGTTACGTATATTTGATTTTCGAAATAAGCAAAAATCGAAGACGAGCCAAAATACGTGTAAGCAAAACAGCTGTCAAAAATTAACTAAACAAAAACGACCAACCTTGTCAGCATAAGTAAGGAACATGAGTACCAACATAACGCCACAAGAAAATCGAAAATTGAATAAACGTAACTCGCGGAAATTCAAAAATCACGATACTTTTTGAACAAACCTCGTTTAAAACATATAAACTATAAGCACACTGCATTCTATTCTATTTAAGTAATGTAGTATAAGAACCAATTCCATTTTGTCACAAAGTAAAAGCAATTAATATAGTTTTGCCTTAAATACAAAACATAACCAGAAACACATACTGGCAACAACAAGACACCCACCGAGAGATCTACACAAATAACATTTTAGACTTAATCTTAATTATTAGATTGTGGCCACAACATTTGCACTAACAATATAATTACATACAATGGCAACTTAACCTATTACAATAACTGCTACAACATACGACTGCTGTTGCTTTTGCTACTTTTGATGACGATGATGTTATTGTTGTTGTTGTCGTTTCATACCCCCTATTCATGGCAAAGAACAAACAAATTACAAATAATTATAAGGTGCATAAGAGTTTGCCATGTCCAATTGCAATGCAACCAATTCAACCTCATCTGACCAGACCAAACCAAACGAAACCAAACCGAAATTTAACTGAACCAAAGTCAACACAAAATCTCTACTGTCCACATCATCATTATCAACATCATCAACATCATCATCATCATTGTTGCCGTTGTCATTATACCCTGACTTCTATTTCTTCTCAATTTCCCGACCTCAAAATGTTAGCACCTTTCACTGCAACTGTTCGTTCGTTCGTTCTAACTTGTTTTACTATTATAACAAACTAAGTAAGTATGACCTCCTCCTGTTGGAAAGCGTTGAGGAGCAACTCGCTACATCCGAAATATACGCCCAGTTCAGGTCATCAGAAATTCAATTATAAACGCTTTCTATGCAAACCGACAGTTGCAGTCGGGTTTCTGAAAATTGTATAAGTATCACTATTACTACTGACTGGGTATGTGTCTGCCCAAGTGCCCAAAACTTAATTGTTCAGCGTAAAGTGGGGTTAATCGCAAAATCCTTTAATTAGTTGGCATTAAGCAGAAACGCGAAGTGGTTGAGGTAAAATTACATAAAGACTTTGTTGTTTGACAGAAAATTTTGTATTGATTCGTTAACATTTTTAATGTGCAACAACAAAAACAATTGATTGAAGACCAAAATGTAACCAAATCGAATTTAGCCCATTAGTTAGTTACAACACCTGAATTCACTGAATAATTTCCCAAGAGAACTAAACTAATCAAATAATTGTACTTCAAGCTCTCAGCTTTATAAAGGCTAAAGTGAAATGTTAGTTGTGAAATTCACTATTAAAAGTATTGGCAAATTTCATTTAAATGATAACCAACTGTGCAAACCTTTTAAAATTTCAGTATTTGGAGGAATGAAGAATTTCATTTAATGTTGACACTATTGACACCTACAGTTTCTACTATTAAAAATTAAAGCTGATTGTTGCTTGATCTTCTTAAATAGACTTCGGAAAGTTTTGACAAATTGTTCATAAGAGTCTCGAATCTTCTCAATTGATAGGTTCAAAATGTTTCCTGTACTCACCCATACTAGAAATAAAGTTGCCAACAGTGTCAGCATTTTGCCAACATAGAAAGAAGATGCCGAAAAATAACACAAGAACGGCATCGATTTCACGGTTACTGAGAACAGCATAGATTTGACCAATTTGTGTTAAATATGTCGCTTGTGCAGCCCACATAGGCGCAGCAGCAGCACCAAGAAGAGCACCGGAAGGTATTAACGTTAAAAATCTAATATGCAATTGTTGCTTGCAATCAAAATAAATCATACTTTCAACAATAAAACTTACGTTGGATACAATTGAAATGCAATGTAAGGTATATAACAGAGACAAGAAATCACAATTGTCCATTTTGCAGTAATTTTCCGTATAATCAATGTTGGTAAAAATAGACATGAAATGCCCATTGATGTATAAACCACACTAAGCCCGTAAGTGCCCAAAGAATCTTCAGCATTTAGCGAAGATTGTAGATTAATTGTACCCTAGCGAAATTGACCCAAACATTTTGTATGTGATATACCCAATAGAAAAGACTCTTTTATATTAACATAATAACATACCTGATATGCTACATAGAGCAGAGATATGGAGAGCGATAGTACCATTAGATTCTTTATAATTCGTCTGTTTTCATTTGGCTCAACAACAACTTTATCGCGTCCATATAAACTTCCTGCACTGCTGCTTCGAGTCTTAATGGATAAAAACACACATTGATTTGGTTGAGAATACGAGTATATTTTACGCCGAAATTGTTGCACTTACTCTATACACTTTTTTTGGTCGGACAATAACCTCAAGCAAGTCATGTGATGTAGTTGAAGCACGATGTGAGGAACGACGCGACATTTTTTAATTCTTTATTTTATTTTTTGTATTTGAAAATAAAATAATTATTATTCTAAATTTATTCACTCGTGTGTGTTCAGGCTTTTTAATTTAAAAAAAAAATAAATAATTTTTCTTTATTTGTAAAAATAAAGTGATGTGACAAGCCGACTGACTGACTAAATGATACTAAATGAAATTTTGTTCAGCCTACTAAGTATTATAAATACTTATATTGGGAAGAGAAATTTTTTTAAAATATATTGTTTTTGACAGATAAATGAATATAACAATAAATAAAATAACCTCTACTCATTCAATTTTTCAAACAATCGAAATTGATCACACATAAAAAATGAGCATTTATAAAATTATTTTCCATTTTAATTTTTACCAATTCTGTTCTGGCAAGATTACGACTACACTCAAAGAAACTTCAAACTTACTTAAAATGATGTGTAACCCTAACATATTGTGTTTGTATTCAAAAGCTTGTTTATTTATTTGTTTGTGGTTAATAATTTGTTAATCAATATTTGTTTGGATGATTGAACAGAACTTGACAGGACTAGAACACAACTCTGTGGAAACAATCTGCCGTCTACACTAATCGAATTTCCATCCCTCGATAATAAATACAAAATATCATCCTTCAATAAGAACCAGTAACCACTAACTTTCGCTATGCCAAAGTTTTAATACTCTTCTGATTATTGTTCTAAGTGCATGCTTTGTATGGGAAGTACCCCTCCTAGTAATCCGAGGGTCTTGATAGTTAAAAAAAACAAAAAGTTTTTTTTTTATTAAGAACATGAATTTCAATCTGTGTTTGTATAGAAGCTAACAGGCCGCTTGCCAGAAGCGTCACGGCCCATCATATTACTTGATTATAGAAGGATATGGAAATGAGGGAAGGAGTCAGTTTGGGAGAGATAATCCTTAGTTCAGGTCTCCTGAAGGATTCGCGAACACAGCCAGGTCCCATACAGTCAATTTTGCCAAAGAGCGGTTCCCGAGAAAACGTATATGTCTTTCAAGAAAATCAGAGTTCAAAGCCCCTAACCCCAACTAAATAATTTTGAAGTTGGAACAATAGAACAGTGAAGGCAGCAGCATAATTAATTACAGTAATGAATTGACTCAGAAGAAATTAAAACTAAATTTATGAATTTATTCGTCTAAAAGAGAGCTCGCTTGAGCCCCTTTGTCCTATGCCACACGGGACTAGAGCAGAAATAAGTGAACTATCATAAAGATCGGACTTTTTTCTAAGGATTTGAAATTTGTTTTTTTGTTTTGGGCATCCTCATTTGAATTCAAATGAATCTTTTTCATCTAAATAGTGACTGTTTCCTATTTCCAAACGACTGAGTGTAATGAAATTTAATAGCAGAAAGTAACAGAGATGAATGATGTTTGAAGAGACCTTGATAAATCTTATTGAGTTAAATGTTGTCGGTCTATTGAGAAATCAAATTGTTTCATCAATAAAAAAATGTGCTTTAGGGACATATTACGTCACACGAATTTCATGATTTAATACTTTAAATTTTGTCATGTGGCGTCACAAAAAGGTTTATGTCACAGGTGATATACTTCGTTGTGCCCCTCTTCGTCCATGAATTGTGATGAAATAAACGGATGACCTCTTATAATACTTTTCTCTAGACTATTAACCGACTAATCATAAAATGATCGATTTTGTATCATAAGAATTTTTAGTAGATTTAAATTATTTGAAATAAAGTTTCTTATAAATAATTGTGTATTTTTTATCAACTATTTTTTTTAAAGCTAAATTTTTTCCCTTAGAAGAGAAAAATATATAACTTACAATCAACAGATGTGGCATGACACGGTTTAATGGCGTACATTGTGCCACATTCAGAACATAGTTGTATCATTTTGCTCATCTTTTCTGTATGTAGACAGACAATTTTACTGCTATTTTGTTTTAACTTATGTTGCGATTGTAATTGTCAGTTGTTGTTGTTATTATTATTATTATTATTATTGTTGCTGCAGTTGTTGTCGTTGTTGTTGTTGTTGTAGTTGACGCCATTGTTTGTCATTTGTTTTTATTGTTGCAACATTAGTTGTTGTTTTTGCTATTGTTGGTACAACTTATTTCCACTTTTGTGCGTCGACCGACGAGGGCCCTTTTTATGGTACAACGAAGAAACACCAACATTTCCAGCCGACTGCCTTGATTTGTTTTCTTTTTTGCATTGCTGCATTTTCTATTTGCGTGTAATAAACTTGCAACATCAACTCAACTCAACGCAACTCATATCAACACAGTGTGCAACATTATGTGGGTCGTTGCACGCCAAACATGGCAACCACCAACTGCTGTTGCTGCTGCCACCGTTTTGTACTAGCAAGGATCTAACGAAGCGCACTCTACCACCATTTGTCTTTGTGTTGTAACAGCAAATGATGTTTCTCTAACAAAACAGACAACAAAAACAATGGTACTCTCGTGTATATGACAAATGTTGTTGCATTTATGTACATACATATACTTATACTGATGATATAATGCACATACCTACATACTATTTATCTAACTGTCAGTCAGTCTGTCAGTCTGTTTGTCTGTGTATGTTTGTGTCTGTGGGTGTCATCGCCATATTTACATCGTCACTATCATTAACCGACAAAGCGAAGATATGAGTAATAACAAAACAACTTTCGTGTTGTTGTTGTTGTTGTTGCAACATATTGCAATTGTCAACGCTTATCAAATGCTAATCATTAAAAATGCATGCATTGCATGTTAAAGAGTCTCGCACTTCTCTCGCTTTTGCTTTATGAATTTTCACTTACCTAAACTTGAAATAAGATTTCCAAAAGTATCTCCATTTTGCCATGTAAAATAGAAGATGCCAAAGAAACGCACAATGACAGCGTCAACATCTTGCTTCGTTACAGCAGAATACACTTGTCCCAGTTGCGTTAGATATGTGGATTGAGCTGCCCACATAGGTGCCCCGGCAATACCAAGTAATGCACTAGCCGGCAGCAGAGTACAAAATCTAAATGAATCAAAGAATCAGGACTACTACTACTACTACTACTACTCCATCTACTCTACAAGATCACATTTCTATTGCATTCCTTGAACTTACCGTGGATACAGTTGAGTTGCAATATATGGTGTATAACATGACATGGTAAGTGCCAATGTTGTCTTCACAGTCAACTTGCGTATGACGAGCGTTGGCAGAAAAATGCCAGAAAAGCTAACCGAAAGATAAACCATACACATACCAAATTTGCCAAGGTTACTTTCAGTATGTAGCGTTGATTGCAGATTTAGTGTACCCTGTAAATCAACAATACAACAATCCAAATTAACATTTTTTTTTTTTTTTTTGATTATTCTACCACTAACCTCATAAGCAATATACTGCAACATCATGGCAAATGATAAGACAAATACATTTTTGTAAATTCTCTTCGACTCTTGCGGCGTCAAATAGACTTTTTCTCTTAACGAAGCACGACTTAGCGTATGGTTGCTGCGTATCTGGAATTATGTATATTTAGATGACAAAACACAAAGATAGTTTTGTGATTATAATTCCTCCTCGAAAGTCTTCTTACTTTGTAAATTTTTTTCGGTCTTGTAATAACTTCAATGAAATCACTTTGAGTAGATATAAGCGACATTTTTGTGTTTAAAAATTATAAACTAAAAATTTTGTTAAAAATATAATATGCTACTAAGTTTATTTTTCTTTGAGTATTCAAATATCTATACAGATTAGTAAAACACAAGATTACGACAATCATAGTTTCTTCATTTTTATAAAAAAAAAAAAAAAAAAACAACTGTACTTATAAAATAGTGATGACATAAATGTGAAATGAAAAATATCAATGAAAATATTTACTTATTTTGCTAAAAACATATATATTTTCTAGTTCTTATAGTTTCTGCAAAACAGCTGTCCGGTTTCATCATATTGATCAACACCATATACATACTCGTATACGAGTAGTAGAAGTGTAACGGAGCCAACGAAAAACATGCTATGCTCTCACCAATGCAGAGCAGTAGCAATAGTAGTAGGACAAAACACAAATTATGATGTTCGTCCTCTGCTATGTGATGTGTGCTCTTGTAGCATAAAGCAAGAGCAAACATACTCGTAGCACTAGCAAACAAAATAGTGACTATTATTCTGCTCTCGTAGCAAGCATTAATGATCCGGAGTAATGCTACAGTGATACTATGGAGCAACGGAGCAATACTACGGAGCACAATGAATCATTCTTATTAGTTTAAAACAAATTCTACGAAATCGCATATCATTTTCAATCACTGTACGGAAGTTCATAGATTAACCTCCAAATTGCATTTAATAGCGTATTCACACAGAGCGGATGCTACATCCACCTCGGATGTAGCATGTATGCTAATCCAATTTAACAACAACAACAGGGAAAATGGCGAAATGTAGGGTTGAATTTTTGAATGTGTATGCTGCAATCCTCCTCGGATACTATTGTACATCCAAGGCAATGTTACTGCCGTTTATTTGGTCATGTTCTCCGTTTTGGTTATTCTTTACTGTCTTCCTGTCATTTTATTTATTTATTTATTTATATAATGCTAACAAAAAGTTAAAACTAAATAGTTAACAGTGGTTTAAGCTAGTCATGGCTGCCAGGACTTTAAGCTAGTTCCTGTCATTTTGTTGCTCGGCATTATTAAAAAGCTGGTGCTGGCACAAAATAATTTTAAGAAAATTTCAAATATTAAATATTTTTGTAAAATTTTAACCCTTATGCAGACACTAGTTTTGGCACCCTTATTCCCGACACTATGGTCTGACCAGACATTTATATTATGTAGATATTGGTAGTAATTATTTAGTGTTATGTATCTTTTATGTATCTGTGCGTGTGTCATTGTTATATCATCATCGTTGTGTGTTCAGGTAAATTGGTAAAATTACATAAAAAATATAAAGAATTGCACATGGGTCTGGCAACACCATGATGTACAAGATTGAGATAACAAATTCAAAATTGGCCGTAAATTAAATTGGATTCACTAAAGATGCTCGCTTGGAACTCCGATACCCTCCGCCCGCTAGCTGGTTTCTTCGATGCGGTTCGCAGATAAGTTCGATAGAGACGCACATGTGACGTAAATGCACCTCCACTAAAACTCCGTCAGGAGGCGGAGGCAGATGGAGAAGCGGACATACGATATCTTGCGTATGTTCCGCAATACCGAATTTAAGTTTTCACTATATATACACGTATGTGTAAAGATATTGGGAACACAAATGGGCTTTTTCATTCGGGTTCATTGCCAGAAGATACTGAATTCTTTTTATTAAAAATAAACTTTTTATTCTGAAGAAAGAAATATTTTGCTACTTATCAATGCCAATGATTATGGAAATCTTCTTTATTCAAGTACTCATTAAAAATGAAAGTTTAATTTGTCAATTACGGTTGCAATGTCTATTGTGAAAACTTAATATACATTCGTAGTTTACTTTAAGCAACGTAGTAGTGTATTTTCGATTTCCGATGCACTTCTTTTGTTTTATCTTTGTTCTTTCGACTGTCGCTTACGTGGTTATGCGATGATGTCACTTGGACTGAACATACGAATTGGCATTAGAGTTGCATTTGCATAACCGATTACGATTGCGATACATGACCAACTTATATTAATTTAATTTATGACCTACTTATTTACACGTGTAATGTTGCCAGATCTTTAGCAACAATGGGTGGTGAATCATTCAAAAATTCAGTTTAGTTTATGTTTTAATTAAAAGATCTAATCGAAATTTCTTTTAAAGCAGATCAAAAGTCATTACACTTGCCACAAGCAAATGGTTGTTAAACATTGTATTTCAGAATAGTTCTAGGGAAAATGAATTGAATTCATGAAAGTTGACTAATGAAGAATCTCTTTCGCAAACCACAAACATGAAGATCTTATCAATTCTTGCAAATACATTTACTACAATTAAACATTATACAAACCGGTTTTCTTTTCAATCAATTGTCAAAATTTAATTAAGGCTACTACAAAGTTTTGATGAACTAAAGCGACCCTTTAAGGTGATTAGTATATAAAGTTAGATGTTACTAACTTGGCACCACATAGTCAATCTTAAGCAATGAAACATTACGCACTCACTAGTTTAACTTGTAAGTTTTTGCACTTAACACGTTGAGCTCTCATCCTAGATTAGAGTGTTAACCTTTTATTTTCTAGTACTTGTTGCTTGTTTTTTGGCAACAACTTCAGCCGCTTTGCGTCGTAAGACCCAAGCCAATGTGAACGAACAAAGAGCTCTTTTGCCTCATAGAGGTGGTGGTTACTCACAGGCACAATGTATTTGTGCACCTGGACCACCAGGACCTCCAGGAGTACCTGGTACACCTGGTCAGCAAGGTACTAGAGGTGATCGTGGTGACGATGGTCCTACGGGTCCTATTGGACCACCTGGTGCGAATGGACAACGTGGTGTTCCAGGTAGAACTGGTATTCCTGGTCCTATTGGACCTCCTGGTCGCCAAGGTCGTCGTGGCTTTCCTGGTGAAAGAGGTCCGGCCGGACCACCAGGACCACCGGGTAATATATTCTTTCAACCATAGGTTTCTTTTGAAGATTCTTCGAATTGTTATAATATGTATTTTTATCAGGACCCCCTGGCCCAACTGGTCCTCCAGCTGCGACAGCACGTTCATTTGATGGTACGAGTGGATTTGACTTATTTAGTGCTTTACCTGACTATGATGTTAATGTGGGACCGGATGATGATGAGCTAGACGATGCGACACGTAATGCTGATGATGATGAAGAAGATGATGATGATTATAAGAAAAAATAATACTAAAGGCTTTTGAATTGCAATAAAACTTATTTATAAATTTAAAAAAAAAGGGATTCAATATACATTTTTATATGGCACTTCGCTTGTTGATACAAATCTTCCTTGTTTGTAAACTTGTTCATTGATCAAACAGTTCAAAGGCCTCCAACACCGTTTAGATTCATAAACTTTATTTCACAACGATGAAACAAACACGTTTAGCATTGCTCAGTATAGAGAGTGATTTGTTTCTAGAAATGGACATTGAACAAATCATTAATGATTTTGCTTCTAAAAAAAAAAAAAAAAACACTTGTGTCCGTGACTGTGTCTTTCACTCAAATCTTAGTCAGCCTATCTAACTGTTACTCATTGCTATTTGTTTCGTTGATTGAAGCTTGAAAGGGCTTACACTTTCTTTATTGTCCTGGGCCCTGATACCCCTGCATCTGGCCTGGTATACGAGTATACTTAGTAATAATTATATACATTTACATTATCTTATTACTCCGAGTGCCATCAAAATGAGTTCTTAAGAATTTAATTAGATGTTGCTAGTTGCTAATCAACAATGAATTTTAAACAACTAAAAAACTAACGAAACTCGTGTTTAAATTGATAGAGTTTTTTATTACTAAAGTTACTTGTCTTTTTATTAGTCTAATAGTCTAATATGCGAATTTGAAAAATCATTAAAAATGTCTGCTTTAAGTCTGCAGCAAACAAAATTCAATGGACTGTAAATTTGTATATTTTGTTACAATAAAATTGTGATTCTACTAAGTCTGTGCCTGATGCCAATACAAAAAAAAAAAAAACAAATTTACTTATTTGTACTCTTATAACAACAAGATGGGCGGATTTGCGATAAATTTCTAATTTGTAGTAAAACATTCAAAGTTCACGTTTAGAAAGTCAGTACTACTACTTACATGACAATAAACTTGATTTTATTTTACTTATTTTCTTCCTAAGGACTATGGAAGACTATGTAGATATAAACAAATTTGTTATTTTCTTTGTTTTGCCAAATTTAAATAAAGTAAAGAAAAAGCCAAGGGAATCAACCACCACACAAATAAATACTTAGCTTATATTTTCCTGAAAGACTCATGATGGTCAATCAACTTTTATGGGTGCAAGAAATAGTGCAGCAGACAACAAAAACAACAGGAGCACAAACAATAAGTTTGTTGTATAATAGATTGAAAAGTAGTAGATGAAGAAATTAGAAAGCAAAAGAAAAATAGACAAATGGACGACTGACAGACAAACATGCAGATAGATAGATAGAAAGAAGTATAGAAAGAAAGGCTCAAACTCTTTTTATTTTATTTGACTTGACTTTGACTTAGTAAAGCTTCTCTTAGCTTTTGGTTGAATTGGTATTTTGCTTTGCTTTCAGCAATGAGCTTGGTTTTTTGTTGTTGTTGTTGTTGTTGTGATAGATTTTTAAGAAATCATTAAATCAGGTTACCTAAATGTTCTGCGGGCAAAGTCTGACAGAGATTTGTAAGCCTATGACAACAAAGTCGCCAATGCTTTGAAGCTTCACTTACAAGATTTTTAAAACCTTTCACTCTTTTTTCTATTTCTTTTTTGTTCGTTGTTGTTGTTGTTACACTTTACACCAAACACATTCAAATAGAAAGAGGAAGGGAAAAAAAAAACTGCCAGATGGACAGAT
The DNA here is from genome assembly GCA_035041805.1 of Amiota mariae. Taxonomy (NCBI): domain Eukaryota; kingdom Metazoa; phylum Arthropoda; class Insecta; order Diptera; family Drosophilidae; genus Amiota; species Amiota mariae. The sequence continues at coordinate 8,928,959 of JAWNKV010000337.1, forward strand.
AGACAAGTAATCAGTTAATGCCGTTAGTATAATTTATATATCTTATATCTAAAGTTTTGCGGTTCTTGAATTGTTGTTCTACTTTTTTATTATTTAAAGTGTTTCTATGTAATTTGAATTGACAAAAAAGAAAACGAACAGAAAACGATTAAAATTACTAATGTTGTTTTTATTTTTTTTTATTTTTTATTTTTGCAGATTTGCACATTCTCTTTTCTTCAAAGACACGGGTAAGTTACATAAAACATTTAGATTCTTTTGAAATTAAGAAATAAGATAGAGAGAGAGAGATCAATATCTTGAAAGTTTGATGAATTCCATTCATTACTATTTGTTCACACTTGATCAAATGAATGATTGAATGAATATATATGAATAATATGAGAATATTTTTCCCTGAGTTTGAATTTGTTTTTAGAAAAACATACATTGTTTATTGTGAGATAGATGATTTTAAAATAATTGTTTATGTCAGCTATTAAATCCAAGGTTAGTTGAAGATTTTTGAGGAGGTAAAGTCCTCTCAATGTTTTATTTAACTGAATTTAGTAAGATTCATAAATGAGAGATTCTTAAGAATGTTTGGTATGAAGAGCGATGAAACAGTTCCTAAGGAATATGAGACTTAGGCATGAAGGAAGGGTTTTTTATAATCGGAAGGTCGGTCTACTACCGAGTGCGGGACGGGAACCACGCTAAACCCTATGTGCGATTCGATACATATTTCGTCACAACGAATGGGAGATCATTTCTGCTCAAAGTCTATCTGTCCTAACTGAATGGGTCTTTAATTATTCTGTAATATTTGTAGATCATGACTACAAATCATCAATCTACGATCCCTTGACCGGTTTATCAGTTGAACGATCAGCTTGCGCTCGTAATCTTTCTTGTGCTCTACATCGCTCTATTGCACGAAGAGTATAAATTGTTACCACTTGAAATTTTTCTTACGATTGTCACATGTGTGTGACTGACACCAGGTTATCTTCTGTAGGTGGTTCACCAAAATACTTATCTATATGTGTCCCCTGTTCACTAAAGTGAGTTTCTCTAGAAGAGAAGGTGTTGAGCAACTTCGGTGATACCGATGCTGACAGGACAGGACAGAAGAGCTCCTCCTTGTGCTTAAAACGGTACTTATAAAATTTAAAGAAACCGTATCCAATGAGTATCTGTGCCACTTCTCTATGTTTCCGGGTTATCCATCTATCTATGCTGGGAAAAAGGGAAAACTTCAATCTCTTTTCCTATCATCTTTGTAATTCTTAGATTCTGCATCGCCGCTCATCTCCTGTGAATTCTCTTGTAGCGTAAGTGTACTAGAAGATGATGAAAGATGTACTAGACACAAAGAATACTAAGTGAAGACTTTTGAGGTCAATGCCATGCACGAAAAGTTCGCTGTAAGACTGAAAGTGCCATACAATTCATATGACTTAATTGTGTATTCTAAGTTGCTAACAATATTCATTTAATTTGTAGCCATTGAGGCTACCAGTTTAAATGTTATTTTTGGATATGGGAAAGGCTCAAACAAATCAAATTTACAGAAAAAAATAACACCGATATGATCAATAATACTTTGTATATATTGTAAGTAGTAAGTAGCATAAGTGACATAAAGAGAAATAGATAAACATTAAAGCGTTAAATCTTTAAATTATCTAAATATCAAATGTATAAATAGTCCTACTCCTTTGATTCCTATCGATTTAACTAAAGCTGATTTGATTTTACTACTCGTACTACTAAGGATGAGTTAAACTAAAAATGGATTCCATTCTATTATTTGTAATCAGCAGAAAAACTTGTATTTCAAGCAATAGGATTCACATGAGAAGTTACTTGGTTGGTATTTCAACGAAGCTGTTGTAAGAGAGTAGTAGTATCTTGGTTGATAAAAAGTTTTTTGCTAAATTTCATATGATGTGAAATCCCTTAAGCGTTGTCACAACAACAGCAACAGCAACAATAACAACAACAACACCAACACCAACGCAACAACATGAATGAGAACACAAGAATAAGAACAACATGAAAAACGACAACGCGTTCAGTTGCTCGTACGTTCTTTCGTTCGTTCGTTGTGAAGTTTCCAAGTCATTATCATTAAAGCCATACTTTGCGTACTTCTTGGTGGCATAAAACTTTGGTTTGAAAAAATACATTTGAAGCCAACAGATACAGATACAGATACATAGACATACACAGATACTTATACAACTGATACGAGTACACTATACTCCTCATATGTGTGTTTGCATGTGTATTTCGTATTAAAAACTTTGTCATTGTCCACAATGCCGGGAAAAATATTTGCCTGAAGAAGTTAATGCCGCTTCTTGTTGCCTCAAATTTACCAAAAATTCTATAGATACATACATATGTAAGTATACTCGTATGTATGTAAGTAGTTGTACCTACAACATATGCGTCGAGAGAGTCATGTATAGAAATAACTAACGCACAAATTTACACCAACAAAAGCGATCAAGTATGCATATAATATAGTAGATACATATGTATATCTATGTATGTAGTTACAATATACGATATATGGATGGATCCTATGCTTATATGCATCATGTTTTCCATAATGAGTGGGCGTGGTGGTGGTGGTGGTGGTGTTGCTGCTGCTGCTGCAAATGAGTGTAAAGCGATAACTACTTTTTGTTGTGCAACTCATGTCGAAAAGTTTAAAATTTTGAGTAGTTTTTTTGAACAAGAAAATGATGAAAGATAGAAAAAAAAAAAAACAAACCAAAAGATGAAAGGAAACAAAGCAATGCAATAACAACAACAAAATGTTTTTTAATATATTTCTGATATGAATTTCATTGGTAGCAACAAAAGCAACAAACAACAAGAAGAAAATGGAAGTTTGAATCTATTGTACGAGTAGATCAAGAGATTTAAACTGCTTTCTGCTGGTTCTACTTAGTTTTTGTTTTTAATGTAGCAAGTTCTTGTGTTTCTAATGGAATAATAAAAAATTACATCGAAAGTAGCTTCAATTTATATTTCTTGTCAATGAGAATATTGTACCATATACGAGTACAGTAATGAGATCTTTTCTCTTTCTTATTTCAATAGTGTAAATAATTTTCTTGTAGATGCTTTTCAAGGGATAAGAAAAAGAACAAAACAAAACTTAATTTTAATTGAAGATTTGGAATCTCTAGGGGAAATCTGATTTATCAATTGAATTTCTTTTTAATGAAGACAAAAAAAAAAAAAAAAAAAAAAAACTTCAATCAGAAACATTTTCCTGTGATGCAATATAAAACTAAAAATTCGTAGAGTCAGGGGTATTCCCGGCAAAAGTTTTGGAGCCTGACGATCCCGCCTTCCCTGAATTGTGGTGCATGGCGATTACTTACAGTCTACCGTGCAGGCAAACAAATGTACAAGATGACCAAGAAGTAATGGCACGACAACACTGAATCCGAGCTAAGCTCTGTGGAAGAAGACGAGCATATAAGTGGTGTGCCTAGACGTAGGTGAATAAATGATTGACCTCTAAAAGAAATGCCTTGTCGAAGTAATACAGAGAACAGAGGAAGAGGAAGATGTGGGAGACGGTGGCTACAGGTCCAAAGGAATTCCTCCCTTCATTAAATGCCAAGAAATGCAATTAGTTTTCATCGTCATTATATCTGCAAGTAACAAATTTAATTGGATCCCAAACGCAAATAGTATAGTGTCAATTAATTAAAACAAATATTCAAGATCAATATAATTTTAATAACATTAACATAGCCAAAAATCACATATTTTCTATTGAGAACAATTTATGTATAGAAAATACGGAATTAAATCTATTTTGTTGCATCGCGCTTTTCCATGAATACCTTCAGAGTCTCATTCAAGATAAACGTTATGCGCTCCTTATCCGATTGATTGCCCTGCTCGTACTGACCATCCAGTATAGTAATAGCAAGGGAAAAATTGACACTGGGTTCCTCATCCTTATTTCGTTCCAGTAATTCTCGCATATCTTCGAAATGTTCATTTACGTACTGAATCAATTCAAGTTCAGCACCCATTGATTCTACGAGGGTGATGATACGTGACATTAAACGCATTTTCTCCAGAAATTGACGAGGAGCTGAAGACTTTGTTGGATAATTATCTTCATCGTTTGCGGGGTCCAAAGACATTGGTTTAAAATTTTCAGGATTATCGCCAGACATTTTTAATGTGAAATTTTACAATTTCGTGTGAGTTATAAAGAATAATTATTATTATTAGAATTAATGATATTATATTTCGTTAGGTTCTTATTTTTCAATGACTACTATGATTTTAATTTTTTCGATTTTACATATTTGTATATCCAATGGAAAAATTTAAAGTAGTCTTTGAGCTAAAGATCTGATATTTTTATTCCGGTTTGTATTGTTTTTCACGGAATGTTGTGTATTTTTTTTTTTATTTGTATAATCTTCACGCAGTGAAGTTTGTAATACACAGAAAGAGACATCGGAGACCCCATAAAGTATATACATACATATATTCTTGATCGGCGCGACGAGATGTGCTGATTTAGCTATGCACGTCTGTCCGTCTGTATGTATGGAAACTAGTCCTTCAGTTTGGAGCTAGCGAGCTGAAATTTGTCGGAATCAGTCGAATCGGACCATTGGACGGGTTCCCCCCATATATACCACAAATCTAAATTCTTGTTCCTAATAGAAAAAATGTATTGTTTTTTGTACTATCGACATGAAATTTGGACACTATAAGTTTTTGACCCGTATTCACTTACCATGTAAATTTCAAGACCCTCGGACTATTGGAGGGGTACATGAACTTAGAACAATAATCAGAAACTTAAAAAAAGGTGCGTGGAGAGTATTACAACTTCGGCAAAGACAAAGTTATTTCTGTTTATTCTTTATTTTTTAACCGACTTAAAAAAAAGTTATGTTATATCTTTTTGTCCTGTATTTTTTGCTAAGCGAACGAGGAAAAAATCTTCCAAAGAAACTTAAGCCCGTGCCACAAGTTTTGTCTCATTCATTAGCCTACCGATTAAAAAACACCCTATCGCTTCAAATTCCTTTTAACCCTACGGTACTGGTAAATCATTCTTTAGTTGGGAGGAATAGTTTAGTAAATTACATTAAGTAGGACCGCATAATATTGGCAATTTCAGCAGAGAAGAATGCCCAGTCCTCCGTAGAAGTTAACATGCGCTTTACAATCTCGTGTGAGCTGCAAAGAGATCCAAGGCGCTTATACATTCTTCGTCGCTCTGCTTCGAGTCGGTGGAACTCAGGTACAAGTTGCTCCAGATCCTCTACAACATCTCTGCAAAGACCACAGTATAGATCCTCTGCATACCCAATTCTGTGCAGGTACTGCCTGAAGCATCCATGCCCAGTTGCGAATAAAGTGAATTCAAACTCGACGTCTCCGGAACCAACTTGCTTTATTTTGGAATAAGCTGATGAATTCTTTGTGGCTCTACACTGATTCACCTGTATATTTTTAGGTACCTGGTCATCACTGTTTGCACTCTGAGAAGATGTACAGACGAAGTATTTATCATTAGTATTCAGAGATTCCAAATCTATTGGCCGCATCATCTGACACTGTTCAATAATATCTGCAGATTCTCAAGTTTGCAACCCAGTGAGCACTTTTTATTATACGAAGGTAGGACTTGTTTGCAAGTGCCCCTGCCCAGATCGGAACCGCATAGAGCAGTATAGGGGCCATCCTCATATTACGTAACACAAATTTCATGATTCTTTGACGCCCTCTCCTTCCTGTCACACGTACTCACATTTGTGAGACCTTCCCCTCTGGTGTAACGTCACTTATTTTGCAGTGGAAACCAATTATATAGTGTTACCTTATTTTCTTTGATCCTTTGAAATTTAAATTTTTGTCTCATAGGATTTTTATAAGGGTTCTATATAGTAGGTCACAAAGCCTTACAGTAGAGTTCACAATATTTTTAAGCTTTTCGTTTACAGTTAAAGGTTCGTGTTTTAATTTTTTAGATTTTATCATGCGACGTCATAAAGCTTATGATCCCCTCTTCCTCTCTGATACAGGTGGTCACACTTCGTTGACGCTCTCCCACTCTCATAAGATGTGACGTAATATATGGATTGCCCCATATATGCATTTAAGTATCTTCGCGATTTCCTCAAAAACTATTTTCACTATTCAGCTGCACATTTTTCTGAGAAAAATGAAAAATGTGTAAAAAACATTGTCCTAGACTGATGATTCTATTAGTTAGGCTGTGCATCATTTTAATTCATATTCGAATTGTAAAATATTGTAGATCACGTATTTTTGACGCCTACATTAGATTGTTTGTATAGAACTATTGAAAAATCTATTTGCTCTCATACTCGTACTATTAATCTCTTGAATTTTTCGTATTTAAAATCTTGTCATACAATAGTAAATAAACTAAAATTTAAATGTGTGTGTGTGTGTGTTCGTGTCATGGTCAAACACTAAATATTCTTGTAACAACACGTCCGTCATTATAGTATATGTAGATACATACTACGTATATAATATTTGTTGTAGATAAATCTCAGTATTATAGTAGATACATCTGTACAATATAAGCCAATGATACATATTTTATTTGCCACAATGCGCCATGCCATGCCATGCCACATTGAACAATAAGCAGCAAACGAGCGTGCGAATGAGATAGGGAATTTATACTCTCATCATCAAGGATCGATGAGGATTTACTTATATGCGTGTGTGTATATGTGTGTGTCTTCCTGACATTTTAGTCAATCAAATGTGCACGCGCCAGCATGTCAAGTGAACGCACATTGCCCGGATGGAGCCGTCCTGATGTTGTCCAGTCGACAGTCGTTTCCCCGTCCACCCTTGGACAGTTCATTGACGCGTCGCATTAATCGAATCCAACACGTTGTTCAAGTGTCTCGTTTGTGAACTGACGAAATATTTCACGTGTGCATGCTCACGGATTGCCATTGTCAATTTCACACGCCAGTTGTTGTATATTCTCTTATGTAATGTTATGTTATTTTGTGTTGTGTTGTGTTGTGTTGTATTCTGTCCAGTTCTGTTCTATTATGTTCTGTTCTGTTCAGTTTTGTTCTGTTCTATTCGTCCATCAAGCCAAGCTGCCGGCTTTGGTTCTATGTATCGTTCTTGCTCTCGAACTCTTCTGTAAAATAAAGCGGCTAACACAATTCGTTGCACGTGCAATTGATTGAATTGACCAAAGACTGCGACGTCGCGTCGAGGACAACGATGCTATTTCAACTTTGCCTGGATACGGTCAATGTTGCTGGTGCTGGTGCTGGTGTTGATATTGCTATTGTTGGCAATTGATGACTGACACACATCCGACGACGACAGTGACGATGACGATGATGCGGCGTGTGTAACAATTATTCAATTTGATTTGAGCGCCTTCCGCCATCATATTGTTTCTGTTTCTAGTTTTTTGGTTTTGCCATATTTCTGTTTATATATTTTTTTCTATGGTACATAAATTGTTGCAGGTGCACACGCTACAATCAACACACACAAACTCTGCTCTCGCTCCCTGGATACCCTTTTATATTATCCTTAAACTACAATATATCTACATATGTCCTTTTACTCGTATGTGTTGCATCAAAATTGATACGATTTTTTCTTCTCTCTGCTTTGGTTTGTTTTGTTTTGTTTTGTTTTGTTTTTATTTTATATTCAAGTTACATTGATGGTTGTTGTTGCATCATATTGTTTGTTGTTGTTGTTGTTGTTGTTATTGTCGTTAGTGTTACCGTTACAGTTACCGTTATTGTTGTTGTTGGTGTTGTTGTTTTATTGTCACACTTGAACAGACGCCAAAATGTGTCAACGACAGCCGCTTGCAACACCTAACAGCTTTCGCCCGTTTTCGCACCTGGGTGGCTAAGAGGAAGAAGTCCTTTTTACTAACTGAATGGTGGCCTGGTTGGCAAGGACAACTGCAATGACAACAACAACAACAACGACAACGACAATAACAACCGGATATAGCACTTGTCTAGTGCTATTAAGCGATTATAAACTTTGAGGTTTCTGCCCTAGTGTTTGTTTGTATGTGTGTGGGTCGCAATAGCATCATCGTCGTCGTCGTGGTTACATTGTATCTATGCATAGATACATACTCGTACTATTCGGTCGATGTATCTGTGTGTGAGTGTGTTTGTGTGTGTGTGTGTGTGTGTGTGTGTATGTAAAACGGAAGTAAATTTAATGTGCTCGACGTGTGTGCTTTACAAAGTTCGTGCTAAAGTGTTGGCATCATCATCTCTCACTCGCACTCTCACTCTCACTTATTCACTCTCCTTCCTCTATCAAGTTTATCTGTTATTGTGTATCTGTGGCGCTATTGTCAGTTTCCTGTGTCAATATTACAATACAAAATACACATCCTAAGAGTACTTTTATTGATGACAATGACATTTTAATTACACACCTTCTTCTCTGACACTCCTTTCTTCTTTTTCTCTATCATCTTTCTATATTTATTTATGCATAGTTACAATTTTTTTCCCCTATTATTTGTCCTCAAACCAATTTGTACATCATACTTACTGTATTTGTAGGTTTGGTCCTTTTCTTTTTGTCCTTGTCCGTCTCATTATGTCATTCTAATTTTCACTCGCTTTCCATTTAACCCCATATAAATACATATGTGCATATGTTTGTTTGTGTGTTTGATGGTGTTGTCATTGTTGATATAACATAAATTAATTAAGTGTTTTGGATCAAAATTTAATGGCACATTTAGTTAACCTAATTAGAAAACAAGTGCGTTACATGTACTAAGTGTAACAATGTTTGGTAAATTCCACAATGACTGACAGCAATTGGGATTTGTTGTTAATGATAACTTTGTAGTGAAAGAGTCTAAAGCGACAAGAAGGAATAATAATAAATACTTAGAAATATACAATATATGGGCAGTACAATGTTTTATCCATTTATAAATAGATGTACGAGTATCCTTAGTACATATATCATGATCGAATCGTTCATTACACGAGGCACCTACATACATATATCTCAAAAACTATAGGAGTTGGGTAACATATACTACATATTCGTACTTGATATTTGTATCCTTTGATTTCGGAGCAGAGGAAACATTTTTTTTTTTTTTTTTTTTGATAAAAACTTGCACATAAAAACACAAAGTTAAAATTTCGTATGTACTTAGTTTGTAAATTGGCGCTCAACAACTAAGAAAACAATTTACAGATAAGTAGTAACCCCTATTTGGCGTTACGCAATCCAAATCTGCGGTATTGCAGCTGCCAGCAGTGTTCAGAGAACCCGGGCGTACCAAAACAAGGCGCTTGGTCACATAACTGGGGCTCCTTGGTTTGTGCGGAATATCATCTCGTACAGAGACCTAAGGATACCCACGGTGAGCGAAGAAATCCTGCAAAACAGCAATCGTCATCGGCAAAGACTGGAAACTCTTCCAAACTGTTTGGCGAAAACGTTATATAAAAAATAACAAAAGAAATTGAAATTAATGATTTATTTTTCCCTATGGAAGAGTCCAGGAGAGCCAAGACCAGATAGCAGAAAATCGCCGTACACGCAAAACACTTGTCTTTTTTATGCCTCTCACGAACAAACTGAACATGCTATATGACTAAAACCGTGAACATATCTTCGAGACGAGTGTACCAACATAAAAAAAAAAAATAATCGAAAGTCGAATGTACGTAGCCCGCGAAATTTGAAAATTCACCTTATTTATTGAACAGACCTCGTATAAGGGTCCCAGAATTTTGTATTCTGGATCATTGTCGAATCTTTCGTACTCATGATACTTTTTTCCGGCGCATTCCCCGCTTTGCATTAATTTTATGTAGAATGTTATATATGTACATAATTATAAATTATAATTTAGTTATTAATTTGAGCAACAGCGACAAAAAGGCCTTCAAGCTCAGGGGAAGAGTTAGGAAGGATTGGAGGAAAATTAGAAAAGTGCAGGACCAGACTTGAGCGGGAATCGGAACCCGTGACTCTAGGATATCTGCTTGGCACACTAACCAAAGAGCCAATCAAAAATCCATATTTATTTGATATTATTATATGACATATTCCTATGATATATTTCTATGATATATTCTTATATAATAATTCTATGACATTATTATATGACATTATTATATGACATTATTATATGACATTATTATATGACATTATTATATGACATTATTATATGACATTATTATATGACATTATTATATGACATTATTATATGACATTATTATATGACATATATATGAATATGACATAATTCTATGACACATTTCTATGATATGATATTTGTAAGTGTCCACTCACGATTTGGAAACCATGACAATTTAGACCGAATTTTTAGGTCGATTTTGTTATCTTTCAGTAATTCAATATTGAAGCCAATAACTGACAATAACAAATAAACAGACAGACAAAGTTCCTCTCCGTGTCTGTATGTCTATGTGTGTGGTATGTTTTTCTGTTTGAACGAGATGAATTCATACGATTTATGAAAAAGGTTCAATTAAAAAAATGTTGGAAAACCCCAAATGAACTGCCGAAAAAAAAAAAATAATTAAAAATTCGAAAAAAGTAAGGTCTGTAAGTGAGATCCATATAAAGCTTAGAGAAATATTTTAAAATCAATCAAGTCGTCTTTGTCAAAAATCTAATCGGATCAGCCAATCTGTATCCTTTTTTAGGGTTCCGTACCCATAGGGATCTAACGGGACCCTATTACTAAGCTTACGATGTCCGTCCGTTCGTCCGTCCGTCTCCTGCTCTATCTCATAAACCGTAATAGGTAGAGAGTTGAAATTTTCACAGAGTGTGTAATTCATCTTTGGTGTAGAACGACAAATACTAAAAATATACATTTTTAGAAGCATTATTCCTTTATTTAACCTTTTGTTTAACAAATTATTTATTTTTTTTTTTTTTTTTAGTATACTTTAAGCTGTTAATTTTAGTATACTTTAAGGCTATTAAATATAATAATAACATAATTTAATATTTTAAGCAAAAAATCTTGTATGATGGTACGGAACCCTCCGTGTGCGAGTCCGACTCACACTTGGCTGATTATTTTTTTAACTTCTGCCTTTATGGTTGCTTATAGTTGTCAATCACAGTGCATTCTTCTTCAACTTCATTATTGGTAACACAATCTGTTCATGGTATTTTTATGATGCTTCGAAAGAGCCTTAATTCGAGTGAGTCTAACTTTTTGATGTCTGCTATGTATTTTCAAAGTCTATGTTCTCCTGGCAAAGAGCAATATTGACTAAATATAACCTAAAAGGCGAAAACAAATTTTAATCTTTATATTGAGATTATGACTGTTGAATTCCTTTCTATGTATTTCGCGCTGTTTCTATATCATATTCTATTTCTTAAGAACAATCCCATATTTCATTATTATTTCAGCTTCATCATCTTCTGACCACATAGACTTCATTGTCCGTATTGCAGTTTTCTTCAATAACAAAGCAACAAACAAAGCAAAGCCAAAGCCGCGTTTCCATTCAGCTACATAAGTAGTTAAAATACTACTAACTCTTGCTTAAGGGTATCAGATTATTCTCATTTTCGATAGAACAATTAAATTTGTGAATTTATTTTTTTTTTTTGGTTTTATTATTATTTTGCTGCATGAGTTAACTTTGTTCACTACTACTTGTAGGCCTATTAAGATGTCAGATATAAAAGTAGCGTCAACTTATCTTCTTGCTAAATGCTCAAATAGCATTGACATATTGGTCAATGTCATTTATTGAATCGTGAAACCCCGAAATTCATGGTAACAGAAGACCGGATCATTTAGTCAAAATTGTTGTTTCTTATGTCCAAATATTTTATTTAAAATCATTATTATCACCTTATATCTGGTGCTGAATGCCTTTGTTGTTATCGTATTGCTCGTAAGTCTAAGTAACACATAAAGATATTTAGGAATAGTGTATAGGTTTCATAAGACTTTGGTGAGAATTGAATCGTTTTATTATTATTAATTTTTTTTTTTTTTTTAAATATTTAAAATTGTTTTGTAAGCAAAAGTACTTATAAATTGAAGAATTCTTTTCATTACTTAACGCTGCCCCAAAGTAAAATCATTGCAACATCGGCATCAGCAGCAACAATAAGAAAAAAGGTACATAACAACAAAACAGACAAAACAAAACATCAAAGGGTTTATCTATTTGTCTGTCTGTTTGTCTCAGTGCAATGTTTCGATGATGTTGATGTTGTTGCTGCTGTTACTGTTGCTGTTTCAACAACATTCGCTGCAATGCAATACAACGAGTTTTCAGCGGATCTAATCAAGGAATGACGGAACGACGAAACGACCTAATCCTCAACCTTAACAAATAGCGATGAAAATTGCAACAAATGTGTTACGAATGGTTCGTGATCGTGGCATGACAGAATGTCGCCAACAACACCAAATGCAACAATAGCAACAACACCAGCAGCAATACCAACAGCAACTACAAGTAAAGTCAAGCCAGGAAAAGTAAAGCAAAGCAAAATAGTTAAAAAAAAAAAAAAAACAAAAACAAAACAAGAAAATGAGAATTTCTTAAAGCAAACGACGAATATAAAAAGTTGTAAGACGAAGATGATGAAAGAAATAAAAAAGAAAAATGCAAAGCAAAACAAAATCAAATGAGGAAATTGTTGCCGCTCGAATGAAAGAATGAACATCACGAATTGAACTCTTAACTGCGGCGCGTCATGTCAGTCTGTCTTTCAGTTTGTCTGTCTATTTATCTAAATTTTGTTGGTGGAATTGTTGCTGAGAGTTGAAGAGAGTGTAAAGTTTGCGCGTTGACAAAGGCTACAGAAACAACAACAGCAAAAGCAACAATAACATCAGCAGCAGCAGCATCAGCAACAACAGCAGCAACAATAATGCTTGGCTTAGTTGTTATTATTGTCTCTTGATGATGATGATGATGATGATGATGACAAAGACGATGTATCTTGTTGCTGTTGCTGTTCCTGCTGCTGTTGTTGTTGATGATGAGAATGCTGCCGTTGTTGATGACGAGAATACTTGTTGCTTTAGCTGCCTGTTGTTGTCTTGTGTTATGCTGTGTTATGTTCATCGTATCTACAAGATACATGCAGCTGATGAGAAGCCGCCTGATGTTGTTGTTCATGTTACTTCTGATGCTGATGCTGCTGCTGCTGCTGCTGCTGCAATAAATCCCGCCAGTTGCATAAAAAACCATTTGCTGCCTGTTTGTTGCTTCTCTCTTTTTTTTTATCTGTGGTGTTGCCATTTTTACCGGTTAGTTTTGTTGTAAGTAGTTACGATTTAACAGCAACAATAAAATTAAATCGTAGATCGCAGATCGTGTCTTGAGTTTTGTTAAATATTGTTGCTGCCACTACTGCCATTGGCTATGTTTCTCCGTTGGAAGCTCTATTGATGATGCTAAGTACGTCATCGTTGTTATACTCAATTCACAATACTCTGAGTGAACTGCTTCTACTAAAAATGTATCTGTAGCTTGTTAAGTTAATCCTTGAAACAATAATCCGCACGATCAGAGATTATGGCTAAAAATCATTTGATTGTTTGTTCTGGTTTGGTTTTTATATCTTTTGCGGTTCATTAATTGCAGGAAGTTTAAAATCGTTTGTTTAAATACTTACTATTGGCTTAGCCTCAATAACTACGAGTAACTGGTAGACTTGAGTTGTTAAATGATATTAATGCTTACGGTCACAAGTAGACAAAAATAGGAAATTATAATTGCATCCAAATGTAATAAAAATATATGTAACTCTTTTTGTTATAACTCAACTCAATTCAATTCAATTTAACTCAACTCTGCTCAACTCAACTCGACTCGACTCATTAGACAGATTGAGGAGGCAAGAAAGATCATGAAAAGCGAGAGAAATATAGTGTAATGCAAGTGTCAAAAGCAAATTAATATCAATTAAAAGTGGCAACAACAACAACAACAACAACAAGAATCATATGAGTATCTACAATCTAAAATAAGTGTATGTGAATGTATCTATTACTTCAATGAGCACAACGAAAGCAACAAGTTGTGCTTTGACTTCTTTGCAAACAAATTATTTACGCGACATAAAGCTTCATCTCTAATGAGTACAGAGTGCAATAAAAACAAGGAGCACAGAACCGAAAGAAGGGACGCCAACAGAATCTGAGACGCAATAAAAATAAAATGTCAAGATTCATAAAAAGATTTTTTTTTTCTCATCATAGTACTTTACTTAATGAGTGAATGAGTGAATCAGTGGAGTATTTGAAAATTCCTTAAAAACGGGGAAGCTGCAACATGATCCCTTTTACTCATTGCAAAAATGGACTATTGCAGTTAGTGTAGTTAGTAAGTAGAGTATCTGAAGAAGCTCTGCTTGTGATTGTGTTTGTGTTTGCTTATGTAGAAACATTTTAAATGAAGGCGCCACGCCTTTAATTGAGCATAACGAAAGGGTTTCCAAGTATCATCGCATGGATGAATGATGATTGAACAGACATTCATTCATGTACCAAGATACAATAGAACGATCGAAGCAACAACAACAACAGAAATGACACAACTAAATGAAAATTTAATCAAGTCTTGTTGTGATAATTTCCTGTCAGCAACAAAAGCTGAACAAAAAAAAAAAAAAAAAAAAAAATCGCGCAGACAACAATGTGCCGCAGTTAGATTTCAATGAATGTGTGTTTGTGGCAAGTAGATACACATATCGCCGCATAGTATAGAACTGACAATGACAATGCAAGATCCATTACGCTTGTCAGCCACTAAACCACACACGCATATACATTCATATATCCTTTAGCAACAAACCATGCAAACAATGACAGAGCAACCTTAAAAACAAGAGCTCAACTGTGCAACTTTACTTACTACTATATGTAGAATGTAAGTACATAGTTGGTTGGTTGGTTGGTTGGTTGTTTAGTTAAAGATACTTACTAGTATGTAGTACTTCTTGAATACTACGTGTCGATGTTTAAAAATTGATTTTATTTCCAGTTTGTCTAAGAGTCGACAGCAACGTGACATAAAGGATTAATAGGGCATGTGGCGCGAATGAAGATTGGAAAAGGAAAAGAAAAAAAAAAAAGAAAAATAAAAAAATAAACACACATAACATAAAATGGCAAAAGCAGTCAGGAGCGGTTCTTGCAACATGACACAAAATGCTCCCGTGGGTGAAATGTCAGTCGTTCGAGTGACTGAACACACATGAGCTTCAGTTGCTACATTAATGCCAGCTGCCAGCTGGAGGATATTGGGAACAGAAGACAAGGATGCAGATACACGTCATTCTGAAAGCTCAACGCATCCGCTTATGCGTCTTTCCTTGCATTTCTGCCTGTTCAACAACTTGACTGGAGTTGACTTGACTTGGCATCTTGGAAGATTTCGTCGCCATCACCATCACCATCTTCGTCTTCGAAATCATCATCATCATGTGGCTTTCTTATTGCAACTGGGTTCATGATGTGCGTGTGTGTGTGTGTGTGTGTGTGTGTGTTGCAAAAAATCTTCTCTTCTAAGTTAGTAGAGCGCACGCACATGAATCTCTAAGCATCGAAGTGAGCTGAACTGAACTGAATGGAAGGGAATTGAATTGAGTGGAGTTGAGTTGAGTTGAGTTGATGTCGAGAAAAGCAACGATTCGATTCAAAGAGAGAGTCACAATGTGAATTTATGGCGACAAAATGTTGAATGAAGTATGGTAGCAGATACATTCTATGTACTAGAATCGAAATTGAATGTCAATCGATTGTAGTTTTTAATTTAAGCAAAGGTCTGTGTTGTGTCTCTTCCCGTTTTTGTTGATATAATTTAATTTACTATGCAAAGCTTTGTTGCTACCATACATTGGTGTTGTCATTATTCTTTTGCTTCTTCTCTTCCTACTGATAACATATACATTACATACTCGTACTCGTACACATGTAAGCCATTCGAATTGGTTGAATTGAGTTGAGTGAGTAGAACTTGGTTGCTTGGGTGTGGCAAAGCATCACAAAACCCATATAGTGTGGCATAGACATTGACTTTGACACTTTTTGCGCAGGCAGCAGCCAACAGTCGACTTACGAGTACATTGAATGCTCCTTCAGTACTAAAGATAATTGAATTTTGTCTTATAAAATGTGCCAAAGCGAACTTGAACTTTTTTGCAATACACACAAATGAAGTGCTGCGGTTTTGTGGAGACATGATAAATTACTTTGTGGTATGCAAAATTTCTTAACATTTTAAAGCAATTAATGTGTTGTTTGGTGTAATGAAAAAGGCTGATTATTTTTTCTATGAGAATATTGAGTAGTTGTATAACATCAAATGGAATGGCAATATGAGTCAATCAAGTTTTAGAATATAAATGGATAACTTTAAGGTCTTGTCTATGTTGACTCTAACCCAATCAAACTATTTTCATAATAATAAAAAAAAAAAAAAAAACTATTAGACTATACTTTTGCATTTTTAAATGTATAAATGGGACCATTGATCTCTTGGAAATTTGGAACTTGAGGAATTACTGTCTAAAAGGTGGTGTTTAGGCGGACATTACTAAGTCGTTTCTGGCACTGTTACTGCCATCCAGTTAATAGGTACAGATAGAAATCTATTTTGATGTAAAAAGTCTATACAATATTTTTTATCATTCACTAAACCTATTTCAAATAAAAATCACACACACGTTCCACACCCGCACACTTATTTCTTGGATATTCCGGTGGATTTTGATGCGGATTCCTTTTGCGCAGCTGATTTGCCACCAGCAGTCTTAATTTCAGACTGTTTCGTAGTCTGGGAAAGTGGTTTCTTCTCAACAACCTTGTCGGTTGAAGGGCATCACCGTGGCTCTTCAGTACATTGATAATCTTTTGCTCTTTTATGAGGAAGGTACGTACAATATGTTAGCGTAAGCAGAAGTGGCAGAGGACATCCCACCGTAGGTCCGGACGATATGAAAAATTAAATAATTCGTATGGATGGATGAGTTGAAGTAATATAGACCCTAAAACTTTTCCTTACATTGATCACACTTTGGAACAGTCTTACTTTTCTTGCCATACCAGTAAATAAGATTCACAATGCGTCACCTGTTGGATTTGATGTTGTAAGACACACGCCTAAACGTTGGACCATTTTGCAGCTAAAAGAAATAAACTAGACAGTTATTATTATAATTCAATGGCCATTATTCTACTTGACAACAATGCGACTATCAAGAAATTGAACTACCTTCTTTAATAGGCAGAAAATGTAAAAGGATTATATAAATAAATGTAAATAGCATGCCTAATAGGTGGTCTGGAGACCAAAAATATTCCTATTATAATAAATTTCAACCTTTAAGCAGACACTAGTTTTAGTACCCTTGTTCCGGATACTACGGTCTGGTCAGGTCACGGACATTTATATGGAATATTGGTGGTAATTATTTAGTGTTATGTATCTTTTATGTGTCTGTGCGTGTGTCTCAGTGTATGTGTTTATGTCATTTTCGTTGTGTGTTCAGGTAAATTTGGTGTGGAAAAAATGCAGAAAACCGCAAGTAAAATATTGAAAATATTCCATAAAAAATTCCAAGAATTGCATAAGTGTCTGACAACTCTGTGATGTGCAAAATTGAAATAACAAATTCAAAATGTTTTTCTTATTTTTTAAAAAACAATTTTTTCAACCAACACACTCAGAAATAGTCCATTTTAGGCTAACCTGGAATCTCATGTTTGTAGTTTAATTTTTTCTACTTTTAAAATCAGCTCAAAGTCCAAAGTGCCTGGTCAGACCATAGTGTCCGTTTAAGGGTTAATGACATAAGTTAGTAAAAATGGCAAAGAACCTAATAAACAATTTACTTTTCTTTAGCATGTTCTAGTAAAGTTTTAAAGAAATGATATGGAAATGTCTTGGCTTCTGTTTAGAATGTCTATCAGTCTAAGTGTATAGTGTCGCTTGTTTAGAATTTGATACACATTTTAGGTTTATGTTTTCTGTGGAATTAAGTTTATTAGGGGAAAGTAGTATCTACATTATAAGTATAATTTATTTATTAATGGTAATTGGCAATTTTCTATTGAATTTTATATCAACAATTTCCATTAGTCTAAATGTTTGTAAAATTTTTTAGTAAAAGCTTTTGACAATTCCTTGTTGTTTTTCCTTATTTAAATTGATGCAAAACATAGTTTTAATAAAATTTGAAAGGTTGAAAGTTTTCCAACGACCTGGGCTAATCAACTCATATATTAAATAAATACGCAACACAACTTTTGTTATTCAAACTTTACATTTGTTGTAAGCGTGCAAAAATCTCAATACAAAAAATATTTCGACTTTCTAAAAAACTCAAAAAAAAAACAAAAAAATATTTTTTTTAAACTAAAGTAAAATGTTTGTTGGAGAAAATTCAACCGTTTGTTCGCTTGTTCGTTTGTTTGTTCCCATTGAAAGTACATTTTCATGTTGACTGACAAAAACAAAAAAAAAAAACAAAAAAAAAGAGAAGTAAGAACAGAAACTGATCTCGGACATGACCCGAAAATGCAGCTGGAACAGCAAACAAAAGCAATGGTAAAGAAATATGGAGATTTAAGAAGGAGAGTTGGGTAGGAAAAGTTGAGAAGAAAAAAATTTAAACAAATCGCAAACAACTTAAATTTATAATATCACGTCAGTTGAACTGAGTTGAGTTGAGTTGAAGTTGAAGTTGCTTGCCGCTTAGACAGACATTTCTGTTGCAGTTGATTTTTCGTTGGTTTTAGCTCAAATGCATATTCTTCGAGGAAACAAATACTACAAAAAAAAAAAAAAAATATATAAAAAATCGAGTAAAAAATTTAAACGAGTGCATGAAAATCCAAAATGATTGCAAAGGAACATAGGAAAGTCAGAGGAGATGCACTTAGAATTCCAAACACGCTAAGACTCAGACACAGAGGAGTTACTAGTACATTCTGATGGTTAAGGTTGGTCGAAAGCGATCGATAGAACTCTGACGACGACAACGACGCCGACTACTACAACTATAACAACGCTGGGCAGTTAGACACAACAACTAAATCTAAATAGCTATACTTTTAAAGGGTAAAGGGGAAATACATAGTACGAGTATACTACGTACGTGTAGAGAGAAAGAGTCTAAGCTAAGCTAAGCCAAGAGCCAAATGCACGACTTGGTATATTTGATTAATGCGCTTAAATCCATTCCCTTTGTGTATAGGCGAATGAATGGTCGTAAGACTCTGAAATCACCGACAGTCAGACATACTATAAACGATAGTGATGACGATGAAGTTCATTGCATAAATTCACGCGAATCATTAAAATATGAACCATAGATTTGGTTAAAAGCTAAGTTAAACCACCACCAAGTTGCATGCTTGATCTTGGTCAATGCTTCGATTGCATTGCAATCGTGGAATGATTTGGTTTGGTTCGCTTTTGCAATGGGAAAGTAATTTAAATGCAAGAAAAGCATTTAATGAGTTTCCAAAAGCGATAAGCGAGTGAACGATTCAACGAAGAATGAATGATGAAGCACGCAAGTATATTAAACTAATTTACAATATTTTTATTCTTTTCCCTTTTCCTTTTTTTTTTTTTAACTGTGTAATAGACACAAAAAGCATTAAATTGAAAAAATAATAAAATATTGTTGAATAAAAAGGGAGAATTTATATTAAAATAATTTACAATCTATACAAAAGAATTAAAGCAGAACCTTTACTCAAATGCAAATGTTTAGTGATGAAAAACTAAGTAAATATGAAATTATACTTAAAATTTTCTTTAGAATGTTTCATTAGTCTTAGTAATCCATGATATGTTAATAGTCTCATTCCACATGAATCCATACTACTGACAATTGAATGGTTCACTTGCCAAATTGATTAACTCCAATTTTCGAATTTTATTACCATAAATTTTAACTTCAAAACACTTGATTGACTCTTAATACGTAAAAATTGTAGCGGTTAATTCCATCTTATACTTTCAATATACTTATTTTTAGATAAAAGATACATCTCCACTAATACTCGTACAATCTACATTGCGTATTTGAATTTAATTTATTTTCCCAACTATTTGTTTTATAGAGTCAATCGATTTGGCAATTGAAGCATTCAATTATGTCTTAGATTACACAGGCCGTTCGCGAATTCACGGGAGTCTTCCCACAAACGTTATTTTGATGCCTGATTACAGAAAGAAAAGGAAAAGATAGTAGATGAGACCCCTAGTTGGTCTCAGAGGTCCACAGCTTGAAATGAACAACTATGTCTTACAAAGACCACTAGCATAGGTCAAGAGAACTCAGTCTGCCAGACAGAAGTACATGCTATTCAATTATGTATCAGAGAAAAACTAGGGTGTGCTACGGTTAATAAGCACTTACTTTTTCACTCGGACAGCAAGGCTGCACCACAAGCACTCAACGCTTTCGAATTCAAATCAAAAATTGTCAATTTTAACTAGATACCTAGGCATAGTGGGTACCTTTGGGCCAAAGAGGCAAGTGAACTCGCCTGAAAAGGAGCTGTAAACATCCTCATTGAACCAGAACCATCCTGCGGGCTGCCTTGGAGTTCTACTAGGGCATCTACTAGCATCAATTGGATTAATACTGACAATCAGAAACCGTAAATCAAATCTCCCTTAGGGCTTACACACACCTACCTACCTTATATTTCTATGCCAACTAATCCCTCATTTTTATGGATATGGCTGTGACTTCTAACTCTTTTATGCGCTGTTAATATGTTCCAGTTGCAGTCCCTTAGTACTGAAAGAAGACTCCATAGACCCCATAGAAATCGAGAAGCAGGAATTGTGGTTTTCATAATGCACAATCATTGGGTCATATTGGGTCGTGTAACATGAAATTTGAAGAAATGAAAGGAAAGTTGGTTGATTGACAGTATATTGATACAAGGAGTTATTTTATTCATCGAAGTATATAAAGCTATTTTGACAGCGTAGTCGGAATTTAATTGTTTTCCTATAAAAAAGATGTCAAAATTTCGTAATCTGGTCATTTATGAGGGCTAAATCTGATGAGTATGGAGAATGTTGAAGAAGATCCAATTCTAATTCCTGTAGTTTTTCCATAGTCATTTGTGCAGTGTGACTTATTGGGGTTGTCGTGCAGTGTGCTAGAAGTAGATATGCTGACCATTCTATAGGCGGGTTTTGCTTAAGTTTTTGCATCCATTGGTCTAGTTGATTGCAATATACTTCAGCTGTGTTCCTTTTATTTATCAATAATATTTTAGTTAAATTACTAAAAATTTTTAAATCCAAATATTAAATAATAAAATAAAATCTTATAGTGTCCAAATTTAATCAACTCGTCTGATCCAGAATTATATATTCCTTCTGTGTGTTACAAACTTCATGACAAACATATCCTCGTAATACTATACGAGTACACTGCATGAAGAATATAAAAATTATTCATCAATTTATCAAATAAAATTACATAAAATAAATGATACACTGCATATTGATATTATTATTATTATTATTATTAGAAAAGAATATTTGAAAAAGTAAATAAAGCAGAAAATCATAAAATGTAAATTATGTTTATTTTTATCATAGAAACAAATCAACAGTAAAATCATATTTTTGATAAAATAAGTAAATTTGAAAATTGTAATTTAATTGAAATTTTTGAATTGAAATATTGAGATGCATGAACGCGCGTGGTTTGATGACAACTCAGTCAAACTAATCGATTAAAATGTAATAAAATTGACTAAAAATAAAATCCATATTAATAATTCAATAACATAAACAACAGACAACAGACAACAGACAACAGACAACAGACAACAGACAACAGACAACAACAACAACAATAATAATAATAATAATAATAAAAATAACAAAAAACAACAACAAAAGAAGATTAAAATGATATTCGTACCATCATAAATGAAAGTAATATATTATACGAGTACACAATACTTCAATCGAGTTGGATGAAGTGAATTGATTTGTAGTGAACTGAAGTGAAGTAAAGTAAGGTAGCAGAAGTTACTATTGTACATCAAAAGAATTTCAAATATTTATTATCATGCAGCTCAGAGCTACTACTACTTGACGATGATAAAATTCTTTTTGTTAAATACTTCCTGGGGTATTTGAGGTACCTAGTATATTATAGTATTATGGAATATTGGAAATATGTGTTTCTATCTTCTACTTAGGTGCTCGTATGTATTAATATAACAACGACGCGCCGTCAAGTCATAAGATTAAATGAAAAGATACTTGTACTCTGTGGTATTGGCGCCCTTTGTTACAACAACATTTGAGGGTTTATTCGAGTTGAAGAACCAATTAAGCACATTTTAAGTGGTCCCCCAGTTTCAAGCGTTCCCCTGTTTGTTTGAATCAAAAAAAAAAAAAAAAAAAGGGAACAAGAAATATGTACTATGTATGTAATAAAATAATAAGGTGATGATGCGTAGCTGTAAATGAATGCGCTATTTTCAATGCCTTCTCAATCACTTACTCAAGATACTTTGCAGTCATACTGCTACTCGTTTTGAGTGAATATTATATAATCCAGACACACACATACTCACTCACACACTCACTAACTTACTCACTGTTGAAATGTGTTAAGGTAGTCTCATAATGAAAGATGAACATCATGTTGTTGTTAATGATAATGATAATGATGACGATGCTCATGCTCATGCTCATGAATGTAATGCTGATGATGAAGAGAATGACATTGAAAAACGCGCGTGCAATGCATACAAAAATAATAATATACGAGTACTCGTGTATTATACAACACAATACCAACACAGTATGATGGTATATTGTATCTATTTAGTACGCACGCACACATTTGTTCAGTTGGATAAACGCCAGGATGCACCTCACTGACGGCGTCATCATTGCCTTCGTCGGTGAACATAAATTAAAGTCGTGCCATTGAATTTTGAGCTAAATCGGGTATGGCGTTGTTAGTGGCGTTGAGAGATGTAGCATCAACATTAGCAGCAACAACATAAGCAACAGCATCATCAGCAGCAGCATCAGCATCAGCATCACCATTAAGAGATCAAACACAGCTGGATGTCTACTCTTATATCTACATTTATACTTATATACCACACATACTTGTATATAGATGTTTATGTCATGGTGTATTCAACGTTTGTTAGGCTGTCTATCCTCCCCCCTCCTACTATTTACGTATTTTATTTTGATGTAGCGTCACATCATGCAATGCTGCATTTTCATTACCACCACCAATTCAATGTTTTTAAGTCAATTTCAACAATTGAAATATTGTACATTTTAATTAGAAATGATTTTGGGAAAAAGAAGATTTCGAAATAGAAAAGACTAAAATATTATATTTAAAATGAAATTGTAATTTTTAACATTAGGTGGATTTTTAATAATAAGAGATTGCAAAGATGATTACAAAAGCATAATTTTCATTTGTATAATTTTCTTGAAAGTTAACAGTTATATTGTTGTGTGCTGCTTTTCAATTCTTAAGAATCATTACGATGAAAATATTATATTAAGTGAAAATTTAAGATATTTCTTTTAAAAATGTTATTCTTTTTTTTTTTTTTTTTATTGAAAAATACCTGGCTTTATTGCTATTTTTCTTAATGGTGTCATTATTCCAAAAAATGCTGCAGATATAAAGTAAGCTTCAAGGTTGGGAGTAGTGGTACTTACATATTTGACAGTTTACGTTCCGTTTTCGTGAAACTAACTTATAGGAAATAATAATTTTAAATACAATAATTGTCTTGAATCTTAAGAAATGAAAATTCCAGGATATTATATTCTTCACGAAGTGTATAGTAATATAAGTATGTTTGTCATGAAGTTTGTAACACACAGAAGGAGATATCAGAGACCTCATAAAGTATATATATTCTTAAACAGCGCGACGAGACAAGTTGATCTAGCCATGTCCGTCTGTCTGTCTGTCTGTCTATATATCCGTCTGTATGTATGCAAACTAGTCTCTCAGTTTCGGAGCTAGAGAAATTGCCTTTTACGAACCATTAAGATGGATTCCCCCCATACAAACATTGATCCAAATTAAAGTTCTTATAAAAACCTGGATCCACCATAAAAACCTGAATCCAAATTTGTGTTCTTATTAGAAAAAATTGTTTGTTTTTTTGTACTATCGACTTGGAAAATGGACACTATAAATGTAATAAAAAATTTCTAGATCCTCGGAGTATTACAACATCAGCATAGCCAAAGTTATCCTTCTTTTTACTGGTTGTATTTTAAAGACAATTGGGTTTGGCCATTACATAATATTGTACTTGCTCTTAAATGAAGAACTTCTTCCTGGCGGATGAACAATATAACCGAATTAAAAGATTTTTCCAAGTTTATGAGATGTTTTCTGAGCCTACAGTGATTGATGGGGAATCCATTTAGAATCTACAGATGCTTCTTGTGAAGTTTAATAGATGTTTTAGAAATGCCTCTTTTTGGTATTCATCATTATCATCATTGGTGATGCAGCTCTTTGTGAGCTTTGGCCTGCTGCACTTGAAACATCCATATGAAGCAATTCGTTGATGTCCTTTTGAAAATTTAAAATTTTGGCTTTTTCATATCATTTTCTATTACGTCATTCCATTTTGCCTATCGATTTGTTTATGAATGCCTTGGCATCCACAATATTCTTCTTCTGCACTCATTCTCATTACGTGGCCTAATCATATAATTTGTTATGCTTTAATGAAACATATAATATTTTCGCCTTTTATGAGTTGGTCGTCATCGATTGTGATGTTTATTGAGTTATCGTTACTTCGTTTAAAACTTAAATTAATAGGTAAAAGTGTTCACCATTTCGAAATTATAATTACCAATTTGCATTACATTTTATATTGGTTTATTTTTTTCTGACTTTTTGCGATTAGAAAACATTTTTGCTGCAAATGACCTTCGCAGTATCTTGCTAATTCGGAGTCTTTCCATTTCAAGTCCTCAAGGCTCTAGGATCCACTCCGATTTTTACTCTTATTAGCCATTATTGTATAATTAATTGCAAAATGAAATAATCTCTATCTAATTTTGAAATGGTTTAAATTATATTATTAAGCGATTCCAACAGTTTCCTATTGTCACTAGATTCATAAAATGTGAACTACAAAAAATGAATGATATATTGATTAGTGATAAAATCATAACATCTGCAACTTTAGCCAACTGTTTGTTTTTTTTATTTTGCACTGAAACTCCGTTAAGGTCGATTTAATACCAATGAGAGAACAATAACAAGAATAAGAACAAACACAAATACAATAAAATATAATCAAAGGCAACAAAAGTGATCCCAATTCAATATAAAATACAAGACAAAAAAAAAAAAAAAAAAAACTACAAAGCAATGCCGCAAGCTCAAGGGAACAAAGCCCTTTTGTATTAAACTTGAGGCGCTTCTCAAACTTAAAATGCAATACACCATGAGTCTTCAGAAAATTGTAAGTAGAATGCATTCTCTCGAGGCGAAATTCTATGATTTGGCCAAAACGTCACAATTTTTACACAATTCGTTTAAAGCAGCAAAAGCAAAATAAAAAGGCAAAACCAGCGAGCGAAACAAGAAGAAAAATCGCTTCGTAATAAATAATAATCATGACAATATTTAGCCGAAAGGTTCGTGAACTTTGAGCGAGTTGAGATTTAATATTTTTTTTTTAGTTTTTAGTTTTTACCGCCAATGAGAAAGGGTGAAAGAGTGAGAGAGGGAGGGAGGGATGGCAGAAAAATATATTATATATCAAAATTGCATTGTATCATGCAATATGAGGCAAGCAGTAAAGATATGATGATGATACCTAACAATATAGTAAGAGTATAAAAGCAATGAAATGTTTAACAAATAAACAGAAAATAAATATAATTTGGAGACTTGGATGACTTCAACATTGGCAATGCAGCAAGTAGTACCAAGTTGTGTCTCCTAGTGTGTCTGGCTTTCAATGTGGCTGCTGTTGTTGCATTTGTTGTTTCTTCTTGTAGTTTGTTGCAACTTACACTTTTCAACAAAAGAGCAACGGCACAAAAATAAAAACACAAAAAGATAGTGAAAAATGCGGCACAAAACGCCAACATCTCTGAAAAAAAGCAAACCACAATTCTTGACATTCGTAGCGAAATTAATGCGGTGGCTTTTTACTGTAGACTACGATGGCAATGATGATGATGATGATGATGACGGTGAAGTTGGCGATGACGATAACAACGATGCTGGCTGAGATTCAAGTTGTGGCGACGACAATGGTAACCGCCGTCACCATTATCCAGTCAAGCCTCTTCCAACTTTTTCCCACTTTATTGTGGTATTTGGATAATCTCATAGACTCTCCCCTCTAACATCTTGCAGATCATCCCCAACTATACTCATCATCATCGTCGTTGTTGTTGCAATTTTTATTGTGCAATAAGAACACACGACTCCAGATGATAAAGAAAAGAAAAAAGAAAAAAATAAAACAAGAATGAAGAAAACCCCAAAAGAGATTTCTTTCCTCTTTTACGACACACGAAAAGCTCTGAACGAAAGATGAATAAAGAAAAAAACAAAATAAATAAATAATAATATAATAACAAAAAACGACAATAGAAACAAATTGTTAAAAATAATTTATAAAAATGGAAAATAATTCAATTTTGGTTTCATTACAATTTTAATACCCTTCACAGTAAGTGAACCTTTGAAATAATCAATCTTATATAGTCAGCTAAGATTTAAGAACTATATATTGGTTAAACATGTTACGAGTATATTGTGATGTGAATGGAAAAAAATATTTGGAAATTCTATCGGCAATACTGTTCAACATCCCAATGGTAGTAGGTAGTAATCAGAAGTTGAATTGAATTGGTTAAAATGTTATAAGTCGTTGAGAATAAACTCATTTTGAATAGTCTCTTCAAATGTTTAGTATATATGAAAATGGAACTATGTCTGTGTGTCTGTTCCTTAAGGACTCAAAAACCGTTTTACCGAATTTGATGAAAACTTCAGGAAAACTCTAGCATAGTTTGCAGTAAAGTTTTTTGGTTAAAACTAGGACTAAGCAATGCGCAGCTAATGTGATATACATATTTGCACAGTAATATTCTAGTATGCCTATAGACCCCTTAATGACAGAATTTTATAATGAAAAATATAAAAAAAAAAACTAACTTTATCTATGCCGAAGTTGTAATACTCTTTACGCCCCTACTATTAGTCCGAGGGTCTTGAAATTTATAAAGTTGGTGGATATAGATCAGGCACTTATATTGTTCAGTTCCATAATACAAAAAACAACAAAGTTTTTCTAATAAGTTTGTAAGGGGGGTTCTCCCCCTAGTGGTCCGATTCGGTTGATTCCGACAAATGTACTGCGTATGGTAAAAAGAAAAAAAAAGGTAAAATTTCAGCTCTCTAGCTCAAAAACTGAGGGACTAGTTTGCATACATACAGACGGACAGACGGACATGGCTAGATCAAGTCGTCTCATCGCGCTGATCAAGAAAATATATATACTTTATGGGGTCTCCGATATCTCCTGTGTGTTACAAACTTCATGACAAACTTATAATACAATTCACTGTGTGAAGAGCATAAAAATCTTCTATGTAGAGGCTAAAAGTGAACAATGAAACAGACAAAATTCTGACAAAACAGTCGACCATGCAAAAAGATAAATTTGGCAGTAGGCTAAAATTGTACGAGTAGTGAAGAAGAGATCTTGTACTAAGTAGTATTCTATTCTATGATGATGATGATGATGATGATGATGATGATGATGATGATGTTTTGGTTTCTTCTGTTGCTGATTTTGTGGCAAGAGAAAACTAAATAGAAACAAACATACAAGATGCAATGCTGCAACAATTGCCCAAGGCAATGTGAGATTGTGCAAACAACAATAATAACAATCAAAAACTACAATAAATACAATAACAACAAAAACAACAACAACAATTCACGAAACCCTAAGTCCACACTTTGTTCATCTTATTGGATGATGGAAGAAGTGATCCAGAGAGTTGGTTTCGTTTCGTTTCGTTTTAATAGGAGTACCTAGTATAAGATGCGATACAGATACCTGAGCGGCATCGATTAATTTCATGAAAATAGCATTGAACCATACTAAAAAAACTATAGTAAAAAAACACAAAAAGTGCAAAAACTCTTAAATGAAAAAAAAAAAAGGAAAAGGGGAAAAACAAAGTGCAAAAGCAAAGACTAAACTAAAAGATAGGCAGTCAATTCAAGCTATGGCAAGCAAAATAAGTATCTGTATGTATGCATCTGTATCTCCTTTGGTTTAGCTAAAAAGCGAGCGAGGAAGACAAAAAAAAAAAACCAAATGTCGAAATGATATTTTGTCATAATAAATGGCACAACTATGATTATTTATGACTGTGAAAGATTTTCTTCGTTTTCATCCTCATTCGCATCCTCATCTCTGTGAGTCTTCTCTGGATTGCAACATCAAATCAAGCGGCATCTGAACTTCGATTGCTATGTGCAATGCTTTCCATTCAATACGTTTGGGTTACGTCGTCGCTTTTTACAAAAAAATTTTAGTCAATTTACTTCTCATAATCATCAACTTTAGTCATGATTATTGTATTTTTCCTGTTTTCTTTTTTTCTTTTCATCTTATTGCTTTTTTTACTTCATTTCGAATGCATAATTTATGGCAGACTTCAAATTGTTTGTTCGTAATTGAACGAATTCCATTTTTTTTTTTTGTGTTTTTGATTTTTGTCTATATAATCAGTTGGTAATAGATACATTTAGATTATAATGAGAATCAAGATTTTAAAGAAGAAAAAAAAGAAAAACTCAGGAAATAATACAATTTTAGTTTTAACAAATCTTACATACTTTTCTAAAGTTAAGATTTTGTGGCCCATAATGATGCCTGAATTGTTATTATTAAAATCATCCTGCAGAAATGACAAATAGAGTTCCTCAGTGGCCTCAGTTGGATCTGCCCAGAATGACTTTCTAAGGAAGCTGTTCTAATTTTCAAGAAGTCTCGGACATGTTGGATGTGTTCTATTAAAAATAATAAGTAATTATAATATTAATAGTAATTTCTTTAAAAATACTATGAAAAATAATGAAGAGTTTTATAAACTAAAAAATACCCAGAAGGATGAGTTCGTACAACAAAATTTGACTTATAATTTTACCCATGTAAATATATTGAACATTATAATATATACTTATGTAAGATGTGTTAGTCCTGGTTGTTATATGCAGTCCTGGGTCCGATGATAATAGGTTACGGGAGCAGAGAGAGAGAGAGAGAGAGAGTGAGAGAGAGAGAGTGAGAGAGAGAGAGAGTGAGAGAGTGGTGCGGAGAAAGAGGTCTAAAATTTATTGAACTTTCTTGATAATTAAACTATTTACCTTCGATAATAATTACAATTCTTGAATTATGTATAGTCATATAATAATCATTTTTTATAGGAACTGTAAATATTAAAAATTTAATTTTATTGAAAAACTTTATTTTCTAACATTTTGCTTTATTTATTGAAGCAATAAGTTTAGAAAAAAAAAAAAAATTAAAAATCTTAATCTAATTTATACTAATTTACTTTCCTATACCTCCAGTTGAAGGGAATTTATTTAAAAAGTGCCCTTATAATTGATGATGGGATGGTAGTTAATTGTCGTATCTGTAAACTACTTTTATTAGTGGAGGATTCCAATGAGTGTTTGATTTCTCAACATATATGAGATTCATATTGGCGATTTCATTTTTTACTATTGGTATATTAATTTAATATCAAACATACAAATATCATTGAAATAGTAAAAATACTTTGATTTAAAGTAAATCCTGTTGAATTGTAATAAACCTGTAGAAATAATTTGATTTTTACGATGATATAATACATCAGATCATCATTCAATATGCTTAAATCGATATAAATTTATGTATAAGTAAGTAAAAAAAAAAAATACGGTTACTCTCCTAAATCCTATCTAAACAAACTTACTAGAATCAAATATATGCTCAATCGAAAATAGACGGGACTTCCTTACAGGCAAACTTTCTAAAACACTTATCCTATTCTCTAATTCAGCTCTCCATCACCTTATAAAAACACCAAAAATTAAGCCCAGACTCTTAAGCACAGTCGACAGAGCTATAAACACCTGCAAACAACTTGATCTTCCTTTCTCTCCCATCAAAATCATCAACAGTAAAAGACACAATTGGCAAAATATAAAAGACTCAATAGATTTATCCCTAACAGATTTCAATAAATACAACACGCCTTCTACTGTCTTCCAACAGCTCTTCCTTTCTCTAAAAAACGATTTTTCCAATTACTACTTTATATACTACACTTTAAAATGGCTCTAAATCATCTAAAATTACGGGCTTCGGAATCTCTATCGAAATTGACCCATTGGTAACCGGCCTATTACCCAATTATTCTACAGTTTTCGCAGCCGAAATCATAGCAATACATGAAGCTATAAAAATATGTATACAAAAACCAGGTAGGTACGCTATTTGCTCTGACTCTCTTTCAGCCATAACTGGCATAGCTAATTTAAACAATCACAACTTCTACTCGACAACAATAAGAGCCTTACTAAATTCAAAATTTCCCAAAATAAAAATTATCTGGCATCAAAGGCAATGAAAAAGCAGACTCATTAGCCAAACTCTCTACAAAATTACCATTGATTTATACACCCAATTATAACATCAGTGACATTATCCAAACACTCAAAAAACACAAAATGCACAATCATCTCACTATTCAACAACATACCTCTACTTGGTATAAGCATATCCGTTCCTTCAATAGTTCTTACATCCCTTCTTGGTATACCTCAACTCTCTAACAACTATCTAGACTGGACCAGTTAAAATTCAATAGGATACGTCTTGGTCACACAAACCTAACTAACATTCACCTCATCGATAAAAATCAAAACAACATTTGCCCTTTATGTAATATCACGCGTATCGATATTTCTCACATTTTGACATCCTGCCCCTCTTTATCACAGCTCAGCTCAGACTCACTACATTCACTAACCTCGACCCCATCCTTCTAATCGCTAATCCGTCCTTTCACAACATTAAACTTATCCTTGAGTTCCTTAAAAAATCAAACCTGTATAGTAGAATTTAAGCTAACACAGTAAGTACAATTTACTCTTAATCTAAATTTCTTCCATTCTATATCAATCTCTTTACAGTAAAATTAAAAACAATTTGTATTTTAAGCACTGTAATTTTTTATTTAAATATATAGCATATATAAATAACACGCACTAGCTTAAGGTCCTGGCAGCCATGGCTAGCTTAAACCACTGTTAACTATTTAGTTTTAACTATTTGTTAGCATTATATAAATATAAATAAATATAAGTCATTATTAGCCCAAAACACAATTTTCGTTTGGATCGTCAGTGGGCATCATCTTCCTGAATCCTGTAGTTACATTTTATTAATTCATTTCTCAATCCGATGAGGGCGACCTATGTCAAGTGCTGCGGAAATGTAGGGATATTGAAGAAATTCCTCAGCACAAGCATCGTTCTGCTATGGACCAATTTTGTGAAGATTTACTATATACGTCCTCGACGGAAGATATATAATCAGATAGCCACTCTTAAGCACTTTTCCTCAGGAAAAATATCTTAGTGACTCTCGTCAAGTAGCCGTAGATCAATCGCATGCAAACGTCACTAAAAAAGAATTCAATCCTGGGAACAGAATATAATAGATTACTTATGTTGATTTGGGTCATATGGTGAAAACTTCGTCTCATGAAATAGTCCAGGATAATAAGTATTTTTTCGTATATATGAACTTCACTTCACTTCACATCACATCACAAAATTTAGGGTAGAATTCATTGAAATCTTTCCAAAGCGACAACTCATTGAATGATAGTTCTCTCCACTGGTCTCGCTTTGCAAAATAAACTGCTCGGTGTCGTAATCAACTTGGAATTTTATCGATATGCTTTCAACGGGGATATAGAAAAGTCTTGTTCCAGAAGTGGGACCACGAGTTTCAGTGCATGCAACACCTGATGAATGCAAAGATGCCTAACCCTTTATCGATTCTGACCAATCCAACAATTATTAAAATAGAAAATTATTATATACAATTTCTGTTACTTAAAGTTTTAAAGGTTATTTAATAACCTTATTATATTGATATTTATTGAAAAAGTCTGGAGTAATATGATTTGTTTTTTAAGATTCTTTAGTCTTTTTAGCAATTAGTTATGATTGCAGTCTATCGGAATCCCAAAAAAATACGCAATAAGTATCCTTTTTGAATCTTAAAGAAACCAAAATTGTTCATCTGAATGATTTTCAATTAAGAAAATTTTTATCAACAATAAAAATCTTACAATTTAAAATGATTTTTTCTACTCCCTTCTCCTTCTCCTTCTTCTCTTTCTCTTACTCTTCCTGCTATGTTGATTTTTTATTTTTCTATTTTAGTCATTTTTATTGCAATAAATTAAATAAAATATTGCACAAAAAAAAAAAAAAAAAAAATGGGAGCGTTTCACAAAGACTAAAACTATTTCAGTATATGGTATATAATTTTAAATGCCATCGCCAAATGCTTTGCTCCCTTGACCCATGGTGCCCCCCAATGTTGTTGCACTAACTGTGGCTAACGTTGCACGGAAAACGTTTTGCTAACAATTTTCTAGCGCAGTTTGCACTTTCAACGTTGTCGTTGTTCATCCGATTTTTATGTTATTTTTAAACCATTTTTACTATATTTTTTCCGACATTTTACGAGCGAGTAAGTGAAGCATATGTGCGCGTCTTGGTAGCAAACCGGCTGCCGGCAGTGGCAATGGAAGTGTATGTAGTAGTAGTCGTAGTAGTCATCTCACAACGGGTGGTGGCCACTCTAGGAAAGGCGAGCATTAGCAGCTGGCAACGGAACATCCTGTAGCATTATACTCGTCGTACACAAAAATATTTTATTGTACTTTACTTTGGTCACTAGTTTTACTTCTCCTTCAACGGACATGTGCATTGAACAAGTCCATGGCATTTACTTCTCTAGCCAAAACGTCCACAATTAAATTGGGTTCCGGCTTGGATTTATTTTGCTATACTTCTGCTACTACTTGTTTGGGTTATTCAAGCTTGAGTGAGTCAAGATATTGCCACCTTCATGTTCATGTTTGATTGTCTGACCGACCGATCGACTAACCAGTGGTCATGCTATAGTCACGTGCTGTTGGCTGCTGTTACATGCTTCATATTGCTGACACTTTAGTTGACTTGAGTTGGAAATCTAAACGCTTTGTTCTTTCGTGAAGTTGCACGTGTCACGTCATATGCTCATCATTCAGCGAAGTTAAAGTCATTCACTTGCACTTCCTCTCTATACATTTCCTTGTTTCTATATATGATTTTTTAATATATTTTTTTATCTCTTTTGTTCATTTCCTCTCACATTTAATCGTTTTTCATCATTTTTCTTATTGTTCCTTTTTTATTTTCTTTATGGTTTTTTTGTAAATTTGCTCCTTTTTCTTCGGCATCTATACTCATTTCTTATTTTATCGTTCGATTATTCATCATTGTTGTAATTTAATTTCTTGTGTCATAATAAATAATGTTTTTGATTTCCAAAGGATTCCATTCTACACTCTTTGTCCTTTTATTACAATCAACACTTACTACTTCCCCTTGTTTTTCATTGATTTTTTCACATTTGTTTTGCTTTGTCTTTGTTGTTGTTTACTTTAACTCAAAAGATGCGCAGAAAATTGTGTTACGCTTTTGACTCATTCAAAATTATGTAATTATTTTCCATTGTTATTGTTATTACAATATTAATTTTGTTATTATTATTGTTGTTGTTGTTGTTGTTGTCAAGTTTATTCTGTGTAACAAATTGCATATTTGTTTTTTTTTTCTATATAGAAATATTGTAAATAGAAGTGATTTTGTTTATCTACTTAAGCAAAGTCAAGTGTAACGAATCGATTTCCTATTTAACGTTTATTACATTTTTAAAAACGCAGAAAAGAATAAAATGGAATTTTTAATTATAATAATTTATTGTATATTGTTGTTTTTTTTTTTTTTTTTTTTTTGGGTGAAAAAGTTCTAAATGAAAAAGGAATATTATAAGTATATTTACTTAAAACGAAGTAAGGACTCTTCTAGTATAGTAAGTAAGTAAGTAAGTTAAGTGGGATCGACTATTGATTCTATATAAATAATAATTTAAATGTTCATTTGTGAACTCGAAAAGTACTGTACCGATTGCTTTAAAATATTGATAAAACGTTGAGCATTTGACTACGGTCGTGTTTTTGCGTGCTTGAAAGTTGGAATTGGTGAATTACATTTTGCATATACAGGGTGGCGCAATAGAATGTGCATATTGTGTCATATTTTTCCGCGACAAAGTTTACAGCGAATTTTGAAATTGGATCTTAAACTGCATTCTTATAAGCTCCAGTTAACACAGGAATTAATAGAGTCCGACTTCTATGGCGGTTATGAGACAGATGTTTCCTGCAAGACTAATTTCCAAAAGAGGTGATATCCCTTGGCCCCCACGTAGCCCTGACTTGATGCCTCTTGACTTTTTTTTGTGGGGATACCTCAAACATAAAGTCTACATGAACAATCCGAGGAACATCAGTCAACTAAAGGAAAATATCCGTGGAGAAATAGCAGCAATCATCCCAGATTTATTGACAAGAGTTTTCACAAATCTGCGATCGCATTTAGAGGAGTGCCGTCTTCGAGATGGCCGTCATTTAGATGATGTTGTTTTTAAAAAATAAACTACATTTAATTTACCTAATCATCCTATCATTTATTTCAACTATACCTTTTGTATTTATGTTTTTAGCCATACTTAAAAAATGCACGTTCTATTGCGCCACCCTGTACTTACATAAAGTTTATACACATATTTTAAAATTAATCAATTCTTGTTTGTCACATATCTCTTTTTGATTCGTAGTTTCTAGAATTAATATTTCTTTGAGCATAAATATTTTTGGCAATATTAAATCAAAACGTTTAGTTTGAACCTACACATGAGGGGAAACAATTTCGTGATGCACTTGCCCAATCCATATGTTTAATAGTCATTATCCAGCTTGAGTCACAGCAATATGTGAGGCCACAGATAGTATTTTAGAATTTTTAAATTATTTTAACTATTATTCAGACAAAGATAGGGTAGTCATAATAAACAACCCATTTTGTCACTTATGCGGTCATGTGGAGGTATTTAC
This sequence comes from Amiota mariae, assembly GCA_035041805.1. Classification (NCBI taxonomy): domain Eukaryota; kingdom Metazoa; phylum Arthropoda; class Insecta; order Diptera; family Drosophilidae; genus Amiota; species Amiota mariae. The sequence goes on from JAWNKV010000337.1 coordinate 8,964,325, forward strand.
GATGCATCTTTTGGACCAATGCCCTTATCTTCAAAGTATCAAAATTGCCCTTATCATAGTTTCCAAACCCAATATAGAAAAAAAAAAAAAAAAACAATGTGATAGAATTAATATAATATTTTATAATTTCTTACAGTCAAAGGCCTAGTGCTCTATTGCAAATAATTAATTATAGTATTATTTTTTTTAATGCATTATAATTAATTTTAATAAATAAATAATGATAAACAATCTTTAATAATAATTGTTGCAATAAGGAAATATCGTATACATATCTCCGAAATTGGCAATGTCGGTAGCTTTTTATTGCATGGCTTCAGAGTAAAAGAAAAACAAGTTTTATTGGACCACAAAATTTACAAATTTAAACTTATTAGGCTTTCTTTTTGAAACATTAAAACCATAAAAGATCTAAATGGACAAGAGAATATGCTTGGAAAAATTTGCAAATAATTTCATCATACCCAGTTGTAACAAAATCTACTTTAGCTCTCATGATCTTAAACCATATGATACTTCCAGGAAACATCATGTGTCCAGTCGAGTAGACTAACAGAAGGATATTGATACACATGCTGATTAAGGGAATAGAAATTCTACAATTTATTATCAATTTAACAATTGTTAATCAATGAACAACTCTATGTACTTTTGAAAGAAATATTGGATTTAACAATTGTATTACTTGATAAAATATTTTGTATCATCATTGAGTATTTTTCTAACAGCACAATGTTCTACCATGACTGTCCATTTCAAAGTAAAGTATGGTAGTAGTTATTATATTTTCAACCTTCAAGCTGAGTTAATCACGCCAACATATTCTACATTCGATGACAGTCATCGATGATTCCATTTATGTATTTGTTCTGTAATATTTCTATTTATTCCCATTGAGTTTCATTTCTTCTTTTCTACCTAAAGAAGGCATTAATTTTTTACTGTCTTGGAGAATATTATGTTAACTAATAATCTGCTTTATGTGTTCTTATTCTATATTTCTGTTGATTGTCACATATATTTGCAAATAAGCAAACTCTTTATAGGGAAAGAGTTAAGTGTTTAAAATACAAGTTACTGATTTTATAAATATTTCTATGAAATGAAGGACACAAACTCTCTCTCTCTAAGAACTAAAAGATTATTCATAAAGTATTTAAACAAAAACAAAATTATACTTAAAATGAACTATGTATGTATTTAGTTGTTGTTGTAATATCAAGGGGACTGCAATTAAAAGTACTCAAGCAATAAATAAGGAATGGTGAAAGTTAAAGAGAAACGGTGATTTGTGTATATCAGGAGGGATAAAAGAGATTAAAAATAAAATATTAAAGAATTATGTAATTAAATCTTATGCTATTATTAAATACAAATTTGATAGAGGGTAGTACACAACCTATGTAGAAAAGCCAAGACAGGAAGCGACTCTCTATTGGACTTGACCAGAAGTCTATTGGAATCAGTTAGGTCGGTTTACTAATGTGAACAGCAATTGTTAACTGAGAGACCTATTCATTTCCTGTAGCTCTAAAGAATAAGGTAAACCATGTAATACAAATAAGTCTGATTTCAATATCTTGATAAATGGGTGGGTAGCTAATGATGGAACTCTTCACGACCCGATTCACCGTGACTAATATCAAGAGCATCGCCTGTTAGGCAACGTATCCCTCATAACATCTGATGTCACTTACGATATTGGTGAGGGGAACAACGCCCTTATTAGTGATGTAGTTGTAAAGCCAGCATATATTGTTTAGAAAGCACGTACACGTACTTTTGCTTCCTGGTGGAGATGATCAATATTGGTCACTTGGAAACAACTGGTAATTGTACAACGGATGTTGTTTTGATTGCAGGAAATCCCAACTCACTGTTACTAAGAATTGGAGTCCGAACCGAAGTCACATAATTCAGGACGGAAAGTCTAATTTATTAGTACATATTTATTTATTTATTTATTTATTTATCGTAAAATAAACCTTTTAATTGACTTAAAATAATCTGCTTTTGAACCATCAATGCTATCCATGAATGTCTTTAAGGAACCATTAAATAATTTTGGGATACAATACATTTAAATTTACATGTTTCTTTTTTATATCTCCATTTACTAAGGAAGCTCGAATTCTTGTATCTTTGCAAAATCCTGAAATGATATTTCATTTACTTTATCTTTATCTTTACTTTTTTCTTTACTTTTCTTTTCTTTTTTCTTAATAATTTTTATAGTCAAAAGGGTATGAAACTATAAAATATGAAAAATAAACTTGGTTAATAAACCAAAAAACTATTTGCACTTTATGTACATAAAAATCATAAAGTCTGAGTTGTTTTTGTTTGCTCAGTTACCATCCATGATAGATAGATAGATGGATGGATGGATGGATGGATGGAGAGAGTGGATAGATCGATAGGAAGAGATATGAAGGGTGTGTTATTGTTGGACTAACCAAAACAGATTGTTTAAATTGCATGTAATGTTACAACAACAACAACAACAACAACGATAACAACAACAATAAAAAAATATCAGTACTAAGAACAACAAGAAAAATGTATATTACAGTAAAACAACAACACAACAAGTTTACATTATGAGTTTGGTATTTTGTTTTTTCCACAATGCAAGTTTTCCTTTTTGCATGCAGCAAAAATAATAAAATAAAATAAAGTCAGTCCCTTGACCCTCCCAATAAAAAATAGTAAAAAATGCAAAAGGAGACAAGAAAGGAGTCAATATATTTACAGAGCAATTGAACCCCAACACAAAAAGGGCATTTCGCACTAAAAGCCAACACTCCACTCCTTCGTCTCACGGGAACGCATACAAATGCCAATGAGATTTCAATAAACACACACAACATCGAAAAGGGGAATGGGTAAAAATGAAGTGGGGGAACTCAAAGTGACTATGGAAGCAGATAGAGAAAAACAGAGGAATATAGAGGTACTTGTTGTACATAAAATAACATAACTGAAATGAATTGGAATTGAACAAAAGTATGAGTAAAATTGCATTTTATTACGCGTTCGATTGATTTTACATGTAACGCATGAGCCCCGGCATGTGGTGGTGATACTTCCATGTACTACGAATACTTACTACAATATATTGTAATAGATGGGGCTTGGTTGCATGGTGGCAACTAGTTGCGACGGGTATTAAGAGTATACAGAGGATACACAAACAGACAAACAGACAGACAGACAGACAGATAGACAGTCATGCAAGCAATGTCTGGTTTCGGGTTACAGTTAAAACTGGATGATTCTGTCGGTCGGGGCAGTCATTTCTGCATTTGTAAATTGCGATTCATTCAAGTGAAGTATTACACTCACTTCGTAATGGAGTGTACTATGTATCATATATGAAACAGAGTGTGTGTGTTTGTGTATCCCTGGTTGTGTATTGTGTATTGTATATTGCTTGTTTCATGTTTATATTTATAAGCAGCGTGTACAACATTCAATTCAACATTGCAACTTCACGCCGTTGCTTCAAAGTATTCCCGCAGGACTTACGCAAGTGATGTTTGTGTACACGCCGTCATTCACTCAGTCACTCACTTATTCACTCACTCACTCACTCACTCACTCACTCACTCTCTTCACTCACTTATTTATTCACCCAGTCACCGAGTCACTTGCTTCTGAAGTTGTAGTACTTCATCATTCCACCATTACATCTACCATTTACTCAATCGTAACTCGTTCTATGCCATTAACATCATCATGCATTCCCAATAATTCTTGCAATAACATTTCGTAATATCGTTTAGTAAATTGTTAATGCTTATTTGATCGCCTTCTTCTTCTTCGTCTTCTTCTTTAATATAAGTACGAGTATTATTTCTATAAAGTTTTAACTTTGACCATAAACAAAACACATCATCATCATTTCATCGATTACATTAACCATCCATTACTTTTTTGATGACACAACTCCCGATTTATATATAAGTATTACATATATTCATTGAAATATAAGAAAGAATTTGTTTACATAATTTTATTTCTTTTTCTTCTTCGAATCGTTAATGCACTACATATGATTATACTCGTAGTATATCAGTTTTGTTGAGAACTTTATCAGAACAAAGTCAAAAGGCAGTCGTCATTTATAATATAAAAATCATTTTTAATGATGTTTTAATGCCTTGAAACCAATTAATGTGGTTAGTGGTATTGACTGTGAGTCCCATTAAGATTATGTTTACATTAGTTAGGAAAATATACTAGAAAATGGCTGAAGGCCCCGGCAGCCATGGCTATTATAATAAGTAAATACTTTTGATAATATTTAGTTTTAACTCTAAAATAATAGCAAATCTAAAACTTCTTGCACAGGAAACAAAGCAAGAATTTCGTGCGATATTTGCCCACTGGTACCAGATAACGAATGACATTCCGTGCTGCTTGTTGGGATTGGTGAATCATAGTGATCCAATTATGCCCAAAGAGTCAACTTATCAAGGTTGTATACATGAGACTTGGTATTATCCACCCCGCAACCAAAGTTACTTTTCTATCAGAGCTTTCAGTACAAAAATTCCCCAAAGTTTTTGGTCTAACACGATACCTTTTGCTGCGACCTGAAGCTCTCTTATAACTTATATAATTTTGTATACAATACCATTTCAGTTTTTTGTTAGTTGACCCCATCACCACAGAATAATACCTAGAAAAAATTCCAATTTTCCACAGATCGTGGCTATAAACTTACCCACCACCATTAGAACTAAGTTGTCCGCATAGGGCGTTACACTGAAGCCTTTTTTTTTTTTGGTAAATCTATTTATATTTATATTCTTCATGCAGTGAAATGTCATGAAGTTGCAAACTAACAGAAGAAGATATCAGAGACTCCATAAAGTATACTCGTATATATTCTTGATCAATGCGACGAGACGAGTTGATCGAGCCATGTCCGTCTGTCCGTCCGTCCGTCCGTCTATCCGTCTGTATGTATGCAAACTAGTCCCTCAGTTTTTGAGCTACAAAGCTGCATAGCTCCATAGCTTTCTTTTCAAAATAAATAGTACAAACCCCAGATCTAAATTCATGTTCTTATTAGAAAAACTTACTTGTTTTTTGTACTATCGTCTTGAAATTTTGACACTATAAGTATATTCAAGACCCTTGAACCACTAGAAGAGGAGTGAAGATTATTACAATTTCGGCATAGCCAAAGTTAATCTTATTTTTATTGGTTTATTTTGAACACTGTTATCGGAGACCCCCAAAAATTATTATATCATACTCAGCTATTCATGGGGATTCTCAATTTTAAGCAATGTTTTTGTTTGTTTTGCTGCAGAACTAAATAGTTTCACAGAATGAATTTCGGTACATTGAATTCTATTACCAATCAACAGATTATTTAATCATATTGTATCAAAAACTTGATGGATGGAAGTTTATTTTTTGCAATAGAATGGTTTAATTCTCTTAAAGTACTGTGAATGCGCGAACATAGATTATTATTTTTAAGAGATTATGAAAAATATACTCGAATGTACGAGTAAATGAATGAAAATAAAAGAATCTATGAGATCATTAATTCAAATATATGACTTATATTATGACTATGACTACTGACTATGTTCAAATTTTGATTCTCTACTTAAATATTTTAGTGGCGTTTTATGCTTAAAAACAGATGGAAATTTGAAGGAACAAATTTGGTGAATTCCACACTTAATATAGTTTTTGATGCATACAAAAGTTCCATGTTTTCTTATATTCTATAAACATCAGATAAAAGCGAAACGGACATATTTTATACTATTGTTGTGAAGTGTACAATAATCAATAAATAATAAAATAACTTATGTGAAGTGCTGGTGAGACCAAAGTTAACTTTTTTGATTCTTTAATTTTTTTTTTTTTTTTTTTTTTTGTGCTATTTAAACATGAAGTGAAATTAATTTTTATTATTCTTTTCTCATATTTCCTGTGCAAACTCTCAATATACTCGTAAGAACACAATAATACTACATTCAATATTATGTGTTGTGTTGTGTTGTGTGTTGGTTGCTTGTGTTTATATTCCAAGTATCCGCAGGGAGTGCAATGTTAAATCGTGCATTTTGTTTACAATTGAAAATCGTTTTATCGACTGTTCAAATACATTCAGAACAACGCAATATAGTAAATACTACATACTCGTACAGTAAAATGAAATGAAGTGAAGTGATTTTGATTTTGATTGAAGACCGCGGCGGCGGCAGCATAAATGTTCGTTCTTCTTTTCTGTAATGAATTCCATGAAATGATAAACTAAGGTATAATAAGTATAAATATTATGCCAAGCATCAACATCAAGAAACATAGCAATAATAATCATCAGAATAAGAGTAATAATAACAGTTGAACAGTAAAGAAGAAGCAAAATTCAAAAACAATAGAACTGAAAAACTTTGATATTTTGATTTTCATAGTATTTTTGAGTTTAGATTTTTCTATGTGATTCACATTGATTTCAGAGCAAGTCACGTTTTAATCGTCGCATTCACAAATCATTAATCAAAATTAAATAATAATTACGAATCAGTAGAGAAAAACAAAAAAAAAAAAAAAAAAAGAGAGAAACAAAATGTAGAAAAACTTCTTAAATATAAAAATAAAAAATTAATGCCAAATACAGAAACACAACATAACACACACCTTGTGTTCATTGAAAATGGACAAATTGTGAAGTGAATCAATAAAGTTGGATAACTTAGGTTTAAGTGAAACTGTTATACCTTTTACAAAGAGAAAAAAAAAAAAACAACTAAGTTTCATTAATCGGTAAATCAAATAAGATATCGATCCAACAATATGATGAATGCCATCACAGTTGTTTGTATTTATGTTGAAAAACTTATCTTATCGCATTGATCAATGATTTACTTATTACCCTCATTCCAACATTTTGAGACAACTATTTATGACTTTGTCTGTTTGTTGTTGGTTTGTGCAAGAATCAATCAAAAGCCACTCATTCTATTCAAAATCAAATTACTGAAACACAAGAAGCCTTATTTGGTACAAAACATAGGCTTTATTTCATCAAAATTGACCAACAAAATATTATTTAATTTATAATTTATAAAATTTAAAATGTATTTTTTCACTACATTTTATCGCTTCTAAAACCACTTCACATATAATCTTCTATAATTCTCTAAATCTTATATTGTTTTGAATGCAAAACGAAGTTTGCCGGGTCAACTAGTATCTAAATATGAATAATACAAAATTTTTATCCTTAAATACAAATTCTTTCATCATTTCAGTTTATTACAAATTTCTTATCAATGGCAATAAGTCATCATCATTCATTTATACTATTCTCAATAAGAATTCCCCAATTGTAGCAAACGACTTGGATACACATACTCGTACTTAGATAATTTCAGCTTAATTTCTTTATTGTTGTACTGTGGGAGACATCACGGTCAATGCAGAATGACTTACCAACAAATATTTCAATGGAAATGGTGATGGGGGCGTTGAGACGAGAAATGTTGATTTTCATGGTTAAAACAGAGTCATGCTGTGGCGGTTTTGACCACGTTTGATGTCAGTAGTTCAAAGCACAGCATTGAATATTGTATTATGTTCACTTCTCTCTTCTATTTTTGCTTCCCCTTGGCAATGCTTGTTTCAACCACAAAATATTTTTAATTGAGTTTTAATGATCTGTAATTATATTTGAATGACTTTGAACCTTACCAAATTACACCATTTGCCAGTCATTTACGTATATTTTGCACTACATAGTTTTCGATAATAATCAAATCGTCGGAAGCTGTTTACACAAATATTATTGTATATTCATTTTCCCATCTTCATCTTCATTTTCTTATTTTGTTATTTTATACAATATTGTAGTATTAAGAAGCATCTAATATAATTTTGTTTTGAAATGTTTTTAAATTCTTAGTAATCTGAGATATTTTATTTGAGAATGGAAACATGTAAGTGGTTTCTGAAGGAAATTGTTATGCTCTTGTTGCAGATGAAAGTAATGGATCAGAACTCAAATATTTAAGCCAAAGTTCGATGCCCATTTGAACTAAATAATGTTTTGATTTAGTCGAATAAAATCAGTATTTAGTTAAATCAATAGAATTGCCCTCGAAGCATTTAGATAAACTTTTATAAATATCATGCTATTCGAAAATCAAATAATGTCAATAAAATCTCGCATAAAACTTGTTACTGCTATCACTTCTCTCAAACGACTCACATTTGTCAATGCTCCTTAAATAGATTTCAAATTGAAAAATCCTAAAATTTCTTCCTTATCTTTCCCTGCAACTTATCAGAAATCTAGGCCTCCCAACAAAACCACTACCCTCCATTATAAGCACAAATTTTACTCCGCTTTACATCTTTCCCTACAACTTATTAGAAATTTAAGCCTTCCAACCAAACTATTATAAGTACTACCCTCCATAATAAGCACAACTCCACCCTGCACGCATGACTTACCCGCCCTCAATTCCGACCTTCACAAACTTCGGAAATCGTCCATTACACCAGTAATCTACCAACAAGAAGTTCTGCTCCTCGAAACAATCTTAACATTTCCATAAATTTATATACACAGACGATTCCAAATTGGGTTTTGATTCTCCATTCAATTTAGTTAAGAATTACTTACATATTGCCACCTCCAATAATCTCTACAAGTCAAGTATTACATATTTTTTTTTTTAATTTATTTATTTGTTTTATTTGCAATCTATCGTAAACGACGGTCAGCAATTTTGATTGTACAATCTTATGGCGTTTATATTAAGTAGTTTAATTTAAATAGGAACTCTGAATGTCAAATATTGTGGGTGTAGCCAATTCAACCTTCAGTTATGCTGGCTGTTGTCTAGCAAGTTGACTGCAAGGTGATTTTCATGACTTTCAAGCCTGGAGATGTTTTTAGTGCTTATTCTGATGGATCGTGGGTATCTGTAGATCTCTGTAGTTTTGACTAAACCCTTTGAAGGATCTGAATGTTCGAATTGGAGGTAGTGCTCCAGAGTTGTATGCCATAAGTCCATACTGGTTTGAGTATGGATTTATATAGTAACAACTTGTTTTTTAGGCTTATCTGCGAGTTTTATTTTAAAAGACAGCTAATTTTTAGAAGTTTTCGGTTAATGGGGGGAAACTCTTACGATTCATGGTGAAAGTTAAATGAATGGATTTCTCTGTGTTTACGGAAATGTTCCATTTTATGATTATTTATTATTTATTTATTTTATTCTTTCATCTCTTGAAATTGGTAGATCAGCAGTTAAGAGCGTGTAGAGGATGAGTGCCAGCACACTACCCTGGGGTACTCCAACTTGGATGATGTATTACGAGTATATTGACAAAAAGAAATCGTTAATATCAAAAGTTGACCCTCACTTATAATATTATTAATTGTTCTACATAAGTCCCATGTTCACTTAAAATCATTTCATTTATTCAATTATAAAGTAAGTAGTAGTGACATTGCAGATCTTAAGTTCTTTGTTATCTGTAACATTCTTGGAACCATACAAGCTGCTGACACCTCTGTTTTTTTTTTTCCTTTTGACATTTTTTACGGTAATAAAATACCAAATAAAAAGAACTTCAAAAAGGGGAGTTTTTCATAATGGGGGAGCAATCGTCGACATGCGAATCGAGGCATGACGATAACTGATAACGGACATTATCGCCCGACATATCACAATTGCGATGCGATACCAAACAGAAAAAGAAGAGTCAAAGTCAGAAGAAGGAATGAAACGAAACGAAACGTAACGTAACGTAACGAAACGTAACATGACGGAAACACCCCGATGACTATAAACTGTGCCAACTTGTGACAATACCGGGAACAATAACAACAAAACTAGTGGCAGCAGGCATCAACACACAAAACATAAAAATAGGAGCAAGCAAGCGAGCGATGAACATGAATGAAAACAAAGCGTCAAAAATTGCTGTGTCGCATTTTAACAAATTTTTGTTGTTATTTTCTTCGTATTTCTTTATTATTTTCATCTTTGTTTTTTTTTTTTTCAATATAAACGAGGGTTCAAATATTTATACTTATTTTGTTACAAATCCTCAGGCAACATTTATGTATCAGTAAGATGCATTGTGATTAGATATTTTTGAGAGTTTTTTTTTTACTTACGCACATCATTTTCATTATGAAAAAGACCTTTAAACGATTCAGGAAACCAAACCTCTAGGAAGATCATTGGAATGAGTTGTACTACATGCTTTCGGCTAAGTTTTTTAGATTCTTTATGTTTCTTTCCAGATTTGATGATGATGGTAAATAAAAATGTTCTGAAGAAGCATAGATTGAGATCTATACAGAACCTTGTATGTTATATAGCGATGTTGAGTCATATGGAAGTGATCTATATATATATTTCTTTTAAATTTTAGTATTGTCTTATAAAGAAGAAGGTTGTTATGCAGAGAAAATTTTCAAGCGTGACAGATTATTCCCGGGAATTCAATATTAAACTGCTTTCTGTTTAGAAACTTTGGAGGTTTGTACTTATGCACATAATAAATTTGGAAATCTATCATTTAACCCTCGTTTTTTATCACTGTTCTATTTTTGTGGGGATTTTTTTTTTTTTTTTTTTAATGTCGTCACATCTATTCGTACATACATTTTTATACTTTTCCACCATTCATGAATTCATTTTGCAACGACAGCAAAATAAAATAAATGAACATGAAAACAAGGAAACAAATGAGAAGGAAGGAAAAGAGAAGAGAAGAAGAAATAAAAAAATAAAAAATAGGAATCAACTTTAAAACCGCAACTTGCAACATCATAAACCCATTTGCGTTTTTAATTAGTAAAAAGAGTGACGATGACGATGACGACGACGACGACGACGACGACAAAAGGACGTAAGCGTGAAATAAAGAGAGCAGAGCGCAATGGTGATGATGATGATGGGGACAGCTGACAATGCCACGGCATGGTCAGAGAATAGAGCCAAAGAGCCAACAATAACGAAAGCAAAGGCAATGATGAGGACTCGTTTTGACTGGAATGATTCCCTAATTACAATACTTGGGGTGCTTGCTTGAATTGGGGCATGGTAGATTGATGATGATCAAAAGGAAAGGTAAGGTGATGCAGGTAGTTGGTGTACACCATTTTCAGGTTCCGGGAACACACACTCAACACACTCACACTTACGCATATAATACACCTTCAGTGTATACGTACATGGATACAAACAGACACATAAATGGGAACATTGTAAAATGTAATGACCAAGCAAATTTTTCACTTTTTGTAATAATTTTATGCGAAGTCAGTAGTGAATGACTACGATGATGACAATAAATGGAGTAAGGAGTAAATTTTGAGGTGGTTAAAGTATGAGGACAAAACACCTTTCCAACGTGGTTAACAACACAGAACTTTGAATATAAAACAATGGGTGAAAATGAAGGTTTTAAGTTAAAAAATGTTTTAATTGGTAAATTCTGTTGAAAAAGAGAGACAAAGTTTATAGCGAAATTTGAACTTTTAATTAGAACAATGTGCGGGATATAAAGTTGACAATACAATTTTCAAAAGTGACTTCAGAGACTGTTATCATACCTATAATTTGGGTAAAATCAAACTAAAGTTTATACGATAGTCACCACTGTATAATTAAATGAATTTTTTTTTTTTTTTTTTTTTTTTTTGGTTATCAACTCTCCCTGAAATACATAAATTTCTTGTATCGTGTCAATCTTTAGAAATATCATTTCACAAATTTATATACTGTTTATGTAATTAAAGGATACATTTCCATATTATAAAAAAAGTCACTTGCCGCGTTTGTCTGTCTGTTCGTGATAAACTCAAAAACTACTGAATGGATTTTCATACGGTTTTCATCAATGGATGGAGTGATTCATAAGCAAGGTTTCGGAAAAAAAAAGAAAATTCGAAAAACACCAATGGAATAGCTGAAAAATGTTGCAATAATCGAAAAGAATGGGGTGTCCAAGTGAAATGCATATAAAGCTTTGAGACGTGTTTTAAAATCAATCAAGTTGTCTTTGTCGACCAACCAAACCAATCAGTATCAACTTATTTTTTGGGAAGAAGAGGCACGACAACATACTATTATTGTATATATTTGTTCTCGGGCCTTGCAGTCTAAATTTGCAAAAGTTTTTTGCACAAATCAACTTGTATTTTATCGATAATTCGATAAATGTTGGCATTCATTTAGTCGTGGGTACCCTTTCACTTGAGAAAATAGTCTTATGAAGCCATAAATCATATGATCTTGGCATAAACTTTTCCTTAAGCATATTGAATAATTCTCGGAAAATTATGCAAACTATAACCATTTCATTCTTTCCATATACACAATGGGTAAATTAAGGATGATTACTGGCCTGGAAAAAAATTATTTAAATAAAATAACTGGAATTTTTTGAAATTTATGATTCAAAATTTTCTCTCTTCGCTTCTATACAATTCTTACATCGATTCAAATATTGTGGTCATGGTCGCAATGTCTTCAAAATGTTTCCATTCCGCATTTTAATGCTTAGTTTCTGGATTGTTTCAAGTATTGGTCGTTTCTATTTCTGAAATATAATAACTGAATGATTGGTCCATGGGTTTAAATACTTTAAAATTAATGCGCTTATGCGAAAGCTGCGAACGTCCTGACTAAGTTCGTCTTGACTCAGAACGCATGCCTAAATACTTGTTCAATGCGTTGGGAAAGCCACATTATATTTTATGCATATGACAACTCTGCACCACAAAAAAAAAACACATATTCGTCCTCAATAAGAATGCAATGACGTTGCAAGCATAAACACCTAAATAAAAATCGTTGTGAATCAAGACGAATTTAGTCTGGAAATTCGTAGATGTCAACGGAGTACTGATACTTAATCGTCACAACGTATACGTATAATCCATTATCATGTTGTAGTGCAGAACTGACTCCTCGTTCCATATCAAAGAATTAAGGTACAATGATTCCAGCAATTCATAAACTGCACAAACTGTTAAATCTATAATGGTTTTTTTCGGTGAAGGCAACAAGGAGTAAATAAGTTTTAAATAAGAAAATCTTAAGAATATATAACTTTTTACATTGTAAATTATTTAAACAATATACTGCGAGTTGTTTCTAAGACATTGTAAATCCTTAATAATAAGAAGCCAACATTTTTAGCCTTTTTAAGACGACAGTTCGTGACTTGTTTTTGAAAAAAAAGGAAAAAAAAAAAATAATAATGAGTAAAGAAAATGGAAAAAGGAAATGACTTCTTCACATTTTCTTTGCTGTCAAACTCAAATGAACTCTTACTATCCCATTTCTCTTCATTTGAATCTCCCTTTTTGTTTCTTGCTAAAATTCTGACCATTCCACACACTTTACTTATTATTATTATTATTATTGTCCTCCTACTTTTTTTTTTTTTTTTAATGAATAAAAGCCTACTGTGCTCCCATTGTTCAATATCCGCTTTAGCTATTATTCTAATTCAAGTCTAAATTAAAAAGTTTCTTTTTTCGAAATAAAAAAAAAAGAAATAGAAAAAAAGAATTTATTTTTTGTGTGGTTTTTCGCCTTTTGTTGTTTTGTTGAATTTTATGCAAAATAAATCTGACCACTTTATGAATAGAGAATAGAGATGAAAAAATGAAAGAAAAATAGCAAAAATCAAAACAAAAGAATCCTTTTTTTTTTTTTTTTTTGTTTTTCAGTTAGTGAAAATAAAAATATTAGAAAAATTATAAAGCGACCAATAAAAATGAAAAAACAAAAAATACAAAATACAAAATAAAAAGAAATTTGCATATAAATTAGGAGCAAACAAAAAATTAGGGAGGCTCACATCATACTTAACGTTGAGTGGTCATTGAGCAAATGGATCTCATGACCATGAATAGAGTTTTGACTTAGGTTGAGGTTTTTTATAAATTTTTTTTTTTTTTTTCATTTTTCATTACATTTTTCTTTTATAATCAACATGATTATTACAAGCAATGTAATCAAGTATCATAGATAAAAGTGTAGAATTACAATATAAAGCTTATCTAAATGACTACTTAAATAAGTCATCCTTAGTAATGAAAATTTGGGTTAATTGAATAATTTTCAATTTGATCTAACTGAAATATTCAAACCTTTTTTTTTTTGTATTTTTATTTTTTTTTTTATTTGAAAGTCTTTTATTCTCATGTTACTTCACATTTTCATAAATTAAAATAATTGATATTTCAAGTTGTTGTCTATATAAATGTACAATTTGTGTAAATGTCTTGAATAAATGAACACAGTTTCAAACTAATCAATGTGACAATCAAAAAACGTTAAAAAGGTGTCTTCCAATAGAAATTTTACCTAAAACGAAAAGCATGAATGGTGCCTCTTGTGGGTATGTATTTTCTTCAATGAATTTTTGTATTTATGAAAAAAAATTGGTAATGGTAATTCTGAGCAATGTTATTTAAATGAAAAAAAAAAAAATTGGAAATGTTGATAGAATATATGGAGAATTGGAGAGCTTGCAATGAGAACAATATCCAATTTAAAGATAGACATCAATGAAAATGAGTCTGTAAATCAGAGAATATAAAAAGAATACATACATCGGATCTCCGTAAAATAAGGATATATTCACAAATGTTAGGTTATGTTAGGTACTCGTAATACTGGTAGACCCAAGGTCTCTTGCGATACCAGATGGAGTACATATATGATTCGTTATAGCGAAGGTATGTAACACTTAAAATGCTCGCGTCTTTGGAAAATTCGACTTAGCTCAATAACAGATTCAGCGAATTTTGCACTATAGCAATTACAAATGGCTTTAGCTGTTCTGCAGTTGCTCTGATTTCACCATCTAGAATTGTTGTAAATATTATTATATACATTTTTTTTTTCTCCCTCCTATTATCACTCCTAATTGGAGCATAGGGCCTCCACAAGGCAACTCCATCGAACACGATTTTGGGCTGTTATTTTTGCTTCTTTCCATGTGATTTTTGCATCGGCTAACTCCCGCCATATTGATCTTCTCCAGGTGTTCTTCAGTCTTCCGTGGCTTCTGCTCCACTCAAGTGCCATTCTTGTGATGCTTTCGGGTTTCTTTCTCAATGTGTACCCAATCCAGCTCCACTTCCTGCGCTTCATCTGGTATAGTATGGGTTGCTCATTTGTTAGACGCCATAGCGCCTCGTTTGAAATAGTTGTCGGCCAGAATACTCTACAAATGATCCTCAAATACTTATTTATGAAAGCTTGCAATCTCTGCGTAATGGAGTTTGAGATAAGCCATGTTTCGCTTCCATATAAGAGCGTTGATTTCACACATGCGGAGAATATTCGTAATTTCCTGCGTCTAGAAATTTGAGTATTTGCCCATACTGATTTGAGTCGTCCAAATGCTGATCTTGCCTTGCTCAATCTGCATTCTGCTTTATTATAGTGGCATCATTTTGTCGATTATTTCATAACTTGGTAACCAGCATCCGTTTTTCGCAATTTTGACAACAGTCTCATATCCCTCTGTGCCCTTGTGGCTCGGTACCCAATAGATACACGGCTTGCGTTGCGCAGCTATAATAGTGTTCTCATTGCTACCTTGCGCTGTAGAACATTTTTAGATGATGACCAGTATGACGTTATCGCTTTGATAGCAGCTTGGCTATCTACATATGATGACATTTATGTGAGAATCCATAGTGGTATCTATAAATGCAAGTTCCGCAGCCATTCTTGCAGCGAATACTTCCGCCTGGAATATGCTGCAGTAATCCGGATGCTTGAATGATTTTTTAATATTCAATTCTGCTCCAACTCCTTCGCTCATTTTCGAACCATCTGTATAGATGTTAAAGGTTTTGCATTCCAGGCCTATGCCCATTAGCCAACCATCATTTTCTATAATGGCTTTTACAATATTTTCTGTCTGGAGTCCATTTTCGGAACCATATAGTCGACTGATGAATTCCGAATACTGCTATGCCCATAGGGTCTATAAGAGAATTGCACATAGCCTTACTGCTGATTTTGCCGCTTTATTCTCTATGGTGAGATCAATTGTCGGTACATTTAGGATAACTTCAAAAGCACCCATTGGAGTTGTTCTCAAGGCCCCTGTGATGTACAACAAAGAAAGCCGTTGAATTTTTCCATTGTTCGCTTCACAAATGTTCATTTAGATCACAAAAATACTTATATACACATTGTGGGTCCTTGCCTAACATTTTTATGATAATTGAGCTTTACATTTGGAAAAGACAATTTTGAAGCAGCCTCTTTAATCCGCGCCGTGCTGCATTTTGAGTGAGTTCTATCGTAAGAAAGATTGTAGTTAACTTGAAATCTCTATGTAAAGATTTGCAATGAAAAACCATGGGGGCTCCCGTGATTTGTCTTAGCACCTTGTTACAGAAAACCTGAACTGTTTTTATGTGACTCATCATGCAAAGCTAAGTCGGGGCCACGTTTTGCCTGTAAATCAATTTTTTTTGTTTGCTATGGAAAGTTTACTGGGTTGTTCCAAACTTGTAGAAATAATCTCTAAGATTATGAGTCGGTAAACTTGACATTATGTTAGTTCAAGAATTCATCGACAAAACTCTTCTCGGTTGAGACCAACCGACTGTTCTGTTCTGCTCATCCAAATGGTGTTTTCCCAAAGTTGTCTAAAACTATGAAAAGCTGAAATTTGCCAAACTCTATGTTAGGCGCAAATATTTATATGTGTTACATAGAAAGCTCATTGGTGGCCCATTAAATACTTTATACTATTTCACTTAATTATTATGGGGGTGTCCTCCTTTTCCTTTTCACAAACACAGAATCGCGTCCACTCAATTCGTTGGTAATTCAATAGTCCAAATGTCCTTTTTCAATCGTCATCATTCAACTCGTTCCACTTCATTTTTTTTGTTCTTCCAATGATGATAGGGGATCAGCATCTTGACAACATTTGCTGATCGCTGTGATTTGTTTTGTCATATCAAAAATTATAAGTAGTAAGAATGAAAAGCAAAAGTTTTAAATTATTTGAAATAAATATTATTTTCACTTTATTTTGTTAATCTTCTTTTGTGTGTGAGTGTGTGTGTGTGTGTGTGTGTGTGTGAGTGTATGTGTGTGGAACATTTTGACTGTTTACAAATTCAATGCACCGCATTTCACTTTCAATTTCAATTTCATTTTTCCACTTCAATTCAATTCAAAATGCCATTAGTTCTCTCGTCCATTGTTCTTTTGTTTGTTTATTTTAAATATCTTTAAATAACTTAATATTTATTAAACTAGTTTTTAATGCAAATTCCTTGTATGACTTTGATGAATTATTTTATTTTAATTTTCTTTAGTATTTTTAATTTTATTTAAATTATTTATTTTATATATTTTATTTGAATAACTAGAAAGTGAAATTTATTTTCAAAATTTATTTATTTATTTTTCTCAGTTATTTAGCAATGTTAGTTTTGTTGCCTTTAAAAAATCCTTTTAGGCATTTTATTTTTGTTTTTTTTTTTTTTTTTTGATTTTTCTTTATTTTGTTTTTCCTTTATTTTTTTTTCATTTATTTTGTAATTTTGTTGTTTTTTTTTTTGTCCTAAGTTTTCTTAGAAGTTTCCCTTGTATATCTTTGTTTTTTATTTATTTTATTTTTCTTTATATTCTATAAATATTAATGCTTAATTATTTAGTTTAATTTAATTTAATTATTATTATGAATTTAATATTAAATTTCTAAATTGTTTTGAAAATTTAGTTTTTGTATTGTATTTTATTTTTTGTTTATTATGTTTAGAATTTTTAAGATTTTTGTTTTTTATTATTAAGAGTATCTCTTTGTTTTCTTATTCTGATTCTTTGTTTTGTTTTGTTTTGTTTTGTTTTAGAATGTGAAATGTATTTGCTTTTGAATGTTTGTATGTATTATAATTAATAAGTGTGTAGATATATTTTTTTCTTCGAAGTTATGTCGAAATATTTATAGGTTACTTAGCTCCCTTGTATAAGTTTTTCTATTTGTTCCATTTAGATTTGCTTATTTTTCTTTATCTAAAAATATGAAAACAAATAAAAGTGGAAATAATAAAATATAGAAGATTAAATTGAATTCGAAATTTTTTTATATAAAATAATAAAAATTGAGGTGAGGTAGAAATACTAAGTATTAAGGAGAAATATAAACTTTGGTTTCACAATGACAACATTCAGTGATGTTTCTTAGTAAAAGATAAATGAATTCCATATAAAGATGTATCTATAACTTCTTGTCATCGAATAAATGATATCCTTCTGTGTTATCTTCACGATGTTTGCACAAAAAAAAAAATTATCATTGTTGAATGTGAGATACATGAGTAAACAGTAAACTGACTTAAAAAACATGATTAGGTTGAATGATTGTTAATCAAATCAATTTTTTTTTTTTTTTTTTGAATCAAATCAAAATGAATGGTGTACAATAGATTCATCATTTCTCAAGATTGAATGAATGTAACTGAAAAAAAAAAATAAGAGAATCGTTGCAAGCATCTTAGATGTTCAATTTTGAAAATAAAATTATGTATCCATCCACTAGGTAAATTTTCCAGTTTTTCAGCCTTTCCTTATCAAGATTTGTTAACAAATATTGGATAGGATTAATTGTATCTACAATGTGTTACAAAAATCATATCGAATATATGAAAATATAAAGGCTAATTCGATCATTACTTATATTTTATTGCATCCTCTGACTTGTAAATCAACAGATCTGTTATCAATCAAAATGTTTTTAGATTCTAAGCCACCTTAGTCATTGGGTTTGGCAGTTGTGATATCAGCACTCACAATAGATACTTAAGCAACTGATCATAATTGAATTCCCTCAATGTGTTACAAATATCAGACTACTATTACTAGTAGGATAAATCATTTACACTTCCATATTCACCAAATGTGAAATGTATTAATATAAATGAATTTTAAATGAAAATTCAAGTAAAATAAAGGAAAACACACATTTAAGGATGAAAAAAAAAAAATTAATGGAAGTAAAATATAAATATAAATAAAAATAAAAATAAAAAAACATAAAATTTACATTTTTTCATAATTTAGTTCAACTTTATTTACAATTTATATATGTTTTATGTTTGTTTTCACTTCCTATTCTTCTTTTTTCATAAACTATACTATTATATATAAAATTGGCTTTTATTTTGTTTTCTGTTTTATGTTTTATGTTTTTGTTTTCATGTAATTTTTATTGTATTGTATTTTATTAATTTTTTTAGGATTTCTTTTTTTTTGTCTTTTATTTTATTTTTGTCTTTTTAATTGAAATATTTATTTATTTATTTATTTTAATATTCTGAATATTTTTCTTCTTATTTTATTAATTTATTTTTTAATAATTTATGTTTTTTTTTATATATTGTATTTTTTTTTTATATAAATATGTATAGTGATTTGTTGTTGTCGTTATTGTTGTTTTTGTTTTCCATATTTATTTATTTGTATATTTTATTGTTGTAATAAATTGCAAGTTGTGTGTGTTTCTGTTTTATTTAGTTTTAAATTTATGTATTTCTCTGTTATGTTCTTGTTTTTTATAAAGTTTATTAACTATAAATATTGTTAATTTTTTTTTTTTTTTTTGTTGAATGTGTTCCTCTTGGTTTGAGTGTATGTGCGTGAGTGTGTGTATTGTTTTTCTCTTTATACCTTTCACACACTCTCTCTCTCTCCCTCTCTCTCTCTCTCTCTGTCTCTGTCTGTGTCATAGTCCACATTAAAAAAAAAAAATTGTTTATCGTAAACATTTCTTCATTGATAACTTTGAATGTTTTATGAGATTTATTAAATTGTTTTTCTCTTTTTTTATTTAATATTTACAAGTTCTACTTCAGAAAATCACTCAGACATACCGCTTGATGTTGTTCTTACATACTTCCTTCATGTCAAAAACCTCAAAATTAATACATTATGTGCCTTTTTGATTGGTTAAATACTTGTCACATTGATATTATTAATTTTCTTTAGTATTTTTAATTTCTAAATTAAATTTAGCTTTCAAATGGTATAACATTTATTTAAATCGGCTCAGCCGTTCTTAAGTTATAAACATTTAAAATATGTATGTATTTCAATATTTTAATTTAATTTAAAAATTAGGTTCCACGAAAGTATGCAACACATTTTCAGTTTGCAAAAATGATTCCAACTTCTGTGTATTTCTGTTCGCCTGGCAGAAATCGTGGTGGTACATTTTGTCTACATTTTTAACAGCGACCAACTACCAACATAACAGATTACAAATAACATTTTAATCCATTTTCTAACATAATGTTAATTAAAAGCATTTAACATTTTTCAAAATTTAAATTTTAGCATAAAAAATGTGGGTCACCCGAAAGTATGCAACACATTTTTGTGTGCAAAAATGCATTCACCTTCTGGGCATTTCTGTTTGCTTAGTAGAATTCTGGGAATTTTTAAATTTTTGGCTTCGAACTTAACAGTTTAACAGCGACGACCATGTCCTCCCTTAACATATTTTCTCATTTTCTTGCAGAAAATAAATAAAAAATAAAAGATGTAAATTTTTCAAAAATTATTTATTGAATTAATTTTTATTGAAAATTTTACCAAATGCATTCTGATAACTAAGAGACTCCTTGCAAATCAATGTCAAATGACAAATGACAAATGACAATTTACACAAAAAATTGAGAGTGAAAGGTATATAAATATCGGTGAACCCGAAATAATTGGTTTTATTTATTATTGTATGTATTTATGAATTTTTATTTATTTTAATTGCATTTAATTATGTTGTCCTTTGTTTTTTAGTAAGTATATAAATATTTTATGTTATTCTGTAATTGGGCTCAAGACTTTTTATTGATTTATTTAGTATTAATTCAATTTGTTTTTTTTTTTTTTTTTTTTGTATTTTAATTTATTTAAATAATTAAAAAAAGAGTTTAGCATAATGCTACTAATTATAGTAATAATAATAATAATAATATAATAATATTTTCTTTTTTTATATATATATATAAATACATATTAATGACTTGTGCTAATAAGCAGATCGAAGTTATATAATTTATTAAAGTGTTTTATATTATTTGTTTAAATTTTTCTTAATTTAATTCTCTTCTTTTCATTAAACATGTTTCTCATTATTTATTTACACATAAAAATAGAAATTAATTTATAAAAAGTTTTTCTTTTTTTTTTAAGCAACTTAAATTTTAAGATCACTGGAATTGAATGAATGAATTCTTGACATTGTTCAACATTGTCAAAGAAGAGTTTTTCTTTCCCAAAATGGAGCAAATTAAATTGATCGATTTCATTGTCACATAATAAATTTTGAAACTCATTTCGACTTATTGGGAAATGTTTAGAAAATCATTCATTTGTTTTTTATTTTATTAAATTTTAAAAATATTCCTTTGTTTTTTTTTTTTTCATATTTACAAATTATATTTCTTCCACACACGTCATTCTATCCTTTCTTTATCTCTCTCTGTTCATAGGATTCCTTGGTTTCTTTTCTTTTCTTCTCTTTTTTTTTTTTTAAATTAAATTCTAATTTTTACAAAATATTTTCTTCATCGAATGCAGATTTCGTCTTTCTTGGTTTTTTCTTTGTTTGTTAAATTTTATAAAAATAACAAAAAAAAAAAATAAACTAAAGCAAAATATTTAAGGATATTTACGAAGGATTAGTGTCCTCCACTTCATTCATTCAATTGCAAAAATTGTTGCCATTAGCCGGCATAAAAGTGAAACATCTCAATGTCGTCGGCGTTACTTGTTGTTGTATCAGCATCGGACTTGCTGCCATGCCGACCAAGTGTGCCGCACGACTTGAGCGTGTATCAGTGATAACGACGCAGGCTGCCATTGTTGTTGGTGTTGCTGCCATTGGCCATCATGTGATTGTTGTTGTTGGACAAAGTGGCCAAATTGTTGTTATTGTTGTTGAACGAACGTCGTCCGGTGGTGTTGCCATGAACTAAAGCCATGCCATTGCGCAAGGGTAGAGCAGGCGGTGGCGGAGTTGGTGTTGGAGTCGGTGGCATATCATGATCCAAGGGCAGCGAATAATGTGAATTGTTGTGTATGTAATTGGCATCAGCAGAATCACCATCATCACCGATGCATATCTTACCACCAAGACATGGCTTGGCATAGCCATTGTTATGATTAAAGTGATCCTGGGTGAGACGAACATGACGATCTACGCCATTGGTACCATTGGCAAGAGGCTGGCTATAGTGGGAGAGGGTGCTCTCCTGTTCGAGTTGCTGTTGTTGTTGTTGTTGTTGGCGTATGGCATGTCGTGGTAGCGAGGAAAGTGCATGTGCAGATGGTTTACCATTGGCTATGGGCAACATCATTTTCCGCATATCCTGCTGAGATTGACCGACCCGGGTTTGAGGTGGTTGGGCAACGGCGGTGCTATTGTTGGTCATATAGTGGATTTGGCTTAGCTGCACAAAGGGCGAGTGGGCATCGGCTGGGTTCGGCACATGCAATTGTTGCAATTGATTGGCGGCATTGGCGGGGATCACGGCGTTAGCTGCATTCGAGGCACCCCGACCTCGAAGTAGAGGTGGGGGTGGAGCTTCTAGCTATAGCTCGGTGACTGGTATGGGCCGAGTGCCCATATATTGAGATGATTGACCCATGGGATTGTAATTATTGCATGGATACGGAGCGCTTGGATGCACTCCACCACAGCCAGGCGGTGGACGTGTCATGTATTCCTCATCGGAAAATGTTTTCTGATACTCACGTTCTTTTCGACCAAGCGCTGAGTTACCCCAGCGACCTTTGAGCATTTCACGTATGCGTCTGCGGCAAGCATAGATGAGCAAAGCGAGTGCAGTAATTGTGGCTGCCACTGCAACTATGAGTCCACCGATTATTGCTTGCTTATGACCATCACTATGCGCGCAACCAAGAACAGTGGGCGATAATTGTGACAGAGATTGTTCTCGTAGATTTTCTGGAGCGGAGCACACAATTGTGGAATACTGTTCACTGCTTGAAGTATTCTTGGCCACAAGCAAATTGCGCAGCCACAATACCTCACAGTCGCAGACAATAGGATTCTCCGAGAGATCAAGGGTCTCTAAGTCACCCCATGGTATAAGACCCTCGTTGAGTGTGCTCAGCTGATTCTCCTTCAAAATGACATGGCGTAAATGTGGCAGACCACCGAGGGCATTTGACTGCAACTCACTCATATGTTTATTTGAAGAGAGATTGAGATATTCCAAATTGGTGTTGGCAGTGAATGCACCATTTTCAACACTACGCAATTGTGGTGCTCCTGTTACCTCCAGACGACGTAGATTATTTAAACCCGCAAAAGCTCCAGCGCCAATAACTTGAAAATCATTTTGCCCAATTGAAAGTTCTTCCAGGCGTTCGAGATGCGCCAATGCAGTGGTGGGCACAAGCTGCAAACGATTATCGGCGAGATCCAAGTAACGCAAGCCCTCTAAACCCTTCAGAGCGGCAGCGGAAATATTGTGCAAACCGGCACCACGTAAATCAAGGCGAGTCAAACCCTTGAGATCTTCAAAGGCACCAGCGCGTATAGTCATAAATGAGTTTGTACCCAAATATAACTCAGCCAGGCTGGGCAGAGCTTTAAAGGTCACCGATGCGGGTACCGTAGTCAGAGTATTGTCATCCAAGTAAAGTACGCGCAAATTTACCAAACCATCTAAGGCATGTGGATCGATGCGACTAATACGATTTTGACCCAAATTTAGTTCCTCTATTTTGGGCATTGGTGAGAAGGTGCCCTGTTCTAGTTCAGCAATGAGATTTCCACGCAGATTTAGCACAGTCACTGACTCCAAACCAATAAAGGTTTTATTGCTAATTTGTCCGATTTTATTTTGGTTCAAGTGCACCTCTTGCAATTTCTTCTGATAGAAGAAGGTACGTTGCGGTATGGTTACCAAATCATTGTGCGACAAATCAAGGAAGGTTAACTCTGCATAGAATTGTAGCGAGGAATCGATTGTCTTGATTTTGTTACTTTTGATGACCAAACGCTGTACATAGGGATTCAGGGTAATGGGCATAACATCGAGTGTACCTTCGCCACAGTTGACCATGAGCGTGTCATCATCACATTGGCAGCCATTTGGGCAAATTGCGTAAGCATTTGTTGACGCAATGAGTGAGGTCGCCACCAGGGAGACGACAATGACAACCATAAAACCATATGAAAGGAACGAGGAGGGGGAGCGGGGGCGGGAGGAGAAGAATGATGTAATGTTGGTTGTAGTAGGAATGGTAATTGCTGCTCTGTGACTCCAACGACGACGACGACAATGATGATCATCATTATGATGATGATGATGATGGTGATGAGGCATTGTCGTTGTTGAATATTCAAGTCTCTGACTGTGGCTCATTATTGTGTCTATGTCTATGTTTCTCTCTCTGCGAGTCCGTGTCGTCCGCTGTCGTTCACCGTTTAGAATGAGCGCACGGGCTTTGTCTGCTGCTGGCCTGTTGGACAGAATCTGGTCTGGTTTGGTCTGGTCTGGTCTTGTGTTGACTGTTGGCTTTGCTTTGGCTTTGGCTTTGGCTATTTGCTTTGCTGTAGCCTAATTGGCGTTGCCTTCTTCTTTTTTCACCTCTTTAGCTTCTCTTCTCTTCTCCTCTCCTCTCTAGAAGTTGCTGTAGTCGTCGTTATTGTTGCTATTATTTCGGGTTAAATCCAAGTTTTAGCCAAGTTTGCCAATGGCTTTCAAATTTAGCGCACCACATTCGTAGTCTTTGCCTTCTTGAGTTTGTTGTTGTCTCTCCGTTTTTTGTGTCTGCAATGAAAGAACGGAAAGAAGAAAAGAATAAAGAAAAATTGTTTTACTATAAAATTGATTTTCCATTAGACTCTAAATTGCATTTGGTTGGTACTTAGTTTGTTCGGTAAAGGGGTCAATTGATGGGGGATCAAATCAAATTGAAGTTAATCGGCAGTTTTTAATTTTTTTTTTCTTTTTTTTTGTTTTGATTTTTGTTTGATATTGGTAGATACTATTACATGATTTGAGCTTCTAGCGCAGCAGTAAACAAATGAGACAATTTAAATGGACATCAACGACATTTAGTGCCTGACATTAGACCGACTTCCATTCCATTCAATTCCACTGCAATCCAATTCAATTCAATTCAATTCATCTTAAATCAAAGTGAAGACAAAATTCAAAACGACAAACAGATCGACAAATCGACAATTCGGGACAAGACAATTTCAATTTAATGGTAGCAACAAGCAAAGCAAAGCAAAGCCAAGCAAAGCAAAGCAAAATTGGTGGCTTGTAAAAATCTTTAAGAGTCACGCAAAAATTGTTTAAAAAAGCAAGAGACAAATTGAAATGTGCCTAAAGTAATTTTTCTTGGTTTTTGTGAGTCGCATGAAAGACATAAAAATTGATTTATGTTAAATGAAATCTTGTGATATTTGATTATTTAATAAGGAATTTAAAGAAAAATTAACAGATATTTTATATTCATTCATTCGAAGAATTGAAAATAAAAAGAAGACGCCGCATAGGCCACAAATTTCACCAGTTGTGACTGCCTAGTAATGTGGGACTTGCTAAAAACATCTTTCTGATTGAATTATTCTCAAATTGTAACAAAACTTATGGGGTTATATTGCATGATCAGCCAATACTCTTCCTAAAAAAGAATCTAAAGTATAACTTCCTGCTTTAAGCTAGAAATGGATTCTTGCAGAAAAGGGACTAGTTATTCTCTGGCTCCTTGCCGTCCGTGGAATGGGCATGCATAAGTTCAATATCATGGACACACTGATTAAAAGCTTATAACTGGATTATCCATTAAGCCTCATTAACAAGAGCAAACAAGGTGATGGTCCCCAATGAGACATATGACTTCCAAATCACACACTCCTGAGCAAGAATTGTAGCATCTAAAACGCATTCATGCTTTGTTATAAGGACAATCACTGTCGATTTGGCATTCATAGTCGTGGCATGCAGTCTTCAAAGTTGAATCACTTGAGAGTCCTTAAGCATGTGGCCTACAAGTATCTGGCTTTCTGTCAACTCGTTTATGACAGCCTTGGATCACCTACATAGTCTGAGTGACAGTAATATCGTCACAGTTCTCAGTTACATAAAAGTCACATGATCTGGGCTTATACAATGCAATCGATGCAGCA
This sequence comes from Amiota mariae, assembly GCA_035041805.1. Taxonomy (NCBI): domain Eukaryota; kingdom Metazoa; phylum Arthropoda; class Insecta; order Diptera; family Drosophilidae; genus Amiota; species Amiota mariae. The sequence continues at coordinate 8,990,554 of JAWNKV010000337.1, forward strand.
GAATCTGAATGGATTGCTAGCTTAATTGTCTTCGTAATCGCAAACAGGGCAACGGGCATCTCAAATTGTACCAGTGCCACAAATATTTGGATCACAGGGATTGATAGAATTCACACTGTAATAGAATTCTTTCGCATGATTCCCTATTAAGCAATGTCGAGTGGGATGTTGTTTCCTATAAAAGCCTTAAAATATATTAAGTACTAAGTCTGATGACATTTCCAATGAGAATTTTAATTTGATTAGGATAAGATGAACATCTGATAATTTTGAATCTGATGCACCCGAGTTGGTTGACAGTTGGTTTAATCATACAAAGATGTTTGAAAAATAAGAAATAAATGGACTAGAAACTATGTTTTGATATAATCAATTGAGTAAAGTATAATAATAATAAGAGACGCAGAGTCCTAGAAATCTTTCTGATTAGTAGACATTGATCTTCAAATTCCTCAATTACAATTTGTGTCACTCACAAAACACTCTCTCTACAAGTTAAACTTCAATTGATAAAATGATCTCTCTATTACAATCTTTGTATTTCATTTCATCTTTCTACCTCTCTTTCTATCTCTCTCTCTATCTCTCTCTCTCTCTCTCTCCTTTGACACTTTACAAATTGACAATTTCCACACAATAAGAAAAACCATTAACTCTTATAATATATAGGAAGAAAAAAAAAAAGAAAAATAAAAGCAAAAAATATCCATTTGCTTTATTAAATTTTCACATGGAAACTCACACATTCTGTCATACAGAATTACCATTGAAACACCCACTAAGCTAACCAACCACGCATCATCATCCTCCATCCAAAACATTTAAAAGGCCAAAATGATGATGCGGCAACAAATTTACACAAAAATATACGAGTAATAATAGATGAAGGAGAAGCAAGAAGGACGAACTACTACTACTACTACTAACAGGACAACAAGAAATGTCTTCTCACATTTCAACTCATCTCTCCATCTCCATCTCCATCTTCATCTTTATAACCATCTCCATTTCATCTTTTGCGTAATGCAAATGCCCTTAGAAAGAATTTCATAAAATCTTTTTTATCAAAAGTTTTTACCAAAAAATAAATAAAAAAATAAAAAAAAAAAATTGTATAAAAAATAGAAATTCCGAAAATATATGGAAAATATTCGAGTATACAAATGTGTGTGGTTATGAATTTTTCACTGTTTTGTGTTTTGTGTGTTGTGTGTTGTGTGTGAATTGAGTGTGTCGGTGTGGCACGCCCCTTGGGCGCTATAACGAAGGTCAGAAATATGTTTGTGGTGGAAAAGTGTGACTGACGGAGGGACTGAGATGGGGGAAAATGACTGCATAAATAGTAGAAGAGTAAAAGAGCCAAGTAAACAATTTATAAATTTTTAGCACTTCATTTTCTTTTGTTTTTCAGTGTTTGTTCGTTTTGTTTTGGGTTGCTGCTGCTGCTGCTGCTGCTGCTGATGCTGATGCTGATGCTACTCTCAACTCTACTCCAATCGTGCACTCCACAACCATCATCACCCATGGACCCATGGTTCTTTCGACATTACGACATTTGGCATTGAAACAATGCCTGCGGTTTTATTTACAATGAAGCTTTTTAGCAATTTAAATTTGTTTTAGTTTTGTAAATCGACAAACAGAGGGAAACGCACACACATCTAATCACAGAAACATGGTAGACAACTCCTAAACACAAACAATCATCAAATATAACACAAATACAAATACAAATACAAAAAAAAAAAAAAGGAACAAAGGAACTCACATGATCATGTACTCGTATTGTAGTATGTGGGAGATACATAAATAAAACAACAGTAGCAACAAGGGAAAATAAAATTTACACTCTTAAAATATGCGTATGTTTGCTTTTGAGATACACAAAGTGTAGATTGAACTTAAAGCTTAAGGATCTGAAGTAGTCTAACAAGAAGACATCAAGAGTAGTAGTAGTAGTAGGTAAGTCAAGTTATCATGGCTTTCTAAAGGCTTCATTTCATCTTAACATGACATTATTTCTTATTTTAAACATTACGTAGTGATACCCTACTCACTTAAAACTACTTACTATGTAAGAACGACGAAGGAAAATAATTTCCATATGCAGCACAAAAAGGTTGAAAGAAGACTGGAGCCTCTGCTATAATAGCAGTCATGATGCCACCTAACGTTTATAATGATGATGTTGTTGATGATGAGCACAGTAGGATAAAGAAACTTTGGCACGAGATATGGAAATGGAACAGACATTTGTCGATATAATATTGCGTTCCGTTCCGTTCCGTTCACAATAATCATACCGGGAATGTTCCATTACGTATGATCATAAGATTGGATTGAACGACGTAACCTTTCTATAGAATGTGGTAAGTGCAAGTTTAAATAAAATTTCTCACTTTCAATGTCATTTAAAAGGAAAATAAGAATCTCTCAAAATAGTGCTATGTTTCTGTGAAATCTATATAGTATATTCTGTCTGTTTCTACGCGACAAACTCAAAAACTAATGACATAATTTTCATACGGTTTTCAGCAATGGACTGAATTATTCATGTGGAAGGTTTATCAAAAAAAGAAAATTCGAAAAACCCCAAAGGAATAACCAGTATATGCACATATTATAAATTAAAGTCCCTTTGCCATGTCTGTCTGTCTGTCTGTTTGAACGCGATAAACTCAAAAACTACTGAATGGATTTTCATACGGTTTTCACCAATGGATAAAGTGATTCATCAGGAAGGTTATCGGTGTTCAATTTATTAAAGTTTTGCGAATATTAGTTGAAATATGACGATCATTTTCATTACTTTCCAAAAACCAAACCAGTGAACTGTGTTAACCACATAACCAAAGTGCCGATAACGTCGTAGACAACAGAAAACATTGTGACTGATAAAGCAGTGTGATGTGTTGAAGCAGTTCTAATATTGAAACGCTTTAGAAGTCTTTTGTTGAAATGCTACAAAAGAAATTTTAATTTTAACTCAAACAAACTCTCTTTAATTATAGACAAAACAATTCAATTTCACATCTCCATGTTTTTTTTTTTCATATATAATAAGTAGATTGAACGTTTTCATCGATTATCCAATAAATTCAGGGGCGTAGAAACGCTCGCCGGGTTTCTCTAGTATAAAATATACGAGTATCGAAAAGAATAAGTTGCATAATTGAGATGCATATAAAGTTTAGAGAAATACATATTTTAAAATCAACAAACATATTATTAGCCATTAATTTTTTGGGAACGAGAGGCAGAGTATCTCGGTAACTGGTCTGCTAGTAAAAATATAAGTCAAGTTTCATCTATAAGAATATGTTGTAGCATATTGCATTCATTTTTTATTTGTTTTTTTTTTTTTTTAATTTTTAACTCCCCACTTATGTATGTAAAGGGATAATGACACAGTCTAGTAAAATTTAATCTTTTCATGAAATCTGGAAAGTAATTCTTCACTTTGAATATAAATTAAATCCTTTCCAATCCCAATCTCTCTAGCATAACTTTATGGTTCTTGTTATTAATTTGAATAAGTATTCAAAGCAAAGCATGCCGCCAAATTAAAATGGCGAAATCAATCATCATCATCATCATCATCATCATCACTTCAATACGAATAGGATCTACTAATTGATATTATTTTGTGTTTAACTAAAGTTAATTTCTGCGACTGAAGTTGTTGGTGGATGGTTGATGGTTGATGGTCAATTGAAGACCACGAATGTTGTGGAAGTCCAAGAGTTTCAACATCTCCTTGGTGTCAGAGTCGACTTCGATGATGTCCTGTTCCAGGGCAGACACAACTAGAACATAGTTATCGCTCAATGGTTTAGTGGGAATGATTGCGACTTCTTCGCAAATACGCTTGTTGGTGTGGAAATGCAACGTCAGATGTTTGTAGTATTTCTCAATGAGGACATTAGCGGCCTTCTTGACTGTCTTGGTTCTGACATGGCCATGACCCATGGCTAGCAATTTTACCGGAAAGAGAGATATTAAGATTTCTTAGATTTGTAAAAAATTGAAAGGATCAAAGAGACTCTCAAATTTTTCATTGAAATGAAAGTGAAAGATAAATGATAAATGCTTAATTTGATTCATATGGTGTCGCCACCATATATTCTAGTGATATATGTACGTTGAATGTTAAAGGAATAAACCCTTATAAGTTTTATGTGGATGATATCACTAAGTTAAGTCGTACGAGTATAGCCTCATCATTTTTATGTATGTATAATATTTGTTCATTTGCAGCACTCACTTCTTTCTTCTTATCTTCTCCTCGCCTATTTTCTTGTTTTGTTTGTTGAAGTATAAAATTTTTCAACTTCCTCAGTTGACTTGCTGCTTTTATTTTGTTTTTTGTTTTGTTTTGTTTTGTTGATTATAGTCATGTGTTGAACCTGACTTAACATGCCTAAAAGAGTAGCATTTCTAACCTGACGTACATCACTACACACACGCTACACTTCACATAACAGATTTGCGCCTTTGGGGTCGCATCATCATCAACATTATCATCATCACCAAGTCTCTCACCTACCACCTACCACCACCCACCAACCCATTCAAGCAACCCAAAAACTGCCTGCCATATTGCCAACAAGTCCAACAAGTTGCTTATGGAATATGTATGATAATGATGAAGCGACTTTGAGTTATAAAAATATTGTTGTACCTATAAATGAAGTTTAGTCCCTACTCGTCTTCTCTTCTCTTAACTTAACTTTATATTTTATTCTATGTAAGTATGAGGGGGAGTCTTGTGAAGGCTATGGTTTGCGCTTGCCGTTGTTGGCACGGTTCAGCTGTGGCGTTGTTTCGTATGATTGCGCTTGAGTTGCTCCCGGGTGTTTATGTGATATTTACATAATAAAAAATGGAGTTAAAAAAAAAAAAAAAAGAAATGAAGGAAAGAAAGAAAGAAAACAGGCAGCAACTTATTTGTGGCACAACAAAAGGCTGCAAAAAGCTGACAACATGCGCCAAAAAGGAAGGACAAATATACAAATATAAACAAACAAACGAACCGACAAACAGAATAAAAGAAGCGGACAGTTACAGAATGTGAATGAATAATAGAAAAAATGATGATGGAGAGAGCGAGAGTAAGAGTGAGGAAGATATAAACAAAGGGGGAAATCGGTGTTGAACAATAAAAAAAAAGTGAAGGCGACTTTTGAAACGGAAATGTGCCATCAGCGGCTGCTGTTATCCTTTTAAGTATTATACGCACATTGACAGACAGACAGACACACAGACAGACAAACAAACTGACAATAAGACAACCAGACCAACTGAGAGATCAGACAAACAGACAGACAGATAGACAGATAAAGAGAATGAAAGGCAGCCTATAAAATACACACAAACATTTAACATTTGCATATAAGTAGTAACTATTATATGTATGAGGGGAAACATCATACATACTACTTCCATACACAAGGAAGGAGGATACCAAAATCCATGATTATTTTTACAATGCCTTTGGGGGTCTGTTTTTTCTATTTTGGATAGGGTACATTATGGTGTAGTGTAGTGTAGAATGGGATAAGAAATATTATTGTATTTCTTTTCATTTGAGAATGAAAAACGACGCAAAAGGCGCACTAGGATTAATATTCCTTCGAAAATGTGTTTCCAAATCTAACAAAAAACAAAAAAATTATTTTCTATGAAGTTTCTTCTTTCACTTCTTTCACTTCTTCCATTTCCATTTATCTTTCAGTGCAATGAAGTTTTCTAGTGTCCCCAAAGCAAACAATCAAGTAAAATAAAATAAAAGTTACTTTTTCTGTTACTAAAAATAATACTTAGACTTACTCATACATAGTCGAGTCGAGTCCAGTCCAGTCCAGTTCAGTCTGAGAGTCTACTGGGAGTTTGGATATATTGTAAATTTAATTTTGGGGTTCCTTATTGAAGAAGGACATGAATAATGAACTCTAATGGTGGCATGACATTCAGTGTGTGGTGCTGATAAGATTTGGGATGCAAGCAAGTGAGTGCCTAGTTTTTTTTTTAGAAGATGAAATGATGTTAGGAATGATAAGATTTTTGGGTTTTAGTTGTATGATTTTGGTTATTAAATATTCTATTTCAAAAGGCAAAGGCAAAGGCAAAGGAAAATCAAAATCAATCTTGAATAAATTTGTAGCTCAAAGGAACAAAAAGGATATAACAATTTCCGATTTTTCTTTTTTTTTTTAACTCCTTTTTGTTTTTAAAATTGAAAAATTCCAAAAATATAAGAACAGAAAAATTAAAACTCTACGCTGACAAGTGAAAAATGAAATGAATAAATGAAAGTAAATTGAAAGAAAAGGAAATTTTCTTTTTCTTTTTCTTTTTTTTTTTTTTTACTCAATTTCAATGCGCCTTGAAGCTGAATATGTAACTCAAAGCAACGTAACGCAACACAACACAACGCAACGCAACACAACGCAACACAACGCAATGAAACGCAAGGAAGAATAATAATAAACGAGTTGAAATAAATTTTCTTCCAAATGCCAGAAACAAAATGCGCTGGCAACAAAGCAACAGAAGCAGAATCCACAAACAAAATTTGTGGCAGCAACATGAAAAAATGGAATAAAGAAATATGTAAGTAAAGTGAAGTGAAAACAATCGGTTTGAAGCAATAAAAAAAATAAAGAAAATATAGAAAAAAAAAATTGAGTAAAAAAAAAGAGGCAAACGCAAATAATAGTAAGTCAGAAGAAAAGTATAACGATTACCGAAAATTGAAGAAACATGTGTACAACAATGCATATGAAAGAGTATTTTACTGTTATAAGGATTGTGTAGACGACGAGACAACAAGACAAAAGCTGCACATTTTTTTTTTTTTTTTTTTACATATTTCACAAGAAACTCCTCCGTTGATATGGTGAAGAAGAAAGACGAGGAGGATGATGATGATGATGATGATGATGATGATGAAAAACAGCTTTCACTTGGCTTGAAGCGTGCTGCTGTTACTGTTACTGTTGCTATTGCAATGCATTGTGCCCCAAATTCTTAGCAAATGTTGAACTTAGTAAAATACTCTCAACTCGTCTACTATTACAATACAATACAATACAATACTACATACAATTCCTAGAAAATTGTCTCCATTTATTTGGTTGTTGGCTTAGTTTGTTCTTTGTTTTTTTGTTTTTATTCTGTTGCCTACTTAGCTTGCTTGCTTTCAACTTTCTTTCATTCTTATTCTTTCTATCTACGTTGAGCTGCGTTTAAACAAAAGTAACTTACAAAAGTATCTTGCACAAATATCGCGCAAAAGTTGATACAATAGATACATACACGTATTGTTCTAAATACAATACATATAATACTTACTATGAACAAGTAAGCAAACAGTTAGATAAACACAGACCAAAAGACAGATGGAATTATTATGGAGGAGAAACTAAACTGAGCCAACTGTAAACTGTGTAAATAGCAAGTCATTGCCATTGTTGTTGTTGTTGCTGTTGCTACTGTTTTTCTTGTCATCAAAAGGATTCTCCAAGTAGGCAAAAGAGAAATAGATACAAGAAGTATGAAGGAAAGACTTATTGCATAAACCAGGATAAATTTGCCAAGTTTATCATAGCAACAACAATATTGTAGTAACAGAAAGACTGTGCAACGACATAAAATATTGTCAGCGATATTTTAAAGCTCGCGTTCGACTAAAATTGTCATATAAATAACAACATTCATCGTCCATATACTACGAGTACACAACATAGATTCACTCACTCACTGACTCACTAACTGACTTACTCACTTCCACTCTTATTCTTTTAATAACAACAACTTTAGATACTTGACTACTTATTCATTCGCATACTAGTATATTGGCATGCGTATGCAGATACATTCTCGACAGTTAGTGTGTGTGTGTGTGTGTGTGTGTGTGTGTGTGTGTGTGTGTGTGTGTGTGTGAGTGGGTGTATACATCTGTCTATATATATTGGTAGTGGGTGGCACCAGGATATCCACCATGAATCTTCCGTTTTATATGAAAGAAGAGGGGGAAAAAAACTATGACTGCATTGAATTATTAAACTATCACTCGTAACTGAAGTTTATTACTGTAAAATAAATAAAAAAAACAAAAAAAAATAATAGGAAACAGGAAAAATAGTAAAATGATGCAGTTCGAGAATTGGGACACGAGAAATGAGTTTCGAGTATATCGATTGCATGCAATCTCCACATATGCATAGTACAAGTATAAATGTACGTACTCGTCTATATCCCATCATCATATACAAATACATACTTATATACTTATCTCCAAGACAATATGTAAATTGAGTGCATTTATATGTTTGCATTTTTTGTTATATAAACAAATACCAAGTTAGAAGAACAGGATATGAGCTTGAATGATTGAAGGGAAAATAAAATATTGAAAAAATAATTATCCTTAGTAATTCGATATTCTTTAAGAAATGTTAATCCTTTGGCAAAAATATGTTAGAATTTAATAAGTACGAGTATATCAAGGAACGATGACAAATTGAATACTCTACAGAAAGAGAAAAATATCAAAAAATAGGATGAAAATTTTGATTTCGCAAAAAAGTTCAGTTTATTTTTATATTTAAAACCTTCTGTGGTTAGCATCAATGTGATTCGATGAAACTACATATATTATTTTTACAATGATTTTAGACCATTCTAGGGTTGAGGAAGGCGGAGGTGGGTTTATAAAGAAAAAATTGCTTGCAAGGTTACAAAATCTCGAATTGATCTTTTCAATTTATTTCTCACCGACCTCAGTCTGTAAAGTTCAGTTTATGCAGGTTTGGCAACTTAAAGAAAATGAAAATATGTTGGAAATTTTAAATATTTAAAAAAAAAAAAATATATATATATATATATTTATATTATACAAAAATGAAAACAGATGTGTTTTTAGAGGTTCACCGAGTAATTCTGACTATTTAAATTTTTTTTTTCTGAATTTGATTATTTCCCCCAAGTTGAAAAGTCTGATTTTATCTGATATGTATTTGCAAATGGATGCAATTGATGGCACAATATTGCTTTCTTGAAAATCGATAATTTTTCACAAAACTATTGTCCTGCATTGAAACTGAATCACTATGATCACGCAATCATTTTAATATATTTCTTTGTCCGTAATTTTCTTCATCTTCCAAAATTTCCGCGAGCAAACAACAAAACAAAAGATTATCCATTTTATAGAGCGATAATAGTGCATACAAATATTTAATATTTTTGTCCAATTATCGAAAGACATACTCGACTGACTATCTTGGCTGAATGTTTGTTGATTTCAAAAGCTTTGATGATAAGAACTTTTTTTCATATGGAAAAATGGCTTAACAGCGACCGCAAGATAATGTTAGGCGTTGTCCAATTGTGTGATAATTTTGAGAATAGGTCGGTTAATAATCAAATTTTTCTCCTAATTCTCTTCACATAAAACGAGTCAGTTTTGTCACTATTTTATTAAGACACAACCATTCATCTGGAAATATTTGAGAAATGTTATGTTTGTTATGGTAAACAGGCAAATCGAACACCATCAAGACACCTCCGTTAAAACTCTCTTAAAAACATGAAGAGGTGAGTGCAGAGGCGGAGGTTCCGTTAGGCTCCGTTACAATTCTAAACCATTCTTCCAACATCTGAATGACATTTGGAATTTTAATAAATAATTACAAGAAACTTAAAATTGCAGGTCTGTTTTAGTAAAAATGGGAGCATAAATCTTAGCGACGATTATGGTTGCCATGTCATTCAGTGGTTCATTCTTGAACTTCCATGAAATCTGTGTAAAATTTTAACTTATAACGTAATACATACATTTGGTAGTTTGTACGAATATACACACAGAGTATTATTCTAAGTACAATATATATTTGGTATCACTTCTAAGTTGGTTTAAGTTGACTAAGTTTCCTTGGAAAAACTCATTTTGTTTTTGTTTCAAACTCTATTGATCAAATATACTTTGCTTTTGGGAAATGAAAGGTGTCTCTCTCTCTCCCTCCCTGTTCATTACACAGGGGAACATAGATTTATTAGTCAATTGCAGGTAATTTTGGTCTGCTGAATATGAAAATAACAGTATTTTTTAATATGTAGTGGTAATCTCGACTGATCAATGGTTCATAAAAGATGTTAGCCTTTCAACAGTCATATTCATTATCGATGGCCAATCTTTTTCTGCCCAAGTCTTCATTTATCGCTCGATTATCCTATGAGAACCAAAGTCAATTCGAACATAATTACGGTCTTCAATCAAACGTGTAAAAATAATCAAAGTGTATTTCATATAAGTACAATTGCATGAACGAACTGTTTTCATTTTTGATTGTGTTAATCATTTATTCAGTGTAAATCAATCAACTGTTTTCGTATTCACATAAAATACTTCAAAATGCCTACCATATATTTGGGCAGACTTGTCAACTCATGAAACATCCACAAAGTATAAGTATAAGCAGTATTCCACTATTCCACTTGATTTTACCCATTCAATAATCGATTTTGTTTAACAAATCGCTTAATCTTTTTTGTATTAAGTTAGTTTAAGCATTGTTAAATATAATCAGTTTAAAAAATCTACACACCAAATACACGTTTGAGTGAAGATCCTAAATATTTTATAGCCTGAGTAGATTATATCTGTATTCATATTTTATGCAATTAGTTATAAGTTGTAGTCATATTTCAAGGTGTTATACTTTATGGAACCCAAACTAAATACAAACTTTCTTAACAAACATATTACATATACAATAACTACATTTGTCTTTTTGTTAATGGGTATATTTTTCCAATGAAATTCTTAGTTACAAATGAAATCTAACAAAGGCAATTTCATATTTAAAATTGAAAAATCAATTTTTCCCAAAAAAAAAAAAAAAAAAACTCTCAAATTAGATTCAACAAATTTAGTTCAACCCTTTAACTTCAGACATTTAACATAAAACTTGACCATCACCCTTTCGAAAATTACTTTTATTGGGTAGAATTTTTTTTTTTTTTTTTTTTGTGGAGAATCATTGAAGCAAAAAATTGTGCCAAAAACTGTTTTTGGACAAAGGCACAAAAAAAGAATGAAAAAAAACTTTTCCAACAATTGTTTTGTCTGAGGAGAATGAATCCATGTGTCTATGTCTGTGACCATGTTCATGTCATTTGTATTTAGTATGAGAGTATAAAACTAAGCAAAGGACCCTTCCACACTTCCACACTTCCTTACTATCCACCACACCACATATCAACTCGCCGCGAGCATAAAAAGCCCATTTAAATTCAAGCAAAAGCAGCCATTGTAGTAAATAGGAATGGAAAAAGACAAAACAGAAGGAGTAGAAAAGAAAAAAAAAACGTATTAAATCAGAAACATGCATTTATTTTGCAATTTTTGCAAAAGTCCTTTTTGGTTTTTTTGTTTACTTTTGTTTGGTTTGATTTCTTTTTTTTTTGACTAAAAACTTTTTTGGCAAATTTTCAAAAAACAAAAAAGGAAAAACGAAACATAGCGAACCGCAGCAAACACAGTTGCAGACGTAGTTGTAGACCAACCGAGCAGCGACCGACCGACCAAAGGATAACAAAAAAAAAAAAAAAAGGAATAGTAAAAATTTAAAAAGAAAAATAGTAGAAAATATACAAATAGAAATATAAAAGGACAACACAAAACCCAATAATAGAGCAAAGTGTGAAAGTGTTAGTGGGGCTACTACTACCACATTTGCTACAGGGGAAGGAGAGATTGATTGTGTGATGTACAATATCTGTGAGTGTAGTAAACGGAAGTCATAGGAAAACCAAAGCAAAGGCAGCAGGCAACTGGGACCAACAAACTGCCAGGCAGACAGACAGACAGACGGACGAATGGGACACACAATGATAGTTGAAAATGTGGTGGAGCAGAAGAAACAAACAAAATGCCAACAAACACAGATTGAGAGGACAACAGAGAGTGAGAGACACTTTGATAAAGGAACAAATAAATGAATGAATGAATGCAACATTGGCGGCAGCTTAGAACAATGAACCAATGAACGCGGTACTTTTGTGTGTGTGCCTGTATGCATGTGCCAAATTTTTGGTTCATTCAGTGGTAAATAGAAAGAAAAGACGAGGCGCACATTGGTTTCACTGGGTCCATAATAGATGAGCTGCTTAACACATACCTACTGCCTGCATCGACATGATAGAACGACAGACAGCAGCCAACTAATAAATGACTTCACAAAAGTGGCCAACGTAAAAAAAAAGAAACTAACGAAAAAGAGAAGAAGGAGACATCACAATGAATGTTTCATTGTGCATACCAAAATAAAATACTGTTGCATACTTTTAAGCAACTTTTGAGTAAATACTTACATACTCGGGTATTCCATATTAATCAAAAAACGAGACACTTATTGAGGACTTTCTTACTATTTTAAATTATATTACTTTCTCCTAGACATTTTTTAGAGATTCTACTATATTCTTTTATATTTTTCTATATTCTACTATATTCTTCTAAATTCTTCTATATTCTTCTATATTTTATATTCTTCTATATTTTATATTCTTCTATATTTTATATTCTTCTATATTTTATATTCTTCTATATTTTATATTCTTCTATATTTTATATTCACCTATATTCTATATTCTTCTATATTCTCTATTCTATATTCTTCTATATTCTGTTATTCTTCTATATTCTATATTCTATATTTTTCTATATTCTACTATATTCTTCTATATTTTATATTCTTCTATATTCTCCTATATTCTTCTATATTCTATATTCTTCTGTATCCTATATTCTTTATTCTTCTATATTCTTCTATATTCTATATTCTTCTATATTCTATATTCTTCTATATTCTATATTCTTCTATATTCTCTATTCTATATTCTTCTATATTCTATATTCTTTTATATTCTCCTATATTCTATATTCTTCTTTATTCTATATTCTTCTATATTCTTCTATATTCTTCTATATTCTATATTCTTCTATATTCTATATTCTTCTATATTCTTCTATATTCTTCTATATTCTATATTCTCCTATATTCTATATTCTTCTATATTCTTCTCTTTTCTTCTATATTCTTTTATATTCTTCTATATTCTTCTATATTTTATATTCTCCTATATTCTATATTCTTCCATATTCTATATTCTTCTATATTTTATATTCTTCTATATTCTATATTCTTCTATATTCTATTCTATATTCTTCTATATACTCTTTTCTATATTCTATATTCTTCTATATTCTCTATTCTATATTCTTCTATATTCTATATTCTTCTATATTCTATATTCTTCTATATTCTATATTCTTCTATATTCTCTATTCTATATTCTTCTATATTCTATATTCTTCTATATTCTCTATTCTATATTCTTCTATATTCTATATTCTTCTATATTCTATATTCTTTTATATTCTCCTATATTCTATATTCTTCTATATTCTATATTCTTCTATATTCTATATTCTTCTATATTCTTTATTCTTCTATATTCTCTATTCTATATTCTTCTATATTCTATATTCTTTTATATTCTCCTATATTCTATATTCTTCTTTATTCTATATTCTTCTATATTCTTCTATATTCTTCTATATTCTATATTCTTCTATATTCTATATTCTTCTATATTCTTCTATATTCTTCTATATTCTATATTCTCCTATATTCTATATTCTTCTATATTCTTCTCTTTTCTTCTATATTCTTTTATATTCTTCTATATTCTTCTATATTTTATATTCTCCTATATTCTATATTCTTCCATATTCTATATTCTTCTATATTTTATATTCTTCTATATTCTATATTCTTCTATATTCTATTCTATATTCTTCTATATACTCTTTTCTATATTCTATATTCTTCTATATTCTCTATTCTATATTCTTCTATATTCTATATTCTTCTATATTCTATATTCTTCTATATTCTCTATTCTATATTCTTCTATATTCTATATTCTTCTATATTCTCTATTCTATATTCTTCTATATTCTATATTCTTCTATATTCTATATTCTTCTATATTCTATATTCTTCTATATTCTATATTCTTCTATATTCTATATTCTTCTATATTCTTCTATATTCTACATTCTTCTATATTCTACATTCTTCTATATTCTCCTATATTCTATATTCTCCTATATTCTATATTCTTCTATAATCTCTATTCTATATTCTCCTATATTCTTCTATATTCTTCTATATTCTCCTATATTCTTCTATATTCTCCTATATTCTTCTATATTGTATATTCTTCTATATTCTATATTCTTCTATATTCTCTATTCTATATTCTTCTATATTCTGTTATTCTTCTATATTCTATATTCTATATTTTTCTATATTCTACTATATTCTTCTATATTTTATATTCTTCTATATTCTCCTATATTCTTCTATATTCTATATTCTTCTGTATCCTATATTCTTTATTCTTCTATATTCTTCTATATTCTATATTCTTCTATATTCTATATTCTTCTATATTCTATATTCTTCTATATTCTCTATTCTATATTCTTCTATATTCTATATTCTTTTATATTCTCCTATATTCTATATTCTTCTTTATTCTATATTCTTCTATATTTTATATTCTTCTATATTCTATATTCTTCTATATTCTTCTATATTCTTCTATATTCTATATTCTCCTATATTCTATATTCTTCTATATTCTTCTCTTTTCTTCTATATTCTTTTATATTCTTCTATATTTTATATTCTTCTATATTCTATATTCTTCTATATTCTATTCTATATTCTTCTATATACTCTTTTCTATATTCTATATTCTTCTATATTCTCTATTCTATATTCTTCTATATTCTATATTCTTCTATATTCTATATTCTTCTATATTCTATATTCTTCTATATTCTCTATTCTATATTCTTCTATATTCTATATTCTTCTATATTCTCTATTCTATATTCTTCTATATTCTATATTCTTCTATATTCTATATTCTTCTATATTCTATATTCTTCTATATTCTATATTCTTCTATATTCTACATTCTTCTATATTCTACATTCTTCTATATTCTACATTCTTCTATATTCTCCTATATTCTATATTCTCCTATATTCTATATTCTTCTATAATCTCTATTCTATATTCTCCTATATTCTTCTATATTCTATATTATTCTATATTCTACATTCTTCTATATTCTTCTATATTCTATTCTATATTCTTCTATATTCTCCTATATTCTTCTATATTCTCCTATATTCTTCTATATTGTATATTCTTCTATATTCTATATTCTTCTGTATCCTATATTCTGTATTCTTCTATATTCTATATTCTATATTCTTCTATATTCTATATTCTCCTATATTCTACATTTTTCTATATTCTCCTATATTCTATATTCTCCTATATTCTTTATTCTTCTATATTCTATATTCTTCTATATTCTATATTCTTCTATATTCTACATTCTTCTATATTCTACATTCTTCTATATTCTCCTATATTCTATATTCTCCTATATTCTTCTATAATCTCTATTCTATATTCTCCTATATTCTTCTATATTCTCCTATATTCTTCTATATTCTCCTATATTCTTCTATATTGTATATTCTTCTATATTCTATATTCTTCTGTATCCTATATTCTTTATTCTTCTATATTCTATATTCTTCTATATTCTTCTATATTCTATATTATTCTATATTCTATATTCTTCTATATTCTATATTCTATTCTATATTCTTCTATATTCTTTATTATTCTTTATTATTCTATATTCTTCTATATTCTCTTTTCTATATTCTATATTCTTCTATATCTCTATTCTATATTCTTCTATATTCTTCTATATTCTATATTATTCTATATTCTACATTCTTCTATATTCTTCTATATTCTATTCTATATTCTTCTATATTCTTTATTATTCTTTATTATTCTATATTCTTCTATATTCTCTTTTCTATATTCTCTATTCTGTATTCTTCTATATTCTCTATTCTATATTCTTCTATATTCTATATTCTTCTATATTCTCTGTTTTCTTTTTTCAGGACCTGCTTATTACCATTTCTGGAGGAGTTGAAGTAATCGAATGTATGACGGAAAGTATCTTCGATGACATTTAAAAAAATTTAAAATAATTTAAGTAAATTAAGGTTTTTCTAGCTTACATATTTTTCCTTAATAATTAAATATTGTAAATTTAAAATCAATTGTAATATTCTTTGGATTAAATAAATAAATAATTATAATTTAAATAATTTGTATTGGCAATTAGACGTCTAACTTCCGAATTTCGGGATATTGAAATAAACGTGGCTATAAACTTCTGGAAACTATAAAGAATTCTGAATGAAAACTTGAGTTCAGCGATGTGTTTAGGGAATCAGTATCTCAAACTATGAAAGTATAAGCACGTCCCATAAAGGCTTTGTTAATGAAGTATTACAATTCAATAAAATGGGAAATGATCACGACCTCAAAAAAATTGGTTATGCAAGTAGCAAATGAAGGAAAGGCCCATGGTCATGGCTTTTCGACGAATTAGGCCAGAAAATGTGAAACCATCAACCATCACAGAATCGAAAATTAATAGGTAGGAGAACAATATTCGTCGATTATATCAAGATGGATGTGAAACATTTCACTCCTTGTATATCTATACAGACAATATTATAAAACAAAGTTCCCTGCCGCGTCTGCCTTTCTTTTTGAACACAATGAACTCAAAAAGTACCGAACGGATTTTCATCGGGTTTTCACCAATATACCGAGTATTCATATAAAGCTTAGCTTATATATTTTTAAACTATCAAATCGTCTTTGTCAAACATCGCAGATCAGGTTAGCCAATCAGTATCCATTATTTTTTTGGGATGGAGAGGCATGACAACGTCCGCCTGGGTATATAGTGGATTTAAAGCAATTACTAACTCCGATTTCATCTTCATCTTTAGGATAAGTGTAATCATTCCATTTCCATTTCCTTTATATTTGTATATATATTTACCCAAATAAATGATTTTCTAAGATTTTTTTTGTTGACTAAAGACTTTATGAAGTCCCTTTAAAGTCGTTACGTTAAGCCAAGAAAAAGGTTTAAAATGTTTAGTGCACATTTGTTTAGAAAAACTTTTGCTTTTATTTAAGTTTGCATTCTTCGAAAAGCAAAGAAGAAATTGGCCCCTTTTTCTTCTTGAATGTTTCAAAAGCGCGACTTTTACTCCTTTCTCTTTTGACATTCTTTCGTTTCTTAAACTTCTCTATACGTTTCATGTTTATTGTTGGAATTATATCTATTTTTATTTTTTTTTTTTTTTTTTTTTGTGGGTTTCCACATTCCTATTTGTTGTGTTTGTGATTGTGTTGTTTTTGTTGTATGTATTATATTATTATGGCGGCGAGTGAGCGTGAAAACTTTTTGTTGGTGGCTCCGAAAATAGTGAGAAAGTGGGTGGGGCGACAGTAAAAGCATGCCTTCTAATAATACCCAAAGCTGCCATAAAGTTAAGAAGGATGCTAGAAGATACAATACTATTGTACATGGAAGGAAGGAATGCGGTAGACAGGCAGCAATGCGAACGAATGACAACAGACGCCAGCTATAACATAATTCTTACCGGATAACGAAAACAACAACAACAACAACAGCACCAACAACAAAAATAACATTGCATTAAGCCCAATTGGAATGCTAATCCTAACCAGCGAACTAGGCTCCATGGCACAAGCCACAAAAAGCTTTACCGCAACGCGTACTCAAGGTCGCTGCAAAGTTTTGATTCTCGGTAAACCAAGGCAACAAGATACATTGTACTGTGTACACATAGAAAGAAGAAAGCCAAGACGGATGGCAAGATACATAAGTATAAGTATATTGTACAGTAGTCGTATGGAGAAATGCCTTTGGTTTATATGATATTTGCGCGGTTCAAAACTGGATTAAAGTAAAACTCAAACGTCGTCGACGTCGGCATCGTTGCTGCTGAATATGACGACGCTTAAGACAATAAATCCACAGAATATTGATCCTTGGTCTTGCCTTAAACAAATTTATATGGCAAGTGGAGCAAACAACATTATGTACACACTCCATATACATATGTGTAGTACGTATGTACTTACATACTACATAATACATGTGGCTGCCACAACTATGTACGAGTATGTGTATCCTATAGATAGTTACAAGGCACATGAGTGTATCTAGTATAAGTATCTGTGTATGCATAACTGGCGCACTGTGCCACAATACTTCCACTTATACTACAATTTTTTTTCTTCCTCTTTTTGGTTATACGCAACGGAGATGATGACACTTCATCGTATTCACTGGTGCTTCTGCTACTGTTGCTTGTCCTTGCGCCTTTTTTTTTCCTTGTTGTTCCCTCTCCAAATTAAGCGCTCCTGTGGCGCCGAAACAGCATGTCGAACATAAAGTTTGCACAGTTGGAGTTTCGCGCGCCTTACTCGTACAATTCTTAACGACCTCTGAATCTACAATTTTTCTACTTGTATCATACAAAGTAAACCAAACCAAACCAAACCAAACCAACCAACATCACTGGTAAACTCAACTCGTTCATCTACTGACTAACTACAGACCCAAAGAAATTTCCTACATTAACATTTAATATATGATTTTTATTTGTGTATTTTTATTTTTATTTTTATTTTTATATTTTCGCTTTAAAATTGCCAGTTGCCAGCAGCAAATTGTTGTTGGGCGTAATAGTTTTATTTACTTGCGAAATTTTTACACGCAATGAATTTGAAATACTTGTACACACTACACTGAAATATGTAAGTCCTTTGGGAAGGAGAATTGTATCGTAATTTTTAAAATAAAAATATCTAAATGGATTCGATGGAATATTGAATTTAGAAGAATAGAATAATGAATCGAATTCATAATTAGAATTCTTTTAATTAAGATATTGTGAATGATGTGATAAAGAAGATTAATGGTTATTATCTTTATATGAAAGCAAAAGCAAAGCAAAAACGAATAAAGGATAAGGAATCTTATGTCGTATTTATATTGAAAAATTGGTGAAAAATTGTTTTAATGACATAGTATTTACCTAGCTTTCGCTGCAGACTAAAACTAAGAGAGTCAATTATCACCCTAATGAATGGACCAATAATTTAATGATAATAAACTAAATAAATAAATGGATTCTCAACTGAATTGAATTTTCAGTAGCAATTTGGATTAAACAGACGAACGAGTTAAGATTGATCGGTACTCCGATGGAATGAAGTATTAGTTCAAGGTCTTTTCGAAAGTTATATGATCTTATTAAAAAGGCCAGAATGGTCCGGCAGTCAATGCAAATAATTTGGCAATCTACCAATCAAAGTGGGTGGTAATTGGATAGTTATGAGAACAGAAAGTCACTCCTGTTCAACATATAATCATGGTGCATCATTTCGATAACTAAAGAGGTTCTGACGACTGAGTACGGGCGGTAAAACCCTTTGTGGCTGAAAATCGGCCTAGGCAACTCAATCCTCGAAAATAAAATTGTCATTAAAAGCTACACAGAAGCCTCGGATAAAGTACCGAAACGATGACTATAGGATAATTTTAAAAAGGAAAAGAGATTGTAAACTTGGATCTTGGAATATAAGAACTATGCTACAAACTTTCAAAATGAATGAAATCGCCACTGAACTTACAAGAAGTGAAATGGGTATAGTTGCCTTAGAAGAAATAAGCTGCACACTTCAAGAGCGCAGAAGAAAATTGTGGATGCCAAAGGAGTCATGAACAAAGTAATCAACATACCAAAATCGAGATAGTTCGACGAAATAGTAGAAGATGATATGAAAAAGTTAAAAATTAAAAATTGAAGAGGGATATCAATAAATCGGGTCATATGGAAGTCCCATGTGCAGTATGCCAAAGCTAACCGCCGCAGACCACAAAGTGGCAAGCAAAAAAGAATATTGTTTAAGAAAAATCTTTGTTCATTATGATGGATATTTTTCTAGTTCTTCCCTTTTTAAGTCAGTTTGATGCAAAGTGAATCTTTCAATTTCTCTCAGTGTGCCTATTGAAAAAACAAGCACAGTGTTATTACCTATTCGCCTACTATTTTACTTTTATCTTTGCTACTTCACGCTACTCTACACTACAATTTCAAGTGATTTTAATTACAGATAAAACAAAAATTCCTCAACTTTAACTGTGCGCACATTCGATATGCAATAAATTGGCACAATTGGTAACAGAGAAAAAAAAAAAATAAATTAAATAAAATAAATAGGAAACACATAATGAAAAAAATTAAATTAAAATAAATAGATGAAGAGGAGAATCAGAAATATAAAAAAGAAAAAAAAAAAGGAATGAAAAATAGCACAAAAAAGAAACTCAATTAAAAAATCGTGCAAATTAAAAAACAATTCAAAAAGTCATTCAAAGCGAAATGGTGGCGCGACGGCTACTGATTTCGATAATTTTCCAGTAGAAAACTTTTATGGAGCAAAGTCAAGCAAAGCAATAATTTTTCGCGTTATCAGCAAAAGTCATGAAAAACTTAAAAAAGAAGCAGTTTCAGGCTCCCGAAGCGAAGCTGGGTGAGGTTTCAGGGTCTTTGTTGTCGTATGTTTTTCGTATTTAAATTGAAATTAAACGATATCGAATAAAATAATGACGGTGATGAAGAAAATGAGGGGTAGAGACAATAGCTAAAGAGATGAATGGGATGGAAACTGAAATGAAGTGGTGAGAAAATCTAAAGAAAAGTTTTATTTTTATTATACAAAAAATGTATTTTTGTTTTTTGTTTTCTTTTTTTTTTTGTTTGGTGTTTTTATTTTATCGCATCATGTCAACGCGAAATGGTTTACGAGCATCTAGGGGCCGATGAGGTTCAAAACAAATGATATGAAGTGCAGGGAGGGAGGGAGGTAGAGAGTTTGAAAGGTTTGGTAGAATAAAGTAAGCAAGTAAGTAAGTGAGAAGAAAATCCTGAACTACTTTACACAATAACAGCCACGCCTTGCATGACACAGTGCTGCGCACTTAAATACTCGTAAAGCAGAAAGAAAGAAAGAAGAAAATTTTACCACGATGGCAAAAGATGGATAAAGGTTTCTTCTTCGCACTCTCAAATGGCTTAAAAGCCTTTTTGGCTATTGTTGTTTT
Source organism: Amiota mariae (assembly GCA_035041805.1). NCBI lineage: Eukaryota > Metazoa > Arthropoda > Insecta > Diptera > Drosophilidae > Amiota > Amiota mariae. Next base: position 9,011,737 of record JAWNKV010000337.1, read on the forward strand.
TTGTCGACGGTATTATTATTGTTGCAGCTGTTGCTGTTGTTGTTGCTGTTGTTGTTGCTGTTGCTGTTGATGCTGCAACAAGGCAACGCGATACGAAGCTGACATAAAGCAGCAGGTATTATTATTGCTTCCTCCAACTACTGGAGTTGGTGACTTGTCTGAATTTTATTCAACCCAACCAACTGCTTTTCGTTAAGTCAACGAACCAGGGGACGCCAACAAAATCAAATCTGCTACACTAACAAGCTAAAGCGTCGTCATACAAGTACAAGAAGAAGAAGAAGAAGAATTAAGGGAAATGGAGAGGATTTTTAGTTGAAAATACCCAAACAAGTACTTGCAACAAGGATTGACTTGCATTAAGTTGCACACACTGTTGGCTGTTAGATACTTTGCCTGGCTATACCACGCTTCACGTTAACCAACAATGCTACGACGACGACTTCATGCTGATGACCTTCCTTCCTGTCTTCCTGCCTAACCTTACCATATCAAACCATTCCATCGCCCGCCACCATTGACACCACCGAATCCGACGCGCGCTGCCAAAGGAAATAAATCTTTGCAAATCGCGCGCGCGGAATGAATTCCACAAAAGAGTAAAGTGTGGCAGCTGCTTGGCAGCTTAGACAATGCCACCAAAAGGTACAAGATACAAAAGCATCAGAACAAGAGAGTCCAAGTCACAAAAAAAAAAAAAATAGAAAAGAAACATAGACACACACGTGCTCTAAAATCAGTAAAAGAACTTGCAATAACTAGGAAAGGAAAGGAAAGAAAATCATTGTTGTATGCATTTGGCATATATAAAGCAGAGTGTGTGTGTGTCGACAGAGCATCACTACCAAAATATTTCAAATGGGATGGCATGGGTTGGTACGAGTATGGAACCGTCACAAGGTTGTGATATCCAAGGAGGAGGTAACAGGAACAGTAGCAGTGGTAGCAGTACATGCTTAGCCCGTTTAAGCTTAGTAAATTTAGTGCGCTTTAAATTTAGTTCCGCGGTGATTTTGTATGCACAGTGGGATCATCATTAAATTTAAAAAACAGACAACTAGAAAATACTTTAAAAGAGAACATAAAAAGAATAAAGTCAGGAGAGTTAATGATACTTACTATTTTAATAGCAAAAGGTCTATGAGTATCTTATTGGATGGATTATGTCTGATGGAAAGTACATATCCCAAAACTCTTTTACTTCTTTTCCTCTATACAGAACACCTTTCCTGGAATTCTCTTTACAAAACTTAAACCGATTGATTTTAAAACAGAATCCATAGATCTCCTAAAAAGCTGGAGAGTTGACATTTACCATGGACAATCTCTCGATTGAAATATATTTTATTGAACATATTATATATATGTTACTATTATACCATATATCATATGACATTGGAATGAGTATTGAATATGTACTTACGAGTATGTGTGTTACGTCCACGACGTGACGCGCGTGTTTTTTATTGTAGTCATTGTTTCTGTCATAATTGTATTGTATCGACACTTTAGTCATAAAGTAAACTTTGGACATGTCATTAACATTTGGTCATGTGATTAACACAGTTCACTGCTTTGATTTTGGAAAATCATGGAAATGATTGAAATTCCAATTCTCGAACACTGTCCTGAATATACAGGAGTTTCCCTGAAAATTTCATCAAAATCGATCCAGCGGTTACAAAGTCCACAGGGAACAGACATACAGACACACATACATACATAGTTCTCTTTATATATGTATATACAGATAGATAGATACATAGATTTTTATGTATTTAGATAAGTTGAATTAAAAAAAATTTTGAGAATTAGTAAATGTGATTTTTTTTTTTAAATTTTTCGAAGGATCTCAAAATGTGCAGATTTTATTTTCAACACATAGTTCCCATATTTAAAAATCGAATAGTGAATATTTAGATCCGCCGCAAACATCACTCAAACATTCATCAAATTAACCTGGAGTTTCCCTGAAAATTTCATCAAAATCAATCCAGCGGTTTCGGAGTCTATAAAAAACAGACACACAGATATAGTTCAATATTTTTATTTATAAACTAGTTGGATTGAAAATATTATGAGAATTGCTAAATGTAATTTTCTTTTTATAATTTTTCGAAATATCGCAATATGTTTTGTGGGCTTATGCAGTATCTATAAATCAAATATCGAATATTTCGATCATCGCGTTGTTTTCTTGGAAATGCTTAAAATATAAAAACTAATTGGTGAGAATATTATGCGATTATTCTACAACGTATCCATCATAATTTATTATCAGAGATGTAGGAAGACCTTGAAATTCCTGAGTTTAATTTAAAATATAATAAAATATTGAAAATTTACTAAGAGAGAAGTAATGTGTAAGCTAAGCTAAGCTAAGCTGAACTGAGAAGACTCTCCATATAACACACATATTTTGTGCCACAGTGCATTAAAATGTACCATATTGTTTGCATTTTAGTCTTAAATTCTCCAATGAATAACGCCACAGAATGAAGCAGCAGCAGTGGCAGCAGTAGAAGACAGGCAGCCCCTTGTGTTTGCCTTTCCAATCCACCAGGAATAAAACGTTTCGCGTTGGATTTTAAAATGCAGTAAAGAAAAAACCAACGAGTTCAGTTTTTTTTCTCCCTTTTCTTTTTTTTTTTTTTTTTGTATTTTCCAGCTTTTCTTGTTCGGTCGGTAACAACGGCATTGTTTATGTGCAGCAAATACTCATAGAAAAATACGTATACCATTCTGACTGAGTGGATAATGATGAAGAGTGAAGGGGCAGAAGGAGCAAAAGGGGCAGATTGGGAGAAGGGAGACCAACATATGGCGAATCATTTACAGACGAGCGAGTTGTAGTCGTACGTATGTATGTAGTTCTGTTTGCTAAGTTAAGGCAAGGCATGGTCTCTCGGCTGATGAGGGCAACTGAATGAGAACGAAGCAGACTGTTTTTACGTTACAAGACATGAGTTAAGTGCAACCGGAAAATTTATGCGAAGAATGCGATGTGTGCTTATGTGTATGTATTAATAGCTTTGTATTTATGTATGTAAGAAGAAACAACAACGCGTCACATGTTCAAGCGCAAACGGCAAATTACCACACGTAGCCAAGGCTCAATTGTTGTAGCACCTAACACCCACTACGATACTAAACCATAGATTCATCCGGAAGGACCTTAGCCGGAGTGCACAAGATGAAGAAAATATAAAAGAAAACAAAAACAGAAGTTCAGCATTGAGTTTTATGTTGTGAAAAATGTTTAAGGAAAAGCGGAAAAAGAAATAACAACTACATGTGCAATAAAAACAAAAGTACCTACTACTTTTATTTAAAAGAGAACGTGAGTCGGTGAGTTAGTGTATAAAGAAAGTATGGAGGTGAGTAGGAAGAGTATCATATAGAAATGGTCACACACAATGGCATTGAAAAGCAACATGGCATATAGTAATCGCACCATGAAGTTGGGCCACACTTTCTTTCTTTCGTTCCTTCATTTTTCTTCTCCTCCTCCTTCAACATTCATAAAAGTTTTCACTGCTTCAACTTAATAAGATTTTAATTGAGGCGCAAGAATTTAATTAATTTAATTATGAATATTAAACGTACTTATACGTATGACATACGCATACACATATGTATTCGTATGTATGTACTCAGTCAGTCAGTGAGGCAGTCAGTCAGTCAGTCAGTTAGTCAGTTAGTAGAAGGGCAATGGAAATATATGCCCATATAGAATATAATTGTATTTGGTATACCCACAACAACAATTGCATGCATCCTCCTCGTATTTTAAAGTTATACGAGTATTGAGGGCAACCTCAGAATGATAAAACCCAGTTGAACAATTCTGCTTATGATTCTCTGTTGGATTCCAACAATTTCATTCCTTATTATTTCCTCAGATGAGCACTTTTAAGTGGCTTACGACGATATACCAAGTTATGGTTTTATTTTATCATATTATTATTATAAATTTTTGTTTTTTTTTTTTTGAAAAATTCTTGTGAATCATTTTATTCGTTTTTGTTTTATTAATTTCTTAAATATTTTTTTTTTTCCTTTCTTGTTTCTGTTGATGATAATTGTCATTTCCAGCACTACATAATCAAAAGTCAAAGTTATGCGTTTCAAAACAACAAAAAATATTCCCAAATTAAGGGGGAAAAAAGAATTCATAAATAAATAATTCACAAACTCTCTTAACATAAAAATATGTTAAATGTTAATAAAAATGTTTCGTGATGAGATTTCAAATATGAAATTTTAAAATCATAATGTTATTCATTAGCGAAAATACGAGTATACTTCTTCATAAGAAGTTTTCTTGTATTTTAAGGAAGAGTTTTTTAAATGTTACTTGAGTTTTTGTGAGTTTCTTTAACTTTTAGACATCAAAGGTTTCTTTACAAACAAACAAAATGTTATGAGTTGACTAAAATGAAGCATTGACATAAACTTCATTTGGAATTTCCTGGAATTATATTAGTTTTTGTTGAGTGGATGCTGAGGGATTCCAATAAAAAAATTGCATTAAATATTTAGATATCCACGAACGGTATTAAGCAATAGCCACCTAGAACATCTCTCCATGAAAGATGCATCTAACAACTAGTGCAGAACAGACTGACAGCTAAGCAGACGCATTAGCTGAAGAATTGTATAATCGTTTCACACCACTACACTTCTGCAGCTGAAGTAAAAATTTAGATTCAAAATCTGAAATCTACAGAAGTCCCTTTATTACTATTATATTTATTATATCTTGTGTGTTTATAGCTAAACTGAAACTACAAGAGAGGAGGTTGTTGTTGTTGTAACAGCAAGGGAGTTGCAAGTAGAGGTATGCATGCAATTAATAAGGAACCGTAAAGGTAAAGGAAACGGAAAAGTGTACAGCAGAGGGAGGCAAAATTCTTAACCTACATATCAATCCCTAAAAAGAAAGCTACCTCTATTGGTCGAAGCCATAAGTCAATTGGAGTCAACTGGGTCGGTTTTATGGGACAGATGAACCGTGTTGTGAGGAGAACCACCACACTGCTAACAGCGATCATTGTCAGAAAGACCTATGCGACCCTGTAGCACTGGAGGATAAGAGACCAACCCGACCTTAAGTAAGATAAGGTGATCCTAGTACTACGAGGAAGTCGCATTTCACTATCATCAACAGGTGGAGGACGGTCTCCTAGCTCAACTTTATTCTGATGTGACTCTAAGCATTTATTTATGTCCTGATATCTATACGAATAAGCCTGGGGGGAATAACGTCTATAATAGTGCTGTAGTTGTAGTTGGGGTACAAGAGAGGGGGTTGCCATGGCTGCTGTGACCTTTGGCCTAATAATGATCAAAATAAATGTTAAAGTGATAAAATCTTTTCCCAGGAAGGAAGTGTTGTTTCTGGTATCATTGTTCAATGCCATATGACGTATTTACTACGTCCCAACACAATGAAAATGCGCATCAATAGTAATGCTAGGCTTGGGCAAGTCAGAAAACCTTGTCGAGTCCTATAGACAAATAAGTCTTATTCCGATTTTTTCCACGATATTTGAAAGAAATCATTTCAGTAGACTATTGAAAGTATGAGGAATCGTTAAGAAATGTATATCGAATCATTGAATTACATCTGGGGTGCATTCACCAATCAATCTAATTGATCTAAGAGCACCATGAATTTATAAGTAAGACGATATAGAAGAAGTAATACATAACCATTGCCGGCAACACAATGACAAATGCTTCATCCTTTGCGTAGGAAGCTACCACGATAATCCAAATATTCTTTGAAAATCATAGCATATAGACAACATCGTGTGCACCATGAGACCAATGCACTAAATGCTCATCGCGATCAGATCCTCAAGTCTAAAGAGAAAATTACCTTATTTGTCCTAGAGCAACTACATCGAGTTGTCTAGTTCATTATTACTGGAGGTGAAATTGAACAATATTGTTCCGCTGTCTGCTTGAATATTAAGCAAGCTTTATCGAGGGAATGGATAGACAGTCTTGTTCATAAGAGGCAATAAGCAATACCTACTTATGTTTTTGGTAGGCTGCTCCATTCATACAAGAGTTATGAAGACAAGTCTGTGCTGGGTATAACTAAGTAAAAAGAGATGATTAAGTAACTTCATCCCTACTCGCAACAGATATCAGTTAAAAGGTTTTAATAAGTTAATTGAAATATATTCCTCAACATTATGTCATTAAGTAGTAGATTATAGGTTATTTAGTACATTTTTGATTTCATTGGAAATAAATCTCTAAAAGTCTGGTTGATAATTTTAATTACAATAAAAGAAAAACTGTTTAAACATTTTTATAAAAGTGATTGATTTACCTGAATGATAAATGAATGAAATGAATGAGTCTTTAATTACAGAGATTTAATGCACAAATTTCCTTCAGAATATGTCAACTGAATGACATTTTGTCATTTGATAAAAAATTTTGAATTATATCTGTCAATGTCTTATTCTCTTCTTCATATCTGTAGTATGAAGTAAATAAATGGCAACTAAAATTCAATTACAAATGCAACAACACAAACACATTTCAATTTGATACAATGAAAATGTTTAATTGATTTCAACTAATTGAATTGAAAATGTTGCTAATATATTGTATAATTCATAGTACGAAGAACTTACGAAGAAGTGAAGAAATATTACAATATTTTGAGTATAAAATCTATAATAATAAATTACAATTGCATATACTCGTATTGTATTTATATACTTGAAGGATTTTGCCTAATGACGCAAATAGTCAATGATTCTTATTGGAATTTCAATGGAAATGTCTGCCAGTGAGTTGATTAAAATCAAACTACATATATATTTTTTTTTTTGAGTGCATAACAACAATAACTCAAAGTCAGTCAAGTCAATCCAAACTTAAAACGAAACAACTTAAATCAACAACTGAAACTCAAACACAACTCAACGAATCAAGTCAAGTCTTCGGTCAATGGCTTTTGGCATTTTAATGAGTGGCAGCAATAAACAGACGAAATAGAGAGAGGGAGAACTTTAGATCGGGGAAAGGCATAAGGAATATATGAATGTACTGGATGAAAGAAGGGTTTGAAGATGTGGCAAATCAATTGTTGTTATTATTGTGTGTGTGTGTGTGTGTGTGTGTTGCTGTTGTTGTTTGACATGCACAATTGGAACGAAGTTTCAAAACACTTTATTCTGCTTCAAATGCTGAAAATCAATTATAAATATAAACAGATGTTGCACAAATGCTGCTACAACAACTACAACAATCAACAACCAACATCATCGATGGCATCGATTGAATCGACAAACAGGAGAACAGGGAAAACTTCACTTCACTTGCATCTTATGTTACAAACTACTACTGTATTACTAATGATGTTCATGTCAATAATGAAAGTGGTAATGATCATGATGATGATGATGATGACTATGACGACTATGATGAAGAGCAAATTTATTTGCACAAAATAAGTTTTACCATAAATTCAATTCAATTCAATTTAATGAAGAATACAACAACTTAGACATTTATGGAACTCACAATTTGATTCATCACTTCGATTATCAATTGAACGAATAACAACAACAATCGATTGATTTATGTACTTACTTACTTCATGTTACTTATGTTGCAAGCAATTAAATACAATAAGATGACAGAAGAAGAAGTTGATACTTTCAAATCATTTATTTATTGTATTTCCGAGTTGTTTTGCATTGTGTTGTTCTTTTTGAACATTTCGGTGACATTAATTGAAAATGCAATTAAATTAATTGCTCAGCAACATGAACCACAAACTAAATATTGTATTATTGTATGTACTTGCAATGCACATAGTCAATCGGATTGTGCGCTTGCTAAGCATGCAACATTTTTTTTTTCTATTGTAATAAAGAAAACATTTTTAAATACTTTAATTAATTTATTATTTAGTTTAGTTTTAGCTTCGCCATCATCCACAAGGCAATGAAAGCAAGCAATAGTACAACGTGAAAATACTGACATGCAACAGCATTGCAATGACTGAATGAAGATTGAGTGCTATGTTGCTGGCAATAATTAAAAACCACAACACAAAGACATCTTCATGAGTGAGCCTATTTGAGTTAGTGGCTTTGTCGCGGATGCAGTAAGATGCACACTCAACATGCAACAGCAGCTGCTATCGCACACCAAGCATAACATGCCACCACAGAAAGCATTGACATTTTTTTCATAGTTTTTATATTTATTGTTATTTTTCTTTAATTTATGTACTTCATGATTTTTCTCTAAATTGGAAATTATTGAATGCAATCAAAGAAGAGTAGAAGTCCCAAGTCTCAGCGGTTTGATTAATAAGTGGGAAAAATTATAGAAAGGGCACGAAGTTTACTTGTTGCAACATGATGTGCAACATTTTATTATTACAATATTTGTTGTCAACTTAGTTTAAATGAAGATAGATAAATGCGTCTCTTCGATGGAGGGTTTTTTATTTTGGGTAGACAAAAAAAAAAAAAACAAACATGTTGGTTTTATCAGGAAATCTACTACAAATTTATCATTAAATTATTAATCATTTCTATAGAATGTTTATAGTCAATACTTGGGGGTTGATTGAACAAAATATGTACAATGATCTTAATGCATTTATCAATAGACATTCCAAGACAAAGTAGAACAATCCAATCACGTGCAAGACTGGGAAAGTCATTAGCGAATTGTACAAAGAAAGACAACATAAAAGTTTTTATGGATAGACACGGAGAAAAGAAATTTACTATGCTTGTGTCCTTCATTATTAAGAACATTTTTGAGTTTTATACAATCACACTGTGCATAAAATTCTTATCAAAGCAGGTAGAATGCATATTTCACTTATCTTTAGTGATCCTTTGAATTGGATTTCCAGGCAGGGAAATATAAGTGAAATTATTCTGCATCCCCAACCAGGTAGCTTGGTAGAACCCTCGGGAACGAAGTCTGGCCAGAGACTTTATCTGGCACCATGTGTGGTATAAACTTGGTCACCAATCCAGGAAATTGTTTGGAGTTCAATTTGGTATTACCTTTGGTTATGAAGTCTGTTCAGAGGCTATGTCTGGTACCATGGGTGGTTAGCATCCCACGGAACTTGTTCCATTCTGACCAGCGGGTACGGCCCCTTTATGTACTATGTATCGTAGTCGCTGTTAGTTGTTACTCAGATGAGGATATTAAGTCGGCTCGGAATTTGTTTAAGCAACCGGGTCCTGTGATCCATACAGAAGAGGAGGTTTTAATATAGACCTCAACTCCAGGCCAAGGAGAGAGTCATATTAGTATGACGAAAAAAGTAAAACTGAAATTTGGTGCCTGCGAATCCAAGGGGACGTATAACAAATTTTTTTGTCGGACCCGTAATCTAAAGTCTTTAACGAATCCACTCACTGCATTATTAAGAAAAAATTTGCGACAAATTGAAGTTCTACTATTTGCGAAACTAGATTGATATGTTATTTTTGGAGGTAGGCAAATCACTACCAATCTAACCTAACTTTATATTCATCTGATTATATGACATTATTGCAATTGGACACTTAATTATGAAAAATTCTAATGTTATTATAGATCTGAAGAATGATTCTACATTCGTAAGAAGCTATCAATTCTACTCCACTAAATATCGATTAGATGATTAGATGTTGGAAGTGGAAATATAAGGATGAGAATGCAAATGGTTCTGAAAATATTGTATTCTTTGTATAAAAATGAAGGTTGGAGGTCCTTAACTGACAAACCCGGGTTCTTACGGCACAAAGACTCGATCATCACGGAAAGTTAGTTAGTTAGTTATATAAAATAACTAAGTGGGATGAATTGAATTTGAATGAATCATTTAAGGAAATAATGGTTCAAATGCACAATTAAATAGATTTATATAAAATACTATACATAGCTAGATATGCCCCAACGCGTAGCTGTGGATCAGACTGGACAAAAACTACAAAATTAAACATAAAGACTGGACAACTCGCTCACTAAATTATTTCTCATGTTTAGTCCAGTCTTTATGTATATTGACAAAATTCGTTGTTGATTCGAAAAACTACGAATCAAAAAGAGATGCTTGGCAAAGACGATTTGATTAATTTGTATCTAAGCTTTATATGCAAAATTTGATCCATCAATTCCGAATCAATTCGGTGGATTTCTATAACAAATGAGTATGCAAAAACACGACCACAGTTGAGTACAACGTTGTGCCAGCATTATAAAGTAATTGGTAGAGTACTTTTCGAGTTCATAGCCCACGAACAAACAAAAAATTAACATTTTTATTTGTATAGACAATAGATAGACAATTTTTCCCGAGCAAAACCGAAAATCAACATGCGATTGGAAGAAAAACAAAAAAGGATTAAATCAAAGTGATACAATTCGTTGCATGCATCATTGGGTCCAATCCGAACCGATTCGCCAAACCAATTGACCGATAAATGCAACACAATCGTAAATGCAATGAACAAAATTAAATTTAACAAAAATAATGTTAATTGTTAAACAAATAAAATTTAATGAATTTAATATATTAAATTGTGAATTGTGAATTGTAATCGGTTTCAGTTTTTATTACCTTTAATTGACTTTTCAGCAACATCAATGGCGACTGGTGGCAAGTTGTTGTTGTTGTCGTTATTCCTATATATTTTGTTGTTCTTGTTGTTGATGGCAATTAACAAATGTGTGTTGTGTGCCTCATTAAAAATTCAAAATGAGTATAGAAGAAGAGTTTTTTTTTTAACTCATTTCTGTGTTAATTATTTTTTGTACATTTATATGAAATGAATAAAAAAAAAAACACTTTTTGTCGTTTCGTTTTATAATTTGTTTGTTTGTTGTTTTATGTTTTTTCGTTTAAAAATTTATTAATTTCAACACCGGAACTCTGTTGTCAAACATATTTTACTATGAATTATTGTTTGGCGGTGATTTTTATCTGTAAAATAAAACAGAGAAGCAGAAAGGAAATTATTAATTAATAAATAAATCATTGTCACTTAACAATAATAAATTTTTTTTTTTTTTAATTTAATAATAGAAAAAACACTCCATGATATGTGAATCTGAACAATATTAATTATAAATATTAACACATAAAATGTACTTCTGGGAATTTTTAAATCTGGCAAATTAACATTTGATGAAATGTTGATTGCTTTAATTTTTGTACTCAGATTTCTCACTAAGCAAAAAGTTGAACATGAATTTTTTCTTTTCTATTAATATACCAAATAATAAATAAAAATGAAACCAAGTTCAGCAAAAACTTGCAAATACAAAAAAGGTTAACCTGCTCCTTTTACAGCCAATTAATATTGAAATCTAATCTCATGTTTTACCCTAAATTCTTAAATTTACAAAGTGTCATCATTCTGTGCTTCAACTAAGTTTTCAACAATTTCCTTCATCACAAAGCTGAACACAATTTATCCTTAAATTTCTCTAATTGCTTTGTCTCGGATCTTATTTCACTATATTAATATATGTAGACAATAAAGCATTTATAGCACCCACATTGGATTCCTATGATGTCATGTGATTGTTGCAGCGACAGCTCGATAATATTGATCTTTGATTAAAAAGGTGGGTGGTACATCGCACTAAATTTCGATAAATCAGTTCACACAATCTATTCACTCAAGCGACATTTTCCCACCAGTTGCCTTGAATGGCGAATATGTTCCCATTAGCTCTTCAACAGAAGGTTTAATTGGCAGGAGCATATTAAAAGGAAGAAGAAGCAAATCGTCCTAAAAAGCTGGAAAATAGATTGGCTGCTAAGCTTATTTAGGACATCAAATTATGGGGTATCACAGCAAACTCGAACATAAAAATCGTCCAACGTTTTCAATCGAAGCTTCTGAAAAGAGTAGTGGGTGCTTCTTTCTACTTAAGAAATTCAGTGCTGCACAGAGACCTTCGGGTGCCACTGGTCAAGAAAGAAATACAATGGTACAAACCTAAATCGCTTGTTTTGTTGGGCTTACAACAGCCTTCAAAGCAGTAGGCTACAACGAAAGCATGCGTAAGCTGATATCTGACTAGGAATGTACACAATTCAGTCATAAGTATTTAAATATTTGTTTTTTTTCCCCCAGAAATTATTAATCATTTCTATACATTTTAGTTACGTTCAAAACGCCCTGACTGCATCAAATGAGTAAAAATGTTGATTACTTTTTTGAGTCCGTGAAATCTTAGATCTCAAATGATTTATTTGTTGTTGAAAGAAAGATGTTTAGATCGACAAAAAAGCATAAATAATTTTAGCCATGACTCAATTTTTTGCAATAATTTATAAAAAAATGTGATAACCCCAACCCATTCACACTCTCCAATCACTCTACCACAACCCTTTCTACCAATACCAATCAGTATGAATCTCCTTCCTTTCATTATGATTTGCCACAAAATAATAGTAATAAAAAAAAAAAAAAAAATTATAACCAACTTTCTCAACAAAATTAAATACAAAAACAAAATATATAACAAAACACTTCCGTGGAAAATTGAAATTAAATTTTCCATACCGACGACAACAACAGTAACAACTTCAACAATTCAACAACTTTAACAATCAGCAACAGCAGCAACAACCAACAACTACAACAACAATCATACCAACAATGAGTATCTATAGATACAATGTACGAGAAATAATCACATAATGAAATGAACATTATTGTGCATTTATGCAAATCAACATTTTAAACGAAAATACCTTTACGAAGACTAGAAGTATGGAATGGGATGGGATGGAAGTGTGTAGTAACAATCGTTAGATATGATGTTGTGCTCGCTCCATCATGAATGATCAGAAGTTGGTGATTTGGTTATACGTACACACATACGTAAGTAGAGAGAGCGAGCAATTGAAAATGATGGAAGTTGAAGGTGTAAAGAGTGAGAAATGAAATGAAATCATTATGCAAATAAAAAGTGGCAAGTAAGGAAGATGTGAAACGAAGTTCATTGTCGGTCGTTCATCATTCATGTTCATCAAACTGAATGAAAAGAGAAAAACAAAAAGAAAACTAGTGAAATAAAGTGATGACGAGAAATAAACAGTAAAAATAAAAATGAAAAAGATAAAACGATAGCGACAAATGAAATGATAGATAGAGAGAGAGGGTGGCTAGGAGAAGAGAAAGTAGAAAGCACGAGTTTGTTGGTATTCAATGTAATGAAACAAAACAAAACAAAAACAACATACCAAATGCCGCAAAATGAACAGCATCGCTAACGAAGCCACTAACAACAACAGCAACAGCAACATCAGCAGCAGCAACAAAAACAAAAACAAAGGCATAGTAACTAACAACACCAACACTTACAATGACAACCAACAACGGCAATGATAGCAACATCAGCTTATATCTAAGCGAACGAAAGAATGACAGAGAGACAAACAAAGAGTGGAACAAACACTAGCACCAGAAGTAGTTGTAGCAACAACAGTGGCAGCATCATCAGCAGTGGCAGCAAGCACCAACAGCAAACTTAACAAGCATCCTTCAGCAACATACAGCATTTCATGGTAGCGTCTGCTGAAGTAGCCAATACAAACAACAACAACAACAACTACAACTACAATATGAGAGACAAATGAAACGAACAAACCAACTTGCAACATCATTAACATATATTTGAAAACGCAAATTCCATTTTGCAAAAAAAGTGATAATGTGGCCACGCCATTCCACACCACAACAAAACTCATGCTATGCTGAGTGAAGCCACCACAAAGTAAAATTGTCTACAGAAATAACAAATGCACCATCACAGCTACAAAGTTTGTCATTTCCGTCTTCTTGTTTCAGTTGACACCCCACCACCACCACCACCACCACCACACCTTAAACATATCTACACATACCACTACGTACATACTTATTGTACCTACTTGTGTCCAAAATCATCAACCAAAGTCAAGAGTAAAAGCACACACCTGACAATGATGTACAGTGATTCAATGAACTTCAAAATCTATGCACTTTATTTTGTGTTTGATCATGAAAATGATTAGTTTTACCATTAACAATCAATATTACACATTCTTAAGAATCAAATTTTCTTTAATAATCTGTAACACTACATATTGTATTATACTCGTAAAACAAAGTCCCTCCGCCGCTTCTATTTGTCTGTCTGTACGCGATGAACTCAAAAACTACCAAACGGATTTTCGTACAGTTTTCACCAATCGACACAGTGATTTGTGAGAAAGGTATAGAAATTCAGAAAGATTCCAAACAACAGCCAAAAAAACCTAAGGAAATCGAAAAAAGTTATGTGAGCAAGGAAGATGCATGCAAAGTTTAGATATATAATTTAAATCAAAAATATAGTCCTTGTCAAACATCTATTTTTGAATTGTGACTCACAACTACTAGCGTACAGGAACCTGCTTCGTACGGGTTGTTTCCTTTCTTTGCATTATTACATTCTCTCTGTTACACTTTGAGTATCAACACAGAACACAGCATCAGAAAATTAACATGCTCTTTTAGTTAATTTTTTATAGTATGTATTATTTTAGGGGTTGGAGTTGTTTGTATATTCTAGATATCGAAAACGGGACCAAAACTATCCTCCAAAGAATTGTAGAATTTTTTTTAAAAATCATATGAAAAGACTTTGTTATATGAAGTTAAAAATGTTAAAATTTGTTAACTGACATCACAGAATCTAAAACTGGAGACAAAGAGATAGTCATGGCTTCCAATTAAATTAAGGAAGATTATAAATTTTAGACAAATTTAGTTCTAACTTTTTGTATATGACGATGATTTCATTTCTTCGTATATGCGTATTTAATGGAAGGATCTATAAGAGAGTAACAAAGTTATTACTGTAAAATGTATATTTTATATTTAAAATGAACTTGAATCAAATGGTTTTCTAGCTTTGAAAAATCTATTAAAGATTCTAAAACCGCAATATAAAAAGCATCGAGAGGGAGTCTGTTCAGAAGCAATTCATTTTGTTTGCCCTTCGTGGTCTAAACTGGAATCCTAATTACCGTTTGCCATCTTACTCTGATAGGCTCATTCTTATCAGTCTTCTATTCTTAGTGCATCTCAAGGGATTAATTTTCTTTGTTCAGTCGTTCTATTAGAAACTTTGATCCTTTAACATTTAACATATTGTAGATGCATAGCTAACTATGCTTAATATCATCGTCCTTCGGGAATCGGAACATACTGCAAGTTAGTTGCACTAGATGTCGGTTCATTGGTTGCTTTTATGTTGACAGTAATTTGTCATAAATAAATAAAAAAAAAAAAAAAAATAAATAAATAATTCAAAACCATTAAAATTTCTTTAATGGTTCTTTACAACATTTGCTCCTAAAATTCTAATATTTAAAAATCTGAAAATGCATCTTATGATAAAACAAATTCAGTCATTCACAAGTATAAAGTCTTAAATATTTACAATCTATTGTCAAGTTTATTACAGCTTTGGAGATATGAAAGGAAAACAAAAAAAAAAAAAAAATGAAAAAACAAATTATAAAAATTAATAATTTTGCTTGCACTGAAATTTATTCATAAAATTATCATGAATTAAATTCTATAATTGTTCAATCGATGTTCAAGTAATGTAAGAATTGATTTACTTATATAAAAAGACCAATGAAATACATTTTAGAATTTATTTTTTAAATGATTTTGAAATGATATTAAAACTTGAAGTTATTTACTGTTTAAAAATGGGAACAATATACTCGTAATAAAATGAAAAAAACAATCTTATTTCGAAATTATTTATTAATTTTTAAACAAAGTTTATTTCAAACTTTGTTTGTTATCATTCGTTACACTGTTCATTGTTGCTGCAATGGTCGTCATCAAAAATACAATACCCCTACTGGCGCTCTCTCCCTTCTCACTCAGCAAACTAACTGGCCACCTCCAACATCGTTGCCGCCGCCATCGCCGCGGGTGCTCATGAAAATTTGTTAGTATGTTAGACTTGTCACTTGCACACTTTATGCCCATATTTGTCACATTTGCGCCATGTACGATGAAGCCAAACTATGTTAGCTAAGTGTATGCTTGCCGTATATGCCACGTCGTGCAGCATCCGTTGTAAATGATGATGATGATGATGATGATGGTGGCAACAATAATTGTTATTGTTGTTGTTGTTGCTCGTTAGTTGCGCATCTGATTTGAGCGTTGCGTTGCCAGGCTCTTGTGCAAAATTACAGACATAGTTTTTTCTTGTTTCTCATTTTTTATTGTATTTCCTACACTGTTGGCTTTTTTATTGTTTTCCCGGTTCTTGTAGTATCTGCTGTTGCGTGCTTCATTCATTCATTCACTTTGTGGTTGCCTCGGTTATTATTATTGTTGTTGTTGTTCCTTTGCCTTTGGCCATGCATATTTGTATAAATAAATGCGTATTTAAGCACATACTTACAACACTTGCCCATGTTGCGTTAAACATATTTACCTACACTGGTTAAGATGGATGCCTTTTGAAGAGTCTTGTTTTTTTTTGTTTTTTTGTTTATTGCATCTCTTTTTTCTTTACTTTTATTCAGCATCATCCATCTGCTTGGCTCTTGTTGTTATTGTTGTGGTTTTTGTTGCCTCATTTAACATTTTTTTTTTTTTTATTAAATATTTTTATTTTCTATTGTAAATATTCCAGTTTTGTTCCAGATTTCTATGTAGAGAAGTAGGAGGTTTGTTCTCATATTCTATATTTCATTTGTTGAAGTCGAAAACCCAAATAAGTTTTAGATGGAATTTGGATTTTGGTGATACCACAAATTTAGGGGCCATTCACATATTAGGTCACAGAAATTTTATGGCCTTCCCAATCCCATAACGTGTGATGTAATATAAACGAGTACATGGATGACCTAAGTCATTATCAAACTTAAGACTTTCTCAAACTTAGGATCTTCTGAAACTATTAAAAGTATGGGAAAGCAATCCGAGTAGAATTCAGTTTTCCAAGAAAAATGTTGAATGAAATAATCCAATGAAATTGTCATCATCAAAAATCTTATTGGGTTTTGCTAAAGAAGCATCCAATGTAGAACATTTCTTTGTTATTGTACCAACTAATTCTAGTATTTTGTAAAATATGGAACCTTTTACCTATACAAAACTGACCTACAACAAATGCAGGCAAAGTATAATAATTTTAAAACTGAAATTTTCCCATTTTATTCAATTTAAAAACTAACTAAAAATTTCAAAAAATTATATGCAAACTCAGAAAAGACCATGAACCAGGAAATGCACACAAATCTTACTTGACCTTTGGAGAAGTAAATCACTACAGAACGTGGCGTAACTATGAAAAAAAAAAACCAAAATAAAATAAAGAAAAAAAAAATGTAAGAGAAGCCAATTGACTGCAGTAGAAGAGGAAATAACGATGACACCATAGAAACCTAGAAATTCATGTGAAAAATGCAGCAAGACCAAACAAGACAAGAGAAGAAGAACTTGAAACTTGTTGCATGTGACATGCAAGCATGCGCCGACGACGACGACAACGATGATGATGACGATACCAGAAGCAACAACGTGAAATATTATATAAGAACTAAGTACTAAGCGCGTAGCAATGTATCTAACAAGCGTGAGCTGTGATGAATGAGTGTGGCAGGCAGGCAGGCAGGCAGGCAGGCAAGCAACTATGTGCAGCACGTAGACATGAAAAGGAAGTCACCATAGACACTCACTATGGACGGTGTATGTTTGTTGGTTTCACTTTAATTAAGCAGCTTTAAAATAATTATAGTATATCTAAATTGATGCGGCATAAATTTGTTTGCTTTAAGATAGATACTCTTATTTACATCGACCGGACATGAAAACAATTTTTAAAAATTAAATTTTGTTGATTCATTAAATTGTTGTTTCTGCCGCCTTATTGTTGTTGTTGTTTTGTAGGTCGTCGTCGTCGTCGTTGCATTTAAGTGAGCTTGATCTCGAAAGCAAATGAGCAAAAGTCAAACACGCAAATGTATCTTTTACTGAATATGTAGATATTTAACTTTAAATGGGGCTACTATAAGTACTATACTACCTTCTTTCTTTCTCTACTGTAAACAACAAATAAACACTCTTCAGTTGAGTCACACTATTAAAGACCATTCCCACCTTATAAAGCAATTTAATGGTTTTTTCTGAATTTGCTTGCGTGCGTGCGCGTAGTTAAATTGTCAGTATCTACTACTACTACTACTACTACTACTACTACTACACATATTCGTATCCAACATTCAACATCCAACATTGACCGTCTGCTTCACCAACATGTCATACTATGTACTCAGTACAATATAATGAACGCTTTCAGTTTGTTTTCACAACAGAGTTCACTCTGTTTCTGTTTCTACTTCTACTACTGCTTATGTTTCTGTTGCTGATGTTGTTTTGTCGCATTTTAATGTTGCAAATGGGGCCTATAATATTCCTACACACACACACACACACACACACACACACACACACACACACACACGCACGCACATAGATATATAAGTATCTTGACTGCGCATCATTTTTGGTTTTGGTTTTTTAATGTTGTTGTATGTCGGCATCATCTCTTATACACAAATTACATAATTACCTACAATAAATTGTAATTACTGCCTTGAGATACATTTGTGCAGATAAACGCTTTTTCATGTTTCTACATATTTTTATTTAGTCTGAGTAAGCAATTTTGTCAACACACACACACACACACACACGCACAGACATACACTCACTGTCTGACTTTGGAACTTTCATTTACAAATGGTGCATATTTGTATCTGTGTTGACATTGAAATAAGTTATTACAATAATAAAAAAAAAAAATAAATAATTATTATAAGTATAATTGTAATAGTTATGCGATCACAAATCGATATTTCTACAATAATTCATTCATACTAGAATAGATACTTTATTGATGTCTCCCATTGAATGCTTTCCAAATGTTTATAGTCATAAATAAAAAAATAAAGAGACAATCTAATTTAACCGCATGAATAAAAAAACCAGTAATTTCATTTTAGTATCAATACAATTTTATGGCCAATTATAGTAGATCAATATTACAATTATTATTTCAGGAGGTTGATTTACGAGTATAAAGGATGCTTAAACAATTTAATTTCCCAGATTCTGTTAGTATTATAACCTTTAAACTATATTTCAAAATCTATCATCCAGTTTATTGATAGCAGTTGGTTGTCATACAACAATAACTCAAGTTTAAAATCTTGGATTGCGAACTGAATTTCATGTTACGAATAATGGAAAATATTGGAAAAAGAATAAGGTGTTTTCATTTTTGTCTTATTAAAAATGCAGGTTATACTTTCATTTCAGGAGGACTGTGAATTATGTGAATATTTGCAGGGATTCAAGTAACCAATCACCTGATAAACAAAGCACAAAAGACAAGCCAAAAAGATATATTTGTATTAATATTGAATAATCAGATTAAGACGTTTTAAATATATAATTTGAGTAAAAATAATGAAGGTATTGCAAGTGACAGTGAGCCTCTTATGTAGTAGTCTATTAATGCAAAACAATACTCTTATTATCTTTGCCTTTTCATATCATCCAATTTTCCGCCATTTCTCATGACTCTCTTCCCCTCCGTAGCATTGCAACTTGGCCCTAAAGGCTCATTTCCATTTGGCTAGTTTACTAACTACAAAGTAATAAATTTAGAAACGAGTGGTTGGCGATGACACACAAAGCTCTTCACTCATTCAGTACTCACGCAGTTTTGTAGACAACTGTCTCAAAGCTGACTCAGTTTGAAAATAAGAGAGAATGTGTGTCTGTGAGAACATTAGTAGGCAGCGAGACGCAAGTAAAGTAGAACAGCTTTCAACTTTTCTAGTTAGATTGTTTATAGTCTGCTAGTTACGAATTTACTAGCAGATGGTGACTACTAGATTGCAAACTTGCCAAATGGAAGTGAGCAGTGGTCTTGGTAGCATCTTCTATTCTTACCAAACCTAAGCAAAAAATAATAATTTGTGAAAAGATTTAGCTCACTACTTTAAAAATTGAAATAATAAATTATAAGTTTATGTATAGTTAAACGAATTTCAGTTTATCGTTTCATTTCAATTAAGAAGAAAGGTTGTTTTAACACGTTCCCTTCAGTTTTCACTGTTATCAGTCATTTCAGTTCAAATTTCAATGAACTCGATAACAAAATCGTGATCCTTGGATATAGAGACAGTTGTATTTATATGTGTGAGCTGTGCCATATTTTTAAGAGGACTGACTGAGGCATGACGCACTTGTTTACAAGTAGGAATTTTAAGAACTGAAATGAAATAAATAGGTCAATTCATCAGTTCCCTGTCTATGTATCTATCTCAGTCATAGTCTGAACTGACGACTAATATGACCGTCTAAAAGGTCCTTAAAGAGTGTATCGACTAGCATCAAATCTAACTCATTTTAATGGCTAATAGAAAAACACAAATTATCAATTAAATATTATAGATTTTATTTACAATATCCAACCAACCACTTTTCCAAATGAAAATACTGTACTTTTCAACCAATATCAATTTATGGTGCACACAAGATTAATTGTTTCTGAAAATGCTATGACTTTTGCAGCATCTAATAAAATTTTGGACACATGGATCCAAGGTTACAATTGCAAAATATTAGGATAAGAATAAGAAAGAAGAATTCTGCAATTTCGGTTAGGGTTTAATGTGAAATGAAAAGACAAGTGAAACGATTTTTTTGATCTTCAAACTAAGTAAGTCAAATAATTGGAACATTTAACGATTCTTCCATTCGTTTTCGTTCACATAAACAAAATTTATTGTTATTTTAGTTAGTAGTATTTTGTTTTGTATTGCTTTGTTGTTCCATTTACCAGTAATTTATTACCAAGTTAATTGTTCCACGAAAATTTATGCAAGCAATTTAATGAAGCTGCTGCCCCTAAAAATATCACAAAAGGTAAACCAAAAAAAAAAATTATCTAAACTTTGCTAAAACAATAAAAATGGTTACTTTGTGAATGAAATAAAAATGAGACTGGGTCAAATCTATAGACTTTTTTAACCCTTTTCTTAACTTATGGGTAGAGTGGACTACTCACTGTTATCTAAATGTCATCAACACTCACATTATCCAAAGATTTAAGACCAACCAATATAACAATAGTTAAATAATTTATTATTATGTCATGAGAGATGGCTAAGTAAAATAAAGTAAAGTGAAGTGAAGTGAAGTGAAGCACAGTTCAATATGAAAAGGGCATTCAAGAGAATTTGGCAATAAAAGATGAATTGATTTTCAATAAAAATCTTTATATATTTATTTATTGTATATCAAAAAATATGACAAAGGTAGGCGGATCAGTAAACGAGTAGGCACAATTCCGACAAACACACAAATAACTCATAGGAAAAGAAAGACCATAAATAAATTATATTATTGTAGTACAATGAAATCGTATAACAATGCAAAGTCTGGAAAGATTCAAATTGATTGAAAGCGTGGGGCATGCACATGGGCATGACGAAGAGAGAAGAAAGTATGCGATTTTTCTAGGGCAAGTGACAAAGTAATAAAAAATAATATCATATTTTATATTATACTGACTGAGTAAAATAGAGAACAATTTCAATAAATAAATAAATTGGGTCAAATCTTCATTATGATTTCAATGGCAAAACCCAGAATCAGAATCAGAATCACAACTCAATTGAATTGCGAACAAACGAACTAACGAACAAACGATTGCATATCGAATGCCCTTAAGTTATTTATTCAGATACAATGCCAAAGACCATCGTCATCATCATCATGATCACACAAATTGACCACAAAAAGCAACAAACAAAAACAAATTATATTTTATTATAATTTTCCATTTCACGCTATTATGGTCAATCATATTCCCCATCAAACGTTGACATAATCAAAAGACACATAAAGTCACATTTGATGTCATTAGATGAGGCAAACTTCATGGTTAAATTAGTGCATGCCCCAAATGATTCAAAAATATCCCCAACAAAAAAAAAAAAACAAAAAAAAAAAAATACAAAAAATCAAATTAAATTAAATTTTTATCAAACTCTTTTTTTCATTTTTTCATCTTTCTGATATATTAACATAAATAATTTGTACGTGCATAACATTTTGTTAAACATTTTTAATCCAAGATTAACATAATTTTTTTTTAATTCAATTTTAGTTTATTTTATTTTTTCTTTTAATATCATTCACACTTAATTAGAATGGAATTTTTTAAATTGTTATGATGTTTGTAACAACAAAACCATTTATCAGAACTTTGATATTTGAAATATTTTTTTATTACTATTACTTAATCATAATTAGACCTCTATAAACCCAGATTTTTATATGGCAAATTACTCAATAAAATGTAATTAAATAACTTTATAGATTCACAATAGGTAGATCAAATTAATTTCAAATAAATAGACGTGTTTTATGTGAATTGAGTCTTTGGATGGAAAACTTTTTCAATTTTTTAACAGACAAACCTTAAAAACATAGATACGCGCGTATGGTAATCCATAATTATACGTGTAGAAACACAATAAATCGTGTAGCAACACAATAAATTGCATCTACCAAATTTTGAATTTGAATATTGCACTATGCCTTAAACACTCCTTCATAAAAACCTCATATGATCACTGAAATAAATTTTATAAAATGACATCACAACACAATAATATTCAACATTACGATGACCATAAATTGAACCTGTCGAACTAAATGTATCATTAATAACTGCCATATAAATGAATCTATAAAATTATAATTATTATATAATTATATTTACAGCTGACACATACTCGTAGATGCGTTAAACACATGTGCAGACAACTTCAAGTATTTACACACAGAGAAGCTAACGCCACATTTTGGCAAACGACAATACATTCTACATCGGCAACTACTTGACTTTACTCATATTGGGTCTAAAGATATTTCCAAAGTTATATTAGGTTAGGCGATGGGCAGAAACTTGTCTTCTTGTCACTGCGGCGGCCTCGATTGGACCTTTAGTAACAAATCTCATAATTACAGCTCCTTCGGGAATCTATTATACATTAAAATTTCTAAGAGTTTCTTATGAAATCAGTCTGCAGTTTATATTGGTTTCAGATATTAGCTGCTTAAATATCGGACTCTGATCTAAATTAGACCCTGACAATGGCATAGTCATTGTAATGATGTCTCTTCTTCAAAGACTATGAAAGCTAATCTTTACTGGACAACTTTATCTGTTTCATAGAAATTGTAAAAATCCTATCGAGTGAAATGAGAATGTTAACAGAGCGAGTTGTCCAGCCTATTAGTTGTTATAGTGTTTGTTTTCTTCTTCTTTTTCATTGCATAATCTATATTGGGTTCTAGTCTGAGACTTTTCCGATATATACTTATATACAAAATATAAAAGGCATTTTTAATGATAATTTGAGTTTTAAATGTTAATAGTATGAACAACTTTTGCAATGTTTATAGAAAAATGTTTTTTTTTTTTGTGGGAAAGGCTATGCAAACTTCAGTTCAATCAAAAATTAATGCTAAATTCATCTCACACACAAATGGAAGAACAAAACTGAGTTGTGTGATTTCATTCGTGACAGAATATCCAATAAACTACTTATTTATTTATTTATTTATATATAACAAAATTAAATCTAATATACGATTATAAATACAAATTTAACGAGTAACTAGCTACTAGGGCTTTCGAGTCGCGATTTATAACATCTTTGGTCTAAGTATTTATGATGAGATTCTTAAAGTATTTGTACATTTTGGAGATATTTAAGGATGATGGGGTTTTTAAGAGTTGGGATGGGATTGGGGAACCAAAGATGAAAGCCCTAATGGTCCCTAAGTGCTGACAGGATACAGTTAGTTCATCTCCATAGAAAAGGCATGAAGGACGTTATGTTCCATTGAGAAGGTGTTGATGAGTATCCCGTGTATGACCAATACGCAGGCGGATAAAAATTCCGCATGTCTGTCTGGATATGTTTGAAGGCAGGCAGATTTTTTCGCACTTTGGGTCAATGGTAGAGTACCGGTGCTTCATACTTACCAACTACTATTACTATAAATGCTATAAAAGTAGATAGTCTACAATAAATATGCATACGAGTATACACGGATAGTATAATAAAAAACCATAGTTTAATGCGCATCTTTTAGTGCATTCTCACAAATTGTTTTGACTTTAATTTTCATATAAATTACTTTATTTAAATCATTTCAAACGACAACAACAACAACAACAACAACAAATTGAAAAATTTAATATTTATGCGTTCATTTTATTTCCACAAAAAGCGAAAACAAAAATAATAATAAATATAAATAATTTTTTTGTTTTTTTTTTCGTTTTAAAAATGCGGCAGCAGGAAATTCAAGATAAGCGCTACAAAGCGTTTGAAAATGTTTCAAATGTTTTTGAAAAAAGAAATTAATTAATTTATTTAAAAAAAAAAAAAAAAAAAAATGATAATTGTGTCTCGATGCACATATGTTTGTATGTATGTATGTATGTGTGTTTGTGAGTGTCAAGTTTTAGTAGTTTGAAAAAATATTATAAAATCTAATCTACATAAAGTCACATCGATGATGATAATGAGGCGCAAGGTGAAAATCATTAAGTGTTTTGTTGTTTGGAATTCAATTTTGTTTTATTTAAACGACATAATCATCATCTTCATCATCATCATCATCATCATCATCATCATCATCATCATCATCATCATCATCTTCGTCATAATCATTACGATTGTTTACTAATGAAAATTTATTAAATTCAGAATATTGTACTATGTAATCAAATAAATACTTACTATGCTCCAAAGCAAATCAACTCACTCAATTAAAATTAAAAAAATTCATTTATTTATTTATTGTATTTCTTTTGAAATAAGTCAATCAACTCTCGTCTGTTTAGGTCTGATTTTTTTTTTTAAATTTGATACCAATGACAAAAAATTGATTTTTATTTTAAGAAAAAAAAAAAAAATCCATTGTTGCAAGAATTTTTATGCTGATGAAGCGCAGACTAATTTATATTTACAGTCGTTGGATCATATTGCATATATTAAGCAATTTTCATATTCTAAAGTTACATTTCTTGTTTAAATTTCAAAAAAAGAAGTTGAATAAGGAAAAGATAAAAATCGATAATAAATTAAATGTTCGACAAAGGTCTATCGATGTTACACTACCAATTTGATATCAAAAGATATACAAACTTAATTGGAGAAAAATAGTTAACCAAAATGGTTTTGACCTTTAGAACCAAGATATGATATGAGGTATGAAAAGTGAATAACCAATAGATTTTAATTGAGTTCTGGAAAGTTTGAGTCGAGAAATGAATTTGAATGTTGAAGAAGCTGCTCTGCGATTTTGCAATTCTCTGATAACAGGAATGACAATTCTCATTTACCGGGAAACCCGTTTGTGTCGCCCTAAGAGGGCAAGTACCGACGATAGAACCAAATCCTAAGTCTTCTACTCAGGAGAAATCAAACAATAATGATCAAGTAAATGATGTCTTAGTAAAAGAATCGCTACAGATCAAAATAATTAGCATTGTGCTGTACTGAAACGCGGAATCGGATTTGTCAAGGGATGTGACATGGAATTGTACTCGTGCGGATGCAGCAGATGGACGTATTGATGTAAGAATGATGAATCTGTCTTAAAAGGATTATAATTTGGCACTAATTAAGTTTGCCGACAGAACGAAGAAGCAGACGGAAAAATTTTGACTAATTAATCAATGTCTGATCTTGTGTATTTGATTTTTTTCTCATCTATGTGATATGTGTAACATCGATCAACCTGAAGAATGAATAAAAATAGTTGGTTCTTCTTTAGTGTCGCTTGCTTGTGTTCACACTTAGCGACAGTCGCCTAGCAACTATTTTAAAACTTCTCACTCCTTTTCACATCGCTCACTATACAAAGATGAAACAAAAATGAACAAATAACGACATTCTTGAAAGAAGTACGCCATGTCTACAAAACAAAAAAAGAGAGAGAGAGAGAAAGCACTGTCGCAGAATCGCTAAGTGTAAAACCCGACTTGCCCTCATGTAGTACTCACATAATAAACATCTTCCGATTTGAGCCACCTTACTCAGAATTCATATCATGTTATAACCAATTAAGTATTAAAGAATCTTTCTCAACTGAATATTTTATTTTGTCATAAAGAATTTTTCTCAACTGAATATTGTTTTTTGTCTAACTTCAGTTCTAAATATAAGTACTTGCATTGGCCAGTTATTTGAAAAATTACACCATAATAAATATAATTTCCCTATTGCCATAGTCAAATGAAACAATTTCATTGTGATTTTTTTTATTTATACAAAAATATCTCCTTTTCTCTTCTAAAATTCTGTTTTCAAAAAAGAGTTTCCTATTTCTCACTAGTCTGATGATCCATTGGAATTCTCATAAACAAATGAAATTCTTTCGAAAAGAAACAGAATAATATTATATAAATTTTACAATAAACAGAAACTTATTGGATTTCACGGTTTCAAATGTAAAACAGCAAATTAACTTTAAGACAAACTTCAAATGTTGTTGACTCTGTTGGCGTCATTTGAATCTGAGACGAAAGACTGAAAGACGTTTTAATCCCAGACAGACTCAACAAAAACAGTTGTGAGCGATAACAAAAAATAAACAAATTTTAAATAAAATCGATTTCAATTGAATTTGCAATAAATAAACTCTACTAAAACAAGAAAAAAAAATTAAATAAGATTCAAAAGTATATCATTGCAAAAAGAAAAATACAATACAGCAAAAAAAAAAACACAAAAAAAAAACAACTGAAGAAAGAAAGTCAGCAAACGACGACGTACAACAACGAGTAAAACGAGCTCAATAGCAACTGAAATAATATTTATGTCATTACTGTTGATAGATCTGCTCCAATTTCATTTTAATTTCAATATTTATTTTCCATTGAATATACACAAAACACAGATAGATACACACAGATACATAGATACAAGAAAATAAGCACAAAAAAAAAAAAAAAAACAAAATATGTGTACAACGAGTATCTGAGTTCCTTCCTCCTTCTCATTGCAAAAGTATAAATGTATAAAAAACAAGTAAGCTATCGTTACTTTTAGGTATGAATGTGTATGTGAAGAGTCAGTCAATGGGTGTGTTCAATGTATTTCCCTTATTTCCGTTTTCATTTTTTTATTTTTTTTTATTTGCAATCAAAATGATGATAATCGCCTTAAGAGAAGTAAATAATACTTTTTCTGAAGTGAAGGCGTTTGTAATTGTAGGAGATGGAAATGGAAATGGAGAAAGAGATACTCTTTCATCATTGATATTGAATCATTGAAGTAGTCGTAGTATAATAGTAAGCGCATTTGTGAATGGCAGGGCGGAGATTGCCATTCTCATTGATTTTTTATTTATAAACACTAAAATGTGTTACACATTTATGCGTTACTGTGATTGAATATTACTATGCCCTCTACACAATATACATTTAATTTGGTTTTTCTTTACTTAAACATAAGCATAATTCACTTTAGAAACATCACGCACATAGAGTTACACACATCAACTATGTATGCTTATCCTTTGAGGCTTCAATAGAAAGTGAGTATGTATAGTGAATGTGGATAAAAGTATGTAGAGTAAAAGTTAAAGGCTCAAAAGCATAAAGACATTTTTGTTTCTCTGTTATTGTTTAAGCAAAGATACTACACATACAAAAGTGGAGAAGCAAAACAAACAAAAAATACAAGAACGGGGAGAACTTAACTAAATAAATTATTTATCCTGGCGCCGACAACTACAGTATTGATGCTCACTCGCTTGCTAGCTCTTCTCTTTCATATATTTACTTAGTATTGTACGAGTATCTAAAAGTTAAATACATTTGACTTCAATATACATAAGCCCTATATAGATACACTTACTTCTCCCCACTCTAAAGGTCATAGGATGGCATGCAAAAGGGGAAAAAGTATTTATTTATTTATTTTGTTTTGTTTTTTTTTTTTTTTGTTATTGCTAAATAGACAAAAATGAAATAACACAAAAAATCATGAAAGCAAAAGAGCAAAATAGGAAGAAAAAAAAACGAAGCTTCTTGTATTCATGAAAAGGAAATGGAAGCTTAAGGAGTCCACGTTTCATTCTCTATAGGCTAAGTTGAATAGCAAAAGATACTAAATAAAAAAATAGACCAACCAAAGTAAAAGGATAAAAGCAGCAGCAAAGCTCAACCATTCTGAGTGTGTCTACGTGAAACATTAACAAAGCAAACACGATAATGGCTAAACAACAACAACAACAACAACAGCAGCAACATCAGCAGCAACAACAATAGAAACAACAACATAAAGAAGAACTAATATTGAAAATAAAACAAAAAGTAAATAGAAAAAAAAAAGGATAAAATATTGGTAATAGTAGTAGAAGAAGAACAAAAAAAAAGAAAAAAAAATGTTTACAAAATGGCATCTTGAGCAGAAAAAGCTTAAAAGGTCAATGCTATTAAAATTCCAAATATCCCTTACCACTGGGAATTCGATAAGAAAGAATTTATCTACTGTAAAAAGAGCAAAGAAAATACAAAGAATATTCCTTAAAGACCCCAAACAAAATATTGAATTTTATATACTAAAAATCATCAAAGTATGAAGATGATGCTTACAGATTCTGTTTGTTTTTTGGTAACCATTCATCTTTGATGACTCACACACAATTTCAAAACTCTGCAAATTAAGCAAAAAAAAAAAAAAAATTACAAATGATCATCTTAAAAGATACAAGCATCCATCAAATACTTAAAAAACAGAGAAACTGCTGTTGCTGCTGTTGGTATTGGTGCTGGTGCTGGTGCTGGTGCTGGTGCAGTGGCAGTGGCAGTGGCAGGCAAACAATAAAAAATTAAGTATTTGATGTATCATGACTCATGACAATGAATGTAGTAGAAGTGAGTAAGTTAAGCTAATAGTATTAATAGAAGGTTATTTTATAGCAGTAAGCAGATTCAACAGGCCAAGTAGCTTTTATAGATTATTTCATTAAATTGCAAAAAAAAAAAAAAAAGAAGAAGGAAATGGAAGATCTCAGATGACAAAGCTTAAGCGACTTTGATCTTTTACTCTAAAGAATGCAAAACTTCTGATCTCTTCTACATTTCTTTCTTACTAAACTCTTTCAAGTGATTGTGTGTCAACAAATATATTCAATCTATAATTAAAGAATAAGTTTACCACTTCAAAATAAATACTTTAATCCTATGAATCTCCAAGTTTAATGAAGTCGGAATGTATCTCTTGAAACCCGTATGGCACACTTCTATTTCAACAATGTGACAGAATGAAAACAACAAGATAGAAAAATAGCAAAAATATCTTACAATGATAACTAAAACAATGCGAAGCTTCGCACGAATAGTTAACTGTAATTGTATCTATATATGCCTATGTAGTTGTATAAACAAAAGTATGCATTTGACATTAGAGCGCGGCATTGGCGACAACAAACATAAAAGATACACACACTTGGCTAAACAACACAAAACAAAACAAAACAATATAAGAAGAAAAAACTCTGGCACCAGGCCGAAGATGTCGAACAATGTTGCCTGCTGCTGCTGCTACTCTTGTCTGCCTATCTTTGTTGTAGGCTTTACTAATATGGCAACTGGCAGGCAAACAGGCAGGCAACGCGTGTATTGAACAGATCGTCAGTCAGTCAGGCAGGCAGCCTCTTTCTTCTATTGTATTGTATCTAAAGAAAGATAGTTGCAGGCCACCCAAAAATGGCTACACAACACAACCAAAGAGATGTCGTCGATTCCAAGTATGAACTGTGCTGGCGCTAGAGAAGAGTTACAGATACTCGCGCGTGTACATCTTTTAGCGCCAGCTAAAAATACAAGTTAGATGATACAAAAGGAAAAAATATAAGAAGAAAACAGCAGACACACACACATTGAGTTATTGTTTGAAATCGAAGGCGATGTTGACAACGACAACATTGAGGAAGAAAGCAAAGCACACACAACTCACAAAAAAAAACCCAACTATTTGTCCAAGTTGACTTTTGGTGTCTTTGTGTGTTGTTGTAGTGTGGCAAAAAAAAAAAGACAACGCTCATGTACGTGTGCCGTCATTGTGGCAACCAAAAGATTAAAAAAAAAAAAAAAATAAAAAATAAATAACTAAGCAAACAGAACTAAAACTAAAGCTTAAAGACAAAGTTGTAACTGTAACTGACAAAGCCTAAACATAGAAAAGATATTTATTAATTTTTTTTGTTGCTTTTGTTTCTTTAACTTTTTGCACTTTTGTCAGCAACGACAAAGCAACCAAGAAAGAAGTAAATGTATCTAGAACAAGTAGAGTACATAGTAGAAGGAAGAAAGGCATTCAGCATGTGCAAATCTTGCAAATTGCTAAGCATCCTGATGCCTTTTGATCATTGCCTACTTTTGTTTTTACCTCCAACTATAGTAAACTTGGACACGGTTGCTTGCCCTGCCCCAACAAATGTTTACCATTATAGTACTCGCATTCATCTGTTTGCCCCTTCATTCTTACCTTCGTTATTGTACCTTTACAAATAACTTATGTGTATTGTCAGCTGAAAGCCTTAAGCATCTTTAGCTTTGCAGAAATATTTCTTGCCTGCAAAATTTGTATTTTTTTTTTTTTTTTTTTTTTGGTTTGTATTTCTGTGCATTTTTTTGCTTTGTTTTTTTTTTCTCTTCGATTTACTCAACCGCAAATGTAAATAAAAACACAACTGAAATTGTTCTTTTTGTTCGTCGGTTGGTTTGTTGGTTAGTTTTTGTAAGTATTATCTCTTTAGATTTGTGTATCGAGTACGTGGCTATGAAAGTATCTATTAGATATCAACTCACACGTATTGAACTTATACTTTTACTATTTGCAATAAGCAGAACAACTTTCTCTCTAAATAACAACAACAACAAAGTTTGCCATTAGAAAAAGTCTTAAAGTAAAATTGACCAAGTTTTTCATAGAAAATAAATACATTGAAACCAGTGAAAGGACAAAAAGCTACAAAAAAAAAAAAAAATATGAATGGTAAAACCTTTGGTTCATATTTTCTTCTTTTTTGTTGACATCATTTCTTTATTCAATTGAGAACAAAATTTGTTTGCTTTGAAATGAAAACTTGGAAAAGAAGAAGAAAACATTTTCGAATAAAAAGGAATAAACAAAAAAAAAATATTCAAAAATATTATAGAAGGATGTGCAATGGTCAAACAAAAATTGTGCAAACTCAGCTTAACAAACCAGTTTTTTATTTAGATTTTTATAAGGTTCTGAATATTTGAATAACTAAACATTTCTTTCTTTAAATTCACCATTCCATAAAATCACTCATCATTAGATTAACAAAAAAAAAAAAAAAAAAAACAATTTCCTGTTATAGCAAAGTATGAGAAAAGAACAATGAGAAACTTTTGAAAACTTATTCCAACAAGTTGAAGGAAATCCGACAGTATCACTTTTTAACTTGAAGTAGTCGTCGTCTACAACAACTTTCAATAATAATAATAAAAATAATAACCAATAAAGAGATTTAAGACGAATAATCGCTCTAAATGCTACTTGAAAATACCATAAACCATGAATGATGAAATGACTTTGAAATCGGGGAAAAGGGCCGGAGAAATGTACCCCTGGGTAAGGAGGAATCTGAGCTAAATACATCATGCTGTTGCTGTTGTCCACTTGAGTTGATAAAATCTTTACGTCTTCTGTTGTATTGTGTATATATTAAATAATATATTATTGTAATCTGGTAAAGAGCTTTAACCTATGAGAGAGAAACACATACAGTACATACTGGGGAATTCAGTCAAAGAGACAGACTGACAGACAGATAGACTGACTGACAAACAGACAGGAAACCATTCAACTTCAAAAAGACCTTTTTTGATGATGACGATGATCAAAAGCATCGAGATGTTGATGACTTAAACTTGAATATGGCAACAAATCTTATGAAGGTAAACGATTGATTTTATAAATGTTTAAATAAATGAATGAAACAATGAATGAATGAATGAATGGATGAATATAGGGAATGATTGACATATAGATGAATGCATAGATTGATAGCTTGTTTAGTTAGATGGTTGATTTAGTTTGACGCCAGTGTTTTAATATTATTGTATGAAAATAAAAGGTGACTGATGAGAGAGAGTTTGAAGGCAAGTAGATGATGCTTCAAGCACGCTTAAGAATGATTGACAGGCGGCAGTTGCACATTTCTGTTGAAGCTGAAGCTCAAGTCACTTAAATAGAGCAACTGCTGCAACTATGATTATCTGTGTCTTGCTTTGGTTGATGTTGATGTTGCTTGCTGCTGTCAGTCAGTCAGCCTGTTTTACTTGTTCAGATACTTACTTACTTGCTTGCGGTTAAGAGTGTGTGGCAACAACAATTTAGCGCACGACAATGAACTACAATAAGAGCAACAATAACAGCAACAACAATAAACACAGTAATAACAGAGAATACAATAAAGAATGAAGAGGAGAAAACAATATAAGGGGAAAAAGAAGAGAAGAAAAGAAGGCTTGAAGATAGCAAAACTTTTAATTTGATGAATGATATACGTATGTAAGTATCTTTATGCTGCTGCCAATGAATGGGAGCGAACATAGAGTGTGAGAGAACTTGAAAACTAAACGAAGTATGAATGAAGAGCAGTGAAGTGGATATGATAGGAGATGTGTATGTAGAGCAAAAGCAATCGAATAGATTGCAGATGTCGTCAATGTTGTCGGTAATTGTTGCTGATGTTGGTGATGCTCCTACTGCTGCTGCTGCTGATCATCATCAAGATGATGACGATGATGATGATGATGCTGATAGTTGCAACACAAAACAACAACAACGTTTAATTCAGTTCCACTCTAATAAACGCTCGATTGCAATAACTGTTGATATTGTTGCTTCCCTTACTTAAAAAAGTATCTCAGCTATAAGCTTCAATGATGCCAAGCATTGCTCTTTTTTTTCTTCACAGTCAGTTGCTGTTGCTGCTGTCGTTTTCTGACTGCCTTATACTCGTACATAGTATTGTATATGATTGCAGTGTTGATCTGTTGTTGGCTATATAATTTTGTTGTTGCAACTGATTTGTTATTTTTCTTGTTGTTGTTCTTGTTGCTGTTCTTATTATTGCTACGCTTAGCTTAGCACTGCAATTATGCGTGGAAAATGTATGAACTTGAATTTCTTTTTTATGCAACTCGCATAAAACTTGTTGCAACCGGAAGCCATCAGATGACCAGAAAGAGGAAAAAGGCTAGGAATGAGTGCGAATTAAAAGAATCTCAGCAACGATTATGCAGTTACGGTTATATTGTACAATAGTTGACTGTTGGTTTTACAAGTGCCTCAAGTGGGAAGACTTCATTCTTTACTTCAACCAACTTGATGCCAACCAACCAACCAACCAACCAACCAAACTAACCAACCGACATCATCCTTAATTATGACAATCATCTTCTGCTGCTGATGATTTTCTTTTGCTTTTATACTTTCTTGCTTACGTGTATAGTGAGTGAGTGAGTGAGTTAGTGAGTGAGTGACTTGGCTGATCCAGATCGGTTGTTATACTTACTATATATTGTGGTTTCAACAAGTTTTAGAACTACATACGTTGATTATATCAAGTGTACTTTATCTCTTCCCTTCCTTTCAATCTTTCAAAAGCAACTTAAGCGCATCTGAACCTGTTTTCTAGTGAACTCTAGCGTTTTAAGTTACAATTCTTGAAACATGAAATATTTTCTTGTTTTTATTCTTATTGCTGTTTCTGTGAAAGATCAATGTTTTGAGATATGCAATCTGATGAAGCAGCAATGTAGTGCATATGATAAAATCTCAGTTGATTTTCTTACAAAAAAAAATATATAAATCTACAGCATTGCAATACTTTTGAAAAGTAGTCAGTCATTTGCATTATGAATGAAATCAAAAATACAGAGAGAGAAACACTGAAATTTACTCAAATTTAAAACATTTCATTGAAATGAGATTAAAGGATTTTTTTTTTTTTTTTTACATATAATTTAATTGTATTAAAAATTCCCTTTCGATTAAACGAAGGCATTCGCTTATTCTCAAAATAATCGTAAAGAAAACATTTGCAAAATCATTTATCTTTAGCTACTTACTATTATGAAACATCTAAGAAGGGAAATTGCTGAAATTTCCCTTACAGACGACAGCATTGGGAGTGGAATTGAAACGTCTTCTATTGTCAAAGCAGATTTTTATTTATGAATTTCTTTGCTCTACAAACGAAGGAGAAAGGACAATGCCTCCACACTCCCGCAAGATAAACTAAGCTTCTACCTCAATGTTCCAGTATTAGAGTTAATAACCCTTAGCTCTGTAAGCTGTCTCAAATATTTATATTTAAAACTTGCGCACCCCGCTCGACTTTGCACAGAAATGGTAAAAAAAATTAATGACAAAGATTACTTGATTGATTTTAATACATAATAGCGAACCACATGGGTTGTTTCCTTTCTTAGCATCACTATATTTTCTCTGTTACACTTTGAGTATCAGCAAAGAACACAGTTTGAGCCGGGAACCAACCATACACAAAATTTCAATGCAATCGGATGAACGGTAGTCAGCGCATAACATTCGAACAATTTAAAACATTAATTTTTATATGTGAGATATGCAAATTTTTAATTAATCAATTTCACCCGATTCTGTAAAACGATTTTGATTATTAAACGCTATATGTCACTCACAATATATTTGACTTATTTCTATGGCATATTTCTATGATATATTTATATGACATATTTATATGACATATATATATGAAATATTTATATGACATATTTATATGACATATATATATGAAATATTTATATGACATATTTATATGACATATTTCTATGGCATATTTCTATGATATATTTATATGACATATTTATATGATATAATATTTGTAAGTGTCCACACACTATTTGAGAACTTTTTTAAGTCGATTTCGATTAAATAAACACTATATGCTGCTCACAATAAAGCTTCTTATGTTTCAGTAATTCGATTTTGAATCCAATGAGTGGCTTTTACATGATGTGCGCACAAACAATAGAAAGATAGATAACTTTAAATTTCATTTAAAGTGACACAACAATTTAAGAATTTTGTTAATCGTAATCCTGATCTTGATTTCACAATTTTTTTAAACAAAATTTCAAACAGCAGCAACAATTGTTGATTTAACGATTGATTGAGGAAAAGAACAGGAAAGGTAATATTTTTTTTTCCATTTTTTATAATAAAAACATAATAATCAACAATAACTGGAAGTAATTGGAGCTCCAAGAGTGCCGATGGCGTCAAGTTCAAGTAAAAAAGCACACAAAACCTGTCAGAAATAACAAAAGCATCTGATGAGCAACCAAGTCTTGTATAGATACATTTATCATCTACTATGTGAGTGAGTGAGTGTGTGAGTGAGTGAGGAAAGAATGATCGACAAACAACAAAATGTACAAAGAAATCATCAACTTTATGAAAAAAAAAAACTTGCAATAAAAAGATTCTTCAGCATTAACGATTCAACAATACTTCAAGTCAACCGAAAAGGTATGCAGCAGCCACATACTCGTACTATGAAAGAAATAATTCTGGTTGTGGCATCTTACATACTATAAAGAAAAAGTATTTTTGTTGTTGAACTACTTTACACAAAACACTTTCAAAAAAAAAAAAAAAAAAAAAAAAAACAGAATCAATGAGTTTGTGGCTTTTATTTATTTTTTTGTAGTAGTACTACAAATTTTAAATTAAAAACTCAAATCGCAACAAATCAGTTTTCGTTCATATCGAATTGGATTGGATCAGTTCAGGAGCTTATGAGCAGCAGCACAGTTTCTTATATTTATAGTATTACGCTGTCCCGCTGATTGATTTCTTAAAGTATAAAAAATTACTTGTAAAATATAGTTTACGAAAAAGTGCGATGGTAAGAAGCAGGTAGAAGAAGAAGACGATGGAAAGATACCAAAACCGCATTCTGAACTGAATTGGTTTTTCTATCTTTGTAATACATCATTATCGCACTATTATCATAATCTATGGTGTTGAATGTTTGTATTCTCTTTCTCTATATAAAAGTACATATTATCATCTTCTTTTTTGCTATTTTTTGTATCTTTTGTCTGAATGTCTTTGACTGCCAGTTATTTGCGGTTTTTTGCTTTATTTTTAAACAGAAAGAGAGCGAAATTCATTTCTTATTATTTTTTTTTTCTTTGGATATAGTAGAACAACATAATTATTTGATATTGTTATAGATCGATTGGGTGCCCGAAAAAAAACAAAAATCAACTCAATAACAAAAACAATAGAAATTCATGCCTGTCATGCTGGTCATGCCTGAGAGCAGTCATGATTAGAACTACTTCTTCTATTATTATTACTAGTAAGTAGTCGTACTCGTAGTAGTTGTGGTAGTAACTGGATATAAGATTAGATCAATGACGCGCGTGACCTTAATCGTGCTCGTCGAAAGTTATTGGTGCTGCTTGCTGCTGCCACAAGAAGAAGTTTGAATGGACTTCATATCCCGCTAAGCATGCTGTCAGTTAGCCTAGCTTAATTGGCATATTAACCTATGGCCTTCAGAGCCAGTGCCAATGCCAATTCGAGAGCTGGGACTTTTGTCTTTCTTTCTCTTGTATTTTATTGTATTTTCGTTTGTTTTGCTGTTAAGGTCTGTCTTTGTAAGAGTGCGTGCTTGCAAGTGTTGACTTTTAATGGCATATAAATGTTAGTGAAAGTATCTTTTTCAATGTACAATACATAATTCGACAATTGTCTGAGGCACATTTCAGGCGAAATTTCATTGCCATTGATAAATAAAAAAGAAAGAAAAACCATAATTGCATTTGCATTATGAAAAAGATATTATATTTTTTGTATAGAAAATATAAAGGAAATACTGTATTAAAAATTTCCTCGTTTCACTTAAGATACTTTTGTTTATTGTTGGTTTTCTTCAATAATGAAAAACTCACTTGCTTGTCACAGCAAACATGCAACATAAGCAGCAACGACAACAAGCAAATATGTATACGCTTCTTTAAGATAACAAAGGCGAGAAAAAGAATGTGAGAATATGAAGGAACAAAAATAAAAAAAATAAAAAAAACGAGATACAAATGAAAGTGTTGGAATAATTGAATTTTATGCAATCCTTTCTTTTTCCTTCTACACTGCAAGCAAACTAACAACAAAAGAAAAGCCAAAAGACCTTGGCTAACAATCCAAGAATGCAGCACCACCAGCATCACCACCATCAGTACCATCAGCATCAGCATTAGTGACATCAACAGATAAAGCAAAACTAGAGGAGAAAAATTGAAGGTGGGGTAGGACTGACTGCCTTTGTGGTTAATGCCGACGATTCTACAACAAAGATAAAACAAACAAAAAATAAATAAAAAATATCTCAGGGAGATGCGTTAGTTGCAATGTGGAAGCTGCAGCGGTGTTGCTTTGCAACACTTTTGGTGTCGCTCTTTGTATTTTGTTGCTACAGTCTTTGCTTCTTGAAACGTGAGAAACGACAACAACAATTTAAAAAAAAAAATATTTAAAAAAATATAAAAAATTTCATAAAAACGAAGGCAACTAATTGTTGTTGGTTGCTTGGTTGGTTGGTGATACTCGTACTAGTGTTGGTGTTGGTGTTGGTCTTGATGCTTGGTGTTTGTCGCTTACTTTGCTGTCATCATTGCATGCTTCGGGCAACAAATGATGAAAACCTCAAAATTTAAAATGCGCACGTTTTCTTGAGGGCTTCACACTCCCTGCTTCTTTAGCCAAGAGTTTGCCTCCGCCACGTTAAAAATGTGTCGCGTTTTTTTTTTTATTAACAAAAAATAAAAAATAATAAAAATGACTGAATGAGAGTAACGTGGCTACGCTAACAAACGCAGGCAGGCAAGCGTCTCTCACGCCTTCGCAGTTTTCAGTCGCATTTAATTTTAACGATAGCGCGAATGAACAGAAAAAATATAACTTTTTTTTTTTTTCTTTTCTTAATTTTCTTTCATCAAATTATGTCATTTCCCACAGTCATGGGTGTAAAGAAGATACAAAAAACATAATAATGAAAAAAATAAAATGAAAATATAAAATGGAACAACTCATCGTTCAATAAAACTGGGAATTCAATTTAGTTAGTTAGGTGGCAACGAAGAACAAAGAATGCGCAAAAATTTTTTTCTGTTTGCGATTATTAAAACTGCATTGATCTGGAAGTAGTAGTAGTGAGACAACAGAAACAAAAAGGAGATTCAAATGGATTTATTTAAAACAAAAATAATCTTTAGAATAATGTATTATATGTATTTTTTATTATTTATAAGGAACATTAAACCACTTTAAGCTATAAAATATTATGGTAATAAAATATTCTTGTTGATTTATAATTATCCGTAAAATGGTTCACAAAGTTGACTACTGAAGGAATTAGTCATTAAAAGTGTTATCAGAGACTTTATAGAAAACGCAGATTTAGAAGTTGTTGTATTATGATCATGGTACAATAATAAATATAAGGTAGTGCCAATTTAGCCTTTTACGCTCTCGAAAATTGCCATCACAAATAAGTATATCAGTATATTGAAAACAAATATCATGACGTCGTAAGTATATATTTTTGAGAAAGACATTTAATTGTAAAAAATTGGCGGCACCTTTATTTCGTACACCATGTGATCATTTATCTGTTCCTCAGAAAACTATTTTCATTTATTTAATTTATTATTCAAATATTTTTCCAACTGTTGTTAATTTTCCATTTGCTTCGTATTAAAGCAGCACTGTGACTAATTTTGACGCTAAATTTCAATAAATCTGTCTACCAGTTTTTTTACTGCATAATTGTTGAGTCAGTTCACCTTAATGTAGTCATCTTCTGTCTTCTATTCTAATGTGCCCAATCACCATTTATCATATGTTTCATATATTGAAGCCATCTAAATAAAACAAATTTAATTTAAATAATAATTTCCATGTAGTTTTCCTGAACATATGAATCATATCATAACCATTAATCGATCCTCTTAATAAAAAGTAAGAAGCAAACTTAGCTTGGAAACTTTATAAGAAAATTGTTGCTCATTTCAGGAAATATGATATCCAGCTATGGAGAGCTACACATCCCTTAAATTGCAGGAAAATTCATGTCTTTCAAGATAAAGACCTAAGGACAACATCCACTACGACTTCTGTATCTCTACAGTTCTCCAGAAAAAACATTTTTACAGAAGCCGTTACAATGGCAGACTTCACTCACACCCAAATCTGTTTGCAGAATCACTAACCAGGACTCTTCATCACAGTCCCAAAAAAAGATGCACCCCAAGGACTTACCCCACACATAATCTATAAAATTTCTTCTTCCCTTTTTGTAAACTGATTTATAATTAATCTCTGTAAATTTTCATAGCCATAGTCACAACAATATTCTATGGTATTTAGCTAAATAATGTTCCTAAAAAAAAAAAAAAAAAAAAAAACAAATTGAAAAACTAAGAGATAAGTACAATGTACATTTTGTAATCTATGATGCAAACTCAAAAAAAAAAAAAAAAAAAAAAAAAGATAATAATAATAATAAATACATTAGTATCAATTCTCAGCAATTTAAAAAAATTATCTTAAAAACGAAGACATTAATTTTCAAATAACAGTATGTGTGTGGTTGATGTCTGATTGTCTATTGTCTTGTCATTCTAAGCAACCAAGAAAACATATGGAAGTTTATATTATACAATATTATTGCGGATCTTTAAAGTGAAAGGTATACGAGTAATTAATGAAGTTTGCATAAATAATCTTTTAATGATTCTTTTGTTCATAATTTATTTTCCCACCACATTTTTTAATTAAAATTTTATTTTGCTAATTTATTTTAAAATATTTATATTTTATTCACTACCTATTATTTTGATATTAGGTATACGAGTATATTTTTTAGCTAAGATCTCTATTTGTATGTCGCATTGAAGTTCTTACTACGACTACTACTACTACTACTTGTGTTAAGCTCTTTTATGTTAAATACAATAATAAGTACATACAATACTCGTATTTCTATGTATTATTTCTATGTCAAGCTGCATGACCTTCTTAAATAACCTTCAAGAAAAGCTGGCAATCACGCAAATGTAATAACTTTATTTTGTTATAAACTTACAAACATTAGAAGTGTATGACACTTTATAAAGTATCTAAGCAAATGATTATTCTCTGTTTCTATGCAAACTAGTCCCAGAGTTTTTCAACTATCAAACTGATATTTTGAAGAAGAAGTTGAAATCAGAGTTCCCTGATTACTGGGTTAATACAAAACTTTATTAAAAATCACTCTTCTTAGGCGGCATTTGAAGAAAATGGGAGTGAAATTTTAAAGTAGCGTTACTTTTCTGTCAGCGAACTATATCTCATGAACTATAATAGATAGACAGAATAAGTGTGTTTCTACATATTTGGAAAATCCACCGTTTTCAAATGAACTCTCATATAAAGTGTATGTAAGCTTTGGTGAGGTCAAACTCTATAAGCTTTTCTTGTTTTTATTATAATAATATTAATTTTTTTTTTTTTTTTTATCAACTTCATCGAGATCCCAGACTAAGGTAAACAATTGACAATTGTGATTTGTCTTTGAACACAAATGAATTGTTTACACAATTGTAATTGTAAATAAGCCACGCCCAATGCAAACAACACATATATTCATAGATACATTACATAGATATGTACATACATTCATTTTAGACAAATATCTCATTGTTTAGTTTTATTTGTTTAACTCATTTGATTCTTTTCATTTTTTTCAAAGTTTATATTTTTTTTTTTTTGTTAGTGCTGTGAGAATAAATGACACAATTGATACTGACAATACGCAAAGAAACATAAATAATGTTTAAATTAGAGACAGAAAAGATACATTGCTACACAAAAAGTATCTAAAGTAACTTAAAAGAAAACAAGTTTATTTATTTTTTTTTTTTTTTTTTTTACTTCTCAAGCAAATTCGATTTGTTTTGTCAAAGGTGCCACCTGCGAAAATACTATACTTTATGCTATACTAAGTGTAGAGATATATAGATGTAGATATGTAAGTATATCTAGATATCTATTGGCACTATACTACTTTTATACACCTGACAGTATTTTGGTTAAATTTAAATTTATGAGATTCTTTTGCATAGCATATAACAAGATAAAAACTTTAATCTATTGCGTTGTTTCTTTATGCTATGCTATGCTGTGCTATGCTATGCCATAAAATCTGAACGTTTTGATCTTAGGAAACTACCAAATTTGGCAATGAACTGAGCTTACATTTGATTTATAGAATTCTCAATAGATTTTTATGTACCTCCGTTGCTTGTATTTATGTATTTTTCTTATTATTTGATATGCAAAGATTGAGAATTTGATTAAATTTGTTCATGTTGATTGGAACAAGTTTTCAAAGAGAAAAAATGTGTCATTGGATCAAACTGAATAAACTGATATAGCATAATTAAAATCGATATCATCATTATGACAATGAATAGAATCTTCGATTTAAATTGGTTTAAAATTAAATGAAAAATAGATCATATGATAGAATATCAATGATCGGAAATTAAAGTCTCTAAATTGCATTTTTTTCTTTGATAAAAATTTGAATTTCACTTGTTAAACAACAATTTTATCTAATCTTTATAATCTCGACACTTACCTCCATACAAATGCCATTTAAATGGTTTTTAAGTTGATCTGTAAGAGAGAGAAAAAAACAAAATTTAATACATGAAAGCAATAAATTTAAATCATCACTAGAAATAACTAAACTACTAAGTGAAAAAAAGAAATCAGAGAGAGAGAGAGAGAGAAAAAATTGTCATTTTTAATATATGAAAATCCATTTAATCCAGTGTACAAAAGATATAAAGATACGACAGACAGATAGACACATTTAAGCGATGTATTTAGTGTCATTTGTAAGTATCTTTATATCCTCAGCAAATAGACAAAAAAAAAAAAAAAGAAAAATCATATGAAAAATGTATATAGTATCTTTTTGGCATCTGTTTCGATTCATAAGTGAATGTGACGAATCACTTTGCTTTGCATTGGACTCTTCTGGTTGATTGAATAAAAAAATAAAAAAACGGTGGGTTGCTTGAAATTGAAATAGTGATATGGTGAAATGATGAAGATTCGTAGTCCCCCACACATGTGCTGGATGCATACCACATATGCATATCCGGCATATTTAAGTAGTTTTCCAGCGAAAGAGTTATGATTTGTAATTCAATCTGACTGCGTTGTGCGTGTATTAGATCTGACAGTTTCTGCTTGCGTTCGCTCGCACGCTCATTCGCTCAGCTGTTTCAACTCAAAACTCAAAGTGTTAAAGTATCAAAATAGTATTGTATCTAAGAAATGAAAATTTTAATAGCTTTAACACTTTAATTTTATTTAAGAAGAAGTTGTTGATGATGATGATGATGATGATGATGATGATGAAAAACTTTCACTCCAAATTGGAAAAGAAAAATGTAACAAGAAACTCATCTGAAAGTATATCAGATACAAATAAACAAACATACATGCATCCATGCAGCAGAAAATAAACCACAAAAACAAATGACTTTTGAACTCAGTTGCAACTGAGTAGTAGCAACAAGAACAACAACAACAACAACAACAAGGAAAGCGAAAGTCGAACTATGTTTTAGACTAAAACTTACAAATAAATAAAATCAAAAGACAAAAACAAAAAATGAAATAAGAAAAAGAAAGAAATATACCAAAAATTTATGTGTAAAACTGTCTGTAGCAAACAGATACAATGTATCTGACAGATACGACAACGAAAAAGTTAAATATGATGACGTTGACTCCTAGTTACATTTTGATGATGATGATGGTGGTGCTGATGATGATGATGATGAAGTTTGTGCAACAATAGCGCGAGCGCCTGCACTACTTAGAGCGCCTGCATCTGTCATGTAACTTTGCAAATAGCAACAAATATACCCACACACACACACACATACAATCACATAATAACAACAAAATTATTGTATTAATTTCGTTAAAAAATACTATATGTATTTTGTTAGCGCTCAGCATGAA
The DNA here is from genome assembly GCA_035041805.1 of Amiota mariae. Lineage (NCBI taxonomy): Eukaryota > Metazoa > Arthropoda > Insecta > Diptera > Drosophilidae > Amiota > Amiota mariae. Next base: position 9,055,037 of record JAWNKV010000337.1, read on the forward strand.
AGTGAAATTCTTATTTTGTTGGCGGCGTCATCTCAACATCAACATCATCATCATACCAAAAGCATGAAAGCACCAAACAAATGCAGTAAAAGATACTTTTGCAGCAGTGATGGCATTTAACTAAAGTTTAGAAGAAGAAACAGAAGAAACAAAAAAAAAAAAAAAATGAGGAAGAAAATACATTTTGACACACTTAAATAACTGAATGAATGATACATGGATGCGTGTGTGTGTGTGTGCCTGTGTGTATCAGAGGGGGGAATATGTTGTGAATGCATGCCAGCATAATCAGTGATCATGGAATATCATCATCATCATCATCAACATAATAAACTTTAATATTGAGTGTCATGAAATCAGGAGCGGATTTTCTATTAATATTAAATTGAAATCAAGTACAAGTTGTCAAGCAGAACAAAAGCTATCAACCAATTCAGGTAAATTTGTTTTCTGTGAGATTCTTTATGATTTTAATTGTTTCTTTTACAGCAGCCTTTTTTTCCTATTCAGCTTAGCAAAAACAAAAAAAAAAACAAAAAAATGCAGCAAAAGTATAGAGAACCAGTTCAAGATATCCAGGTCTTTTGGCGCAAGAAAACAAATTACAAAAGCCACTTTTGTTGCTCGGAAAGAAGAAATTCTGTGGCTTTGCTATTCGGCTACGTGTTATCGGTGGTGGACATGTTGCCCAGATCTATGCAATTCGTCAGGCTATTTCTAAGGTCTTAATAGACTTCTAAGAAAGTTTTTTTGCTGAAGCATTCAAAGCATCTAAGTGATGTCGCTTCACAAAGGACGGTCGGAGCTTCAAGAAGGTGGCTTAGGCAGAACTACCTACTTATATGTAGCAAAATATAAGACCTAGTTGGTACTTAAGAGCTCCAGAAAAAAATTGATAAACTCCAAGTAAGAGTTGGGAGTCACATCATTAAATCGAGATCTTTCAACAAATACCTGGGTGGTTATACTTTAAGGACCACCTAAATGTGTCAGCCAAAAAAGTAGCTGCCATAAGACAAAAATTGGCTAGGATTACCGAAAACCTTGACAGCAAACACGTATTCTATTAGGTTCGGTGAGTAATTCTATAATGCTTTATGTGGCTTTGAGTTGGGCTGGACACTTACAACCAATTCTTACCTTTACAGAATAAGGATTGCTCACCTAAGGATTTGCAAAGCCTATTGGATAGTTGCAGATAATACGGCGGATGTACTTGCATGCAAACTTCCAATAAATTTTTTGTATTGTAATTCAAAGATTTTGCAACTCTATAGTAATTTATTAAAAATAAAATCATAGAACTAACAATATTTTTTATAAGAATATCAATGACATGCGATAGAACTTCCTAAAGCTCAAAGAATCTAAGTAAATGGTAAGTCAAAATGGTGACTTCTTTTAAGAATTTAGTAGATCTAAAGCGACATCAATGATTTTCAACTGAATCTTATTATTTCCATTGGGATCAGAATATTTAAATACCATTTTGTCTAAGAGAATCATGAAGTCCCCCTTCCTATTATCTAATGCATGTCTTAAATTGTGCAATCTTTTTCCAATTCACTGTTCCTCTACTATTAGAATATTAAAATACTCGTACATATTTTGTTGATGAGAATTTTGGAATATATGTAATAAAAATAAAAACTCCGGACCTGAAATATCCCATTGTCGTCAGCATTATCACATGCCACAACAACAAGTTGTCACAGCAATCACATTTGTCTTTATTCCCCTCATGGAACTAACAACTCGTTGTTGTTGATTTTCTTCTGTATTTTGTTCATGGAGCGTCACTTTTTACACTTCACAACATAAATTCTTGAAATTATGAACATAATTCTTCATTAGCGAACGCATCGATAATGGTTTTTGAATAGACCAACACACACACACACACACTCACAAAAAATGATGACACTCCCTACATCACATCACATCACATCGCATCGCATCAAAACACTTAGAAGAGATCTGAGATCTCATCTATCTTTTATTTTGTTGGCTGCCACAGAGAGGAGAGAGTGTCACAGCGGCACTTTTTTTTAATATCTTTTGTTATAATTGAAACATTTTTATAACAAAAAATAAAAAAAAAATCTGTTGCTAATAAAAAAGATAGAGAGCCACACAAAAATTGACAAAAAAAAAATATATAAAGTTTGTTATCTAGCGGCAGATGCAGATGCAGATGCAACCGCATACATGTGGGCCACGCCACTTCTTCTGCATCGATAGATGATACGTGTATTCATTGGAGTGGCTTTTTCTATCTATTTATTTTCTTTTCTTTATTGTTTGAAAAGGCTTATCTTTTGATAAATTGGCGCACACAAAGAATCAAAAACCATAAAAAAAAAAAAAAATGAAAATATTATGCATTTTTGTTGCATTTTAGGGTTATGTGGGTGGAAGATGTTGGAAGTTGTGACACAGAAACACATACAAACTACTAAATACTATAGAAAGAAGAAAAAGTATTAGTTATAAAAAACGATTTTCATTTTAAAATATTTCGCATTTCATAACCAATTTTTTGTTGTTGTTGTTTTTCATGTTTTTTGTTGTGGTTGTTGCTGTTGAGATGCTTTAGCTTTCAACTGTGACCCAGTAAATATAATGTGGCTAAGCAAAACGCATTCACAAAACACAAAACCACAGAAAAAATGAAACGAAAAAAAAATGGGCGCCAAAACCAAAAACATGCAAAGAATGTTTGAAATCTCATTGTTGTTATTTAGTTTGTTGTCTACTACTATAAACCGACCGACCGACCGGATCAGTTTGTTTGAACTGAAAAATATATGGAGAGAGAGAGAGAGAGTGAGACAGACAAACAGACAGAAAGAGGCAAATAAAAAAATAGTATGAGGCGTGGCACTCGTTTTGGCATTAAAACTGAAATAACATGATTTTTGTGGTTCACTGACTACTACTACTATTTTTCTTTTTGTTGTTGAGTTTAGTTTTTCTTTCTGTGTTTTTTTTTTTTTATTTTAACAATTTTATGCGAGTTTTATGTTGGTTAAACTATTGTTGTTTGTGGTTTACAAATACAACAATCAACATTCAATCTAACGACCACTATGCGTGCGTGCGTTTATCTGTGAGTATCTCTAAGCATGTTTTTTGGTCAATTTGGTTGACTAGTTTCAATCGACTTTGATTTCATTTTCTACTGCAAAGTTTATTTTTAGACTCAAATAATAATAATAATAATTTTAACACATCTCAGAGAGATGCAATATAACAAAAAAAAAACTGAATTTTATTATTAATCATTATAGACTTTCGCTGGTAATTCATAAATCAAAAAAATGTGAAAAGAAAATTATTCATAAATCATAAGAAAAATAATTTAAAACCAGAGTAGATAAAATGAAGAGAGAGAGAGAGAGGGAGAGAGAGTTATATAGAAACTTAAAAATAATAAATATTCTATAACAAAATTTGTTAATACGAAAAAAGTTAATTGAACAAATGTCTTGTGATAATATTTTATAGAAATACTGGAGACCCACCCATCCCTGCTTTGCACGGGTGCATTAAAAAAAATGACGTACATTCCTTTGGTTTCATCACTCTGAAGTCAACGAAGTTCAGTGCTATAGAATTTATGCTTATTGGAAGAGACAGGAGTTTCATTTATACTATGTATAGATATAGATTATATAGACCAATGTGGATTAAAAGCAGGATTGCATGAAGATAAACAGTAAGATTACATTGAAAAATAAAAAAGAAAATATACAAGTCTTGGATCTTTATTCCTAATGCAGGTGCTTGTTTATTGACCCTCGTACTCGTATATTTGGATGATGTGATTCATAATATTTGATTACAGAAGTAGTAATTTCGAACACCTTTTAGGTTTTTTTTTGTTTATTTTTGAAAAAATCTCGAGAGATAATTTTTTTCATGTTAACTATGAAGACAGATAACTTGAACTTTTACAGAAAAAGATAATCTTTGCAACTTTTGACGGATATCCTATAAAGTTCATATAGGCATCATTGTTTCTTACAAATTGACATCTCTACAAAAAAGCTCAAGATTGTATTTAATATTTCTGACTTATTGTTAAACAACACTATCATAGCTGGGTCCAGTATTCATCTAATTATATTTCATATCTTTCCAATTGTTATTACATGTGACATCTGCAAATTGTATCGATACGTTTGGGGTGGCAGCCCCTGATAGCATGTTATAGTGCATATTATGGAGTGACTCTCCCGAAGAAAAGTTGCAAATCTATGAGCATGATATGGTCACATACGAAACCAAGTCTGATGATTTTCTAGCTATATGCGCGATGCAATAGTTTGCCTCTGGTGAGTTTTCTATGTATCCATTGGACTCACAAGCAATCATATGCGACTTGTATGTCGACCATATAATTTCTGGAGGCAACTCAATTAAGGAAGTTCGGGTGATAAAGCATCAAATGATCTTGTTGCTTGTGGCAATTTTCGTTTGATGAATTGCCTTGATGTTCCATGTGATGTATCTGAGGCCAATGGAGAGGGCATACTCAAATTCAATGATGGTAGCGAAGTCACAAAGACATTTGGATTAGTTTGATAGCCAAAAAATAACGACTTATTTTTGATGTTCGCTTTACAACTTGGTACTGGCGATATTAAACACAACCATTACGCATTCCTACGATCCACAGACTCTAACAAAGCTAAAAATTCTTTTAGAGTAACAAACTGCGTTGGAGTGGCCACAAGTTATGCACACTATGTAGACTTCATTTTGCCATGATTTTGCAGATGTTTGGCATGGAACCTTTCCTTGCTATGTATTGCAGCCTGGGGCTACAGTCGAGATCATCCTACATGGCATTGATAAGCATGAAGAAAAGATTCAATTGAATTCAGTTCGGTAATCCGTACAACTTTGCCTATACAAATTAGTAAGTATCTCAGTTTTTGGACAATCAAATGGGAATTCAATACAGACACATTTTATTTTCATAAACAAATAATATTTCCAGAGTATGGCAATTACTGAAAGGAATAATTTTTGATATAGATGCTAAACACATAAATTGCCATAAATTGAATGTTCCCTTCTACGATTGTTTGATTTTTTCCATATTTTTTGTGGTCCCGCTTATTATGTAAATTTTTATTTCGTTCTAATTGCCACAAAACAACACAATAAAAGCAACAATATTCATTACAGGAATAATAACAACAACATGAACAACAACAACGAAAACAATAAAACATCAATAGAATGAGAATGAAACAAAAAAATAAATACTCGTCCATACTTGTAAACATAGTATAAACATCATTGAACAACAAGTAAAAACATCATCAACAAGAAGAAGAACAACATGAACATTTGATGTGTAATGGACTTTAATTTCCAAACAATTTTCGGGGTTTTTGTTATTATTTTTGTTATATTTTATTTTTTTTTTTTGTCTTAATTTTCCTTCCTTCACTTTCCCTTTATTTAAAATAAAACGAATAATACAAAAAATAAAAATTGCAACAATTAAGGGATTTCCACATTTTGAAGGCTCGACAATGAATGCACAGAAATACAATCAACTTTATTGTTGTTGTTGTTGTTGTTGTTGTTGCCTGTGTCCATATCCGCAGCTGTGAATAAGAGTTTTCCATTTATTGTTTCATCTAATGCATTTTAACACCCTCCTAGTACTACGAGTATATCCTATTTTCAATGGATCCCGCGTGCTGCACACGTGACTGATTTTAGTTGGTTGGTAGGAGTGCAGAGAATACAGAATGATGCAGGGATGATGTTAAGTGAGTGTTGCAGTGAGTAACTGTAACTGTAACTGAGTGGGTCAGTAGTAGTAGAAGTTTAATTGTGAAGTCGAGGGCACGCACCTCTATATGATGCCAAAAGTGATGCATTTCATTGCGTTGCAATGCAGCTTAATACAAAAAAAAAAAAAAAGGAAAATAAAGGAAAATAAAGTAAAGTGTTTTTATTGTTGCCAAAAAAAAAAAAAAAAATAAATAAAAGTAACAATTATTGTGTAATTGAATGTGTGTGTCTGAGAGAGTTCAGTGGCAGAAGCAGCAGCAGCAGCAGCAGCAGCAGCTGCCTGTCCAAAATCCTACTCTTCTGAAGTACTTAACCTGAAGGTTGAACACGCCATGAGTATATGAAATCATTTCATTAAGTTACCACGTACATTTACCTTTTAGTTAGACACGTTTCAAATTAAATTCTACCCAACACAGTGCTATCTACATACTCGTATATTATTCTTTGTATCATTCAATTCCCTCTACTCAAATACAATTACGAGTATATTTTACTTTTTGTTGATTATTTCTTGTATATTTTTCGCATGCATTTCTAAATTCATAAACATTAAAAACGATAATTAAACATTTTTTGGCAACTCACATGATGAAGATGATGATGATGATTATGATGATACTCATGATACTCATAGATATATGTCACTCCCACAGTCTCAAATGTTATTTAATATGTGAAAATTTGCCACTACTGAGTCAGCATCATTTTGTTCTATGTGAATTTTAAAAGGTTGCACAAAGCAGATACAAATAATTTTCATATGCAAAAGCAGCAGTAAAATAAATGCTTCGCTTCGCTTGGTTTTTGGTTCTCATTCTTCTTCTTCTTTTTGTTGCTGCTGTTGTTTTAGTTGTTGCTGAATTATTTATTTATTATGCAAATGCATTTAATTGCGAAGCGAATTTTATGCATAACAACAACAACAACAACACAAGGAAAAACAACATGTAAAACAAACCAACCAACAATGCAGCTGGCCAAAAGTGAATGGTGTATGAACATCATCATCGTCTTCATCACCACCATCATCAGGGTAGCTTCATTTCATTTCATTTCATTTCATTTCGCTTTAGATACTTTTGCAATAAAACAACAACAATATCTATTTATACTATGTATACACGCATGTGTGAATACAACAATAACAACAACAACACAGAATTGCTATGGTAATGACAAAAGTTCATATGGTGAAAAATTCAAAATGCGAACGCATTCGAAACAATTTGCATATTTTAGCGACTCTAATGAAATTTGTAATAATTCTGCAATTAATTGCATACGTGGTGTCATTATTATTGTTATTATTGTTATTGTTGCTTCTGGTGTTATTTTTCTTTTTATCATTGTCATTTTATTCGTTTACTTCTCTTGTTTATTTATTAATTTTTTTTTTTTTTATTGATAACCAACATGGTGAGAATGATATTGAAAATAATGATGATAATATTAGTATTTACCTACAGTAAAGCAGGAAGTGTTTGCATGTTGTAAATGATGATTTATTTTCTATTATGAAAAGTGAGAAGTGAAAAAAGTTTAAAAGAAAGAAATTCATGTCTTTCTATAAAGTAAATTGAAGATTTAAAATTGAAGTAATTGTAAACTTTTAACTAAAGTTTTAGACTTCACAGATCAACAGCTTAAGCAGTTTGTCATAGTTGCCATTGGGGGACGTGCCTCTGTTCGTTGATTCTTCGAGTTAATTTTAGAGGCTGAGGGAGACATCTCATACGTATATCCTACCCATTTAAATTTCCGTACTTCCACTTTTTTGCTACAATCATCATCTAAGGTTTCTAGGTGAACTCGGACTTTGTTTGCAAGCGGCTTGCGTATCTGTAACAACCAACCAATGCTATGACAGAATATCATTAGTAATTCCTTATTAAATTGTAAAATATCTCAACATATCTAATAGTATAATTAAGCTTATTAAATTCTTAGAGTCTCATATTTAAATTATCTAATTATTCTATTCTATTATTCTTTCTTTTTTTATTAGTTTAGAAATTATGGTCAGACTAAGAGGTCTTCGAACCGTCAGGAAGCACGTGAACCGCAGTCGTGACTAACCAATTGGCCGACAAAAACTACAAAAAAATTCATTTGAGCACAAGATGGAAGGCCAATCCTTTTAGTGGTATCTCTCACGCTATTGTATTGGTATTGTGAGAGAAAGTTAAATTGAACATCCTAAATTTGCCATTAGGAAGTGTGTCAGGATACAGTTCATTCGAGCATAAGATAGAAGGCCAATCCCTTCAGTGGTGCCTCGAATATTAAGGGTATTGTGCTTGAGAAAGTTGTCGTTGAACGTAAACAGCCTCACTTCGCCATTAGGAAGCCAGGGTACAACTCATTGGGAAAACCAAGAAACTCACAGCTTTCGTTCCTCATGATGGTAGTTTGAACTACATTGAAGAAAATGAAGTCGCTGATAATGGTTAAGCTGTCTGTGATATCTAAGCTGTGTTCATTTCAAGGTCGCAAAATTTCTTAACGTTTCACTTTTGGTTCTTTAAAAAGTGAAAAATAAAAGCCCAAGTTCTTAAATGCCTGTCTTTTCTTCGTAGGCTTGGTTTAATAAGATAATATTTAAAAACAAACACCAATTGACTTCTTGATGCTTGAGATTTAAATACATTCTTATAGAGGTGTAATAATAATAATACAATTACAATAAAAATGTGTTTATGAATTTCTAAATATAATATTAAAATAAATGTTTTGTTCCTATATATTATAGTACAAACTTCTTGTGTTTACAATTTCTTACTTTCAAAAGCCTCTGCTACTGTTGTCATGGTGGCATATTAACATAATACAACAAAGTCTTGATGCTCTGCATTATCAATCGATGAAAAAGCAAAAAACAAATCGTGAACCAAAATGCTGATCAAGCGTCTACATAAATATTTATTCATATGTACTAAGTATAAGTATGTGATACATAGTACGAGTATGCTATGTAAATGTGCGTGTCAAGAAATGCTTACAAAGCGTCTTCATATTTGTTTATTTAGAAATGCAGAAAAGTAAACGACTACCCAATTGCACTTAGAATTATAGTTTCTTAAGTTTTCAATTACAAAGTAGTAGTTTCTAGAATTGACGAATCAATAAACTTTTAAGTTTATGATCCCCCATGACAAATATTTTGTTTACATTTCAAATTGGAAAAGGTTCCAGGAAAATGAAACTGAGAATTGTTTATAAATGAAATATGCGAACATTTAATTCTTTGAATGAAATAATATACAATATGTGTTTATTAATTGATTTTAAGAAGAAATATATAGAATGAAATTCATATGAATCCCATCTTCCATGAAGACAACAAATGGAATACCAAGCAAAAGTATGTTCAATATTTTTTTGGGCTTTCAAAGCATTAAAAACTCTTAGAGTAGAAAATATTTGTAACTTCTAGTGGCCACATATTTGGATTATCTAGAATCTGCAATAATAACTACAATAAGATTTTATTCTAATATGTTTGAATAATTGAACTAAATAATTGGTAGTATCTTTATTAAAATTAATGGAATATTCCGTATGATTTAGATTTTGGAATTAATCCATAGATGTAAGTCCTTATAAACCCCAACAACTAAAGTATGTATTTCTATAGCACAATACATTTTTTCCATGGAGTACCTCAAATACCATTCCAATGGCCGACGACTTCATCTAGTGAAATGTCGTAGTAGATCATCATAATTGGCCCCAAAATAAATAACCAAATGTGCATCCAAACCATTAAAAACATATGAATCAGTGTCAGTGAATTGATTCATCGGATTGGTGAGGCAACAAAATTATCCTCAGAATCAACAAAAGACTACTATAATCGTTCTAGGATTTCCAGCATTTTTGATTTAGAAATATTATGCAATCACAACTAACATCATACATTGTGGGTCTTCACGAAATCGCACAAACCTCACAACTTTGTGCGCTTATAAAGTAAATGATAGTTGCACCATATAAAAAAAAAAGAAAGTGCGTTCACAAACCTCACAAAAGTTAAAGTCGCCAATACTATACATTCATTTGTAATTGACAGTTGGACTTAAGCAATTGTTATTTGAATTAAATTGATAAATCACTTCACTTTACTTTTTTGAAATAGTTGGCAATCATAATAAATACAGAGTTGGTAGCCCTCACTGATTTGTGTGGTTTTTGATGTGCAAACAAAATCGGGTCGTTCACAAAAGCGACCTTATGATTTTGTGAGTTTATACATTTGTGAGGTTTATGCATTATCGTGAAGACCCTAACTATTTCAAAAATAATCTCAATCAGTCACTTTTATTATATCACAGTAGATTAAATCAGTCAATGTTAACAAATAATATTATTAAATATCTTATAATCTACAGAAATTTCCCATTTCATTTTATCATTTACTAAAGTTCACTGTTCTGTTTAAAATAAAAATATTAACCCTTTGAACCTTCTTAAAGATTATATAAATTTAAAAATGTGTCTTATTGTTGTCATTTTGGTGTCTTTAGAAATTATTTTGACTAATTACAATATTTTTTAATTAATGTATTTCCTTGTTATTGTATACAATTGTTTGTTTGTTTATTTTTCTTGGGTTATCAACAAAAAATCAAAAAGAATATTAATTTTAAATTGTCGCATGTAAAGAAGAAATTGAATTCTTAGTATTGTACATTTAACGAATTTGACCTTATCACTATCATTGCCATCATTAGCTTTTCATTATCACCAACGTTTATTTCAATTCCCTTTCAATTCAACTCCAAAGCCACTTTAGTCTGAAATTTCTACAAATTTATTTTAAAATGTTACAAGTTGCGATTCAATTTCCGTTCAAAAGATCACAACAAAGACAACAACAACAAACAAACAATATTACACCCTCGTGGCTAAGCCAAGCGAAAAACCAAATTTAACAAAAGAAAAAAAAAAAAATTTATAAAAAAATAAATAAAAGAATAAGGAAAATAATAATGAAAATTACATTTATCTTGTATCTAACAGATACTATTATTTTGATTTTCATTTTTTATTTCTTGTTGTTGTTTTTTGATGTTTTTCAATTATGTTCATTGTTTTGTTTATGAGATTTTTCTTCATTTTGCTTGGGTTCAAATCTATCTATCTGTCTGACTGACTGTTTATCTGTCTGTCTGACTACCGGTCTTCTCTCTGTGACCTCTCTCCCTCTTCAATTTTTATGGAAAGTGAATGAGTCTGCTGATTCTCGTAGTACTATGTACAATATTTGTCTTTATGGACAGACAATTTTGGTCGCTGCTGTTTACTTTTGCTGATTTTTCTTTTTATTGCATGTATTTTCTTTAGCCATTTTTATTCTTATTTCTTATTATTGCGAAAATTTCATGCAATCAACATTAGAAAACAACAACGACAACAGCAACAACAGCAGATAAATAGTAAACAAAATGATGGACAGACAATCAGACAAACAGCAATGAAGAAGCAAAAGACAATACAATAGATTTCAAGGATGGTTACTTTTCGTTTACTTCGACAGACCGCCAACTGTGGCTCTGCCTCTGTATATCTGTGTCTCTGTGTCTGTGTATATGTGTGTCTGTGTCTGTATTTATAAACATCTTCTTTTGCTTTTTATATGCAACTGAATGGCAACAATAACAATCATCATCAGCATCACCATGAGCATCATCATCAGTAAAACTGTTGTTACTTTAAGAATGCAATAATCATTATTGACAAAATTGACTAAAGAAATGAATAAAGTATTGCTCTTCAATATGCGTTTAACAATAAATGAAATATTGTACAATGTACGTACACAATGAAACAACAATATTCAACGATATTCGATTTTCGTTTTTCGTTTTTTCTCTGGGTTTTGTATCTATTCAAGTTTAAGATTTGCTTATTTTTTCATTAGACGCGGGCACAGCTTGACTTAAAATCAAATAAAACTATGAAAGTATCTTTTATTTTTGCTTAATTTTTGTTTTGCTTTAGCATTCGTTCAAACTAATTATAGCACAACCAAATTATAAATCTTTTATTTATAATTTATTTTTGTTATTTTTTTTTTAAATACTTTTTAAAGGTGTTTTTCGTTTTTTGCTGAATGAATGATGAATGAATTTGATTGTTTGTGTTTATATTATTTTGATTTTTATTTTATGATTTTTGGCTGCGACGAATGCGTATGCTAAAATTTATAATCACCACACACTACCACTCACTTCACACTCTCTGTCTATCTGTCTATCTCTCTATCTGTTTATCTATTTATCTATCTGCATCTGTTTCCATCTAAACTATGAATTTAAATTTACATTTATGCGCAAAATTTTTTTTTTTTTTTTAATTTATGAAGCCATAATTTGAGTTAATTTGGCAGTGAAACGTTTATAAATAATGATTTTGACCCAATCCAAAGGTCAAAGTTACTTTTAGCTATTAAAATAACCCACACAACAAAAGATACCGACAGTCATTACCGAATATTGTATATTCATATCATTTAGTATTGGTATTTTATTAATTAAAATAATTTAATAACTTATTTTTTAAGATTTATTTTAAATTAATGAATATATCTCGAGATACTACTTAACTTGGCTAAGAATAAAGAATTTTATATATTTTCTTATTTATTGTAAAAAGCACATTGTTCGAATAAAAGGTAAAATTCCTCCATCAATGGATTGTCACTTGATCTTGGTAAGGAGGCTTAGTAGTACGAAGATTTTTCGAGAACAAAGCCAATCTTTTCGTAGATTTCAAGTTCATTATTTTAATATAAAATAGGACCTGTCCCCCCCATCTATTTAGAGCTATGAAATTAAAATATTTTTTATTTTATCTTAATGCTAACGGATATCAGGGAAAATTACCGAATTGTGAGATTTCGTTTAGTTAACTTTGCTCAAGTGGTTAACATAGTTCACAGGTTTTGTTTTTGGAAAATGATGGAAACTGTTGGTCAACTTTATTGAAACACTCTCCAGACTATGGTAGAGTTTCTCTTAAAATTTTACAAAATTCGGTAAAGCACTTTCGGAGTCCATAAGGAACAGACACTCATACCCACAGATATCATTCCATTTTTATATATACATATATATAAGAAGAAAAACTATACCGAAATTAATTTTCTATGTTGAATGTGATAATGTTTCTTTATTATAAATGAAGTTTTAATATTTTTACTTTCACTTTTTAATTTCGTTTGACCGAAAAATTATGATTAACAGAAATGGATTATTTGAAAAAAGAAAAGAGAACGTAATGTTGTTTTGACAGATAGTAGTGATTTCAATGCCGATAACTAAAATATTGATTTGAAAGATACAAAGAACACCATAACACAATGGTCTCAACATATGATTGCTAAGACTGCGTAATGGCATGCTAACTGAAACACAGGCACACTACAGAGGCATCTATAGAAAATGAGCGGCCATGTAGCATTCAAGAATAGCAAAGAAGATGGGAAACGTCTAGAAAATAGCGCTGGACGTTTTCCCTGATCCCTAGCCTTGATGCATAGATAACGCGGAAACATGGTGAAGTGGATTTCCATATGACGCAGATACTCAGTAGACACGGTTGCTTTAAATTTTATTTTAAATTTTTATTTAAGATGCCCAAAAAATTCTTTTCTATTGTCCTCGTTTTAGTAACGAGAGGATACATATAGAGGAGGGTTTTGGTGAATCATCTAACTGGTGCCACCCATGTGCCAATCACAAGAAAAGTGACAATTAGTGAAATTATGTGTACTCTCTGTGCAACAGGGCGCAGTAGAACGGCTAAACGATTACGAGCGCAAGTTGATCAATCAGCTGCACAATCGGACAGGGGATCGCAGATTTTTGACGTACAATTGCGACCAACGAACGGTACCAAACATTAGGAGGGAGACCCATTTACTTGGGACAGATACATTTTGAACAGAAGTTTTTCCTCTTCCTCCCGACGAAATATATAGCTTCACGGGGATATTAGGACATGAGGCGGTAGGTTTAAGCATGGTTAAAGTCTCGCATTCGGTTTGCTTTCGATGCTTTCCTTCAGATTAAAAAGAAAAAGAATGCTGAGGTGAAGAGCGACCATCAACCGACTTGCACAGACTCTCTGAGTTCTACTAAATGTTAATGCTCTCAATTTTTCATTTTTTGCATTCCAATATTTAGAATCGACATAACCATGTAATGACATTCCCACTTTCTATCAAGTTTCAGATAACATTTCCCCACACTTTCACTTTCATATTTTCTAAATACAAAATCTATAAAATGAAATCCTTAAGGAATTGTGTGTGACCTACTTGCAACAAATTGTGTTAAGGCGTGTCATCATATCACTGTATGTGGTATGTGAATGGAAAATTGCTTTTTTGTGCCACTTTTAATGCCATTAAACATTTAATGAGTGTTGACCCTTTCTTCTTCGCCGTCATCGTTTTTGTTTGGCATCGAATGAAACCATTTGTATAGATTGCGCAACCGCAATTTCATTAAAACTTTATGAACTCTACACACATTGGAGCTCATTCAGTCACTTAGTATTGCTTACTTGCCGACACAAACCACACTTGCTTAAATGATAGAAGAAATATCCTTTCCAATGTACATAAAATTCAGCGAAATTGTTGTGATTCCCCAAATGGGAACATTTAGTTGGGAGTGGAGTTGAAAAATAGAAATAAGAACAATTTAATGAGGTCTGCGCAAGGACATAGAATCGAGCATTAGAACTAAAATGGTTGCGAACGAAGGAAAGTAATAAAAACTATAGGAAATGAATTCCTTTGCCAATTTAACAATTTCATTTTTATTTCGGTTTCTTTTTTCACTTTTAAGGATCATTTTAATTCACTTTAAAGTCATTTCCAATTGACGCAAGGCGATTAAACAAAAAAAAAAAAAAAAAAAGGGAAAAAGGAAATAAAATACAAAAAATGGACAACAGTAAAAATAAATTCGAGATGCGGGCAAAAGAACACAGCAAGGACGCTGAAGTGGACGCTTGAATGCGTTGAGCTCGGGAGACACGTTCCAGCAACGAATGAAAGGGGACAGGACATGCCATTTTTACGGTGAATGCACACAATGTGCTTTTTCCGTCATTTCCTCAATCCTCACACAGTTAACATCACCCACACGCCATCACTACCAACTACACTTCATCATTGTAGTAATGCGTCTTTCCTTCTTTCTTTATTTATTTTGTCCTACTTTTCTTTTGTTGTTCTTTATGTTACTGTTACTGTTGCTGTTGCTGGTCTTTCTTTAGCCAATATCGACTCATACTTAAGATACTTGCAACAAACAAACACGTAGCAAATTCAGTTCAGTTCAGCTCATCTCAAACTCAGTCACGAGTAAAAATTCAATTCAATGACAAAAGAAATTTTCTTAAACTTGTTAAAATTGTCAAACATGCAAGAAAAAGATACAAGATATTCTATTGTATATTGAGAAAAACCTAACGCAAACAAACAAAAAAGAAAAAACCCCTTAAAGAAATATAAGAAAGAAAAAAAAAAAAAAAAATGGAAAACACACAATAGAAAAATTGTTCAAAGTTTATTGTCTAAAGAGTTTTTGGCATTGAATAAAGAGTCTTGAACTAGAAGATGCCAAAACTTACCCCGCCTCAATTCACCACATAATTCACTAAAGTCCCGACATCTTCGTCGTCGTTGAAATTGGGTTCGCCTTCATCACCTCCTTCAAGAGAACTCGCTCTTACTCTTAGAGTATGTTTTTCTTTTATTAAATTTTGCCAAATTTTTATGCTTTACTTTTTTTTGTCTTTCTTTTCCCCCCATTTTTTTCGGTTCAACTTACAATTCTACAATATTTTTCTTATAAATTTGCTTTAAGTTTTCTTCTGTTTTTTTTCCTTCTTTTTTTTTTTGGTGATGGCTTGTGTCTTGTTCTTCAAAGGTTGACTTGACTGTTTTTGCTTTTTCTATTGTTTGTTTCCATCGCTTCTACTAGTAGTAGTAAAAGTTTTGTTTTCTTATTTATTTCATCTTCTATTTTTACGAATTTTTTATATGAGTATTTTGTTTTATGTTACTTCATCTGTGCGGTGTGTGTGTGTGTGTGTGTGTGTGTGTGTGTGTGTGTTTGTGTGTTTAAATGTAATATCAGAGTAGGGTTGTAATTTTTCAATTTGTGAACTCCAATTAGTGTGGAATCATAACATTTACCAAAAATTGGATTAATTGAACTAGAATCTGCATGCCTTATAACATTTTTTAAACGAACATAACATCATCATGGTTAATTTAGGTTGAAATCTCTTGGGTCAGAAATTGTACCCAATGTAATAGAAATGGAAGGAGTTGTCACATCGAAAATACAAATCCATAGCAATATTATTGTGTGAGATTAATGAAAGATTAGAAAGAAAAAAAGAAAGAATTTGTGAACACAGTCAGCAAATGCTAATGCATAGTAGTGTCATATAATATGTAATACAATTGCCCTCTTTCCTGTTAATGGTCACGCAACTGCAATAGAATTTGACATGTTATTGTCCTTAATATAAGGAGGCAAAACTAGAGTATTGGTTTAATCTGTGGAATCGAAATTAAAGCTCTTTTCACTATTTCTATACAATAATTATAAGTTCTTCACCATTCTACGTTCATTTTCTAAATTAAATATTAATATAAAAACCTAAATTCATATGATTCCTAACTGTATAAAACGAATTTCTCTGATAATAAGTATTAACATTACTAAATGACACATTTCTTCTGAAATATAATAATACATAATTTATATATTCTAATGTATTATAAATCGTAATAAAAATTTAGTTAAATCATTTTGTACATTGCAAGAATAAATACGAGCTGAGTCAAGTCGACATAGACATTTGCCAACGATTCACAATTTGTTACTAATTATTGAATTTAAAGCAAACAAAATTCTAAATATTTTATCTTCAGGTGATTGGTACAAAATTAGTAAAACAAATTATTATCAAGATAACAGCATTTTCATAAATATGAAATTATAATTTTTTTCATCATTTTAAAAACCCCCTCCACCCGTGATGACACAAGCACGCAATGACAAAAACGCTCTTACAGGAAACGTACATACATTTATATATTACTCGACGCCACTACTTTTGAGTCACAAGTATATTAAAAATATTGGCTACACCAAAGGCGTTTGGGAGTTCCAATGCGTCACATTTTGACATGTCTATCGAATCCCTTTTCAAAATGTATTCCTTCCTTAAAAGAATATTTTAATATATATTATATTATATATAAATTTATTATATTTCTCTCCTTCTAAGATTGAAATGTTTAGTATTAGTTGTAGTAATACCATTAAAAATATATAAAAAAAATGAATATGTTAATAGAAATATTTATTTTGAATACCAACAGTATCAATAAATTATCATTTCACAACATATGAATATTCTTATATATTGTATATTTAATTTGATTTTAAATGTCTCCTTCTATGAGTGAAATGTTTAGTATTCGACGAGATTTTTTAACTATTAATATCATTAAAAATAAGTACATTATATCAAACTGAATATGTGGATAGAAACAATGATATTAAAGTCCCACGTTAACGATTAATAAATAAAATCTTTTTAATCTGTACTATTATTTTTCAAAATTTTATGTTTACCAAAAATTATTATTTTCCTTTTTTTATTGGATGATTAACTGAAATAATTTTTCATCTTCTCTAAGTTAGAGCTACATTTTTTAAATCTTACTTTTTTTTTTTTGTATCTTTAATTTAGTTAATATTTTGTTATTCTTCCAATTTTATAACTTTTATAAATTTAGTTCCATTATGTTTTCGGAATCTTCTGATTGGTGTCTCATTTTTAATTCTTTATGAGAAGAATATATATATTTTAATTTTTTTATGCTTTATTCCTTTTTATATATTCATTTTGAATGAATTCAAATTATATTTTATCTTCTAAAATTTTTATATATATTGCATTAGAAATAAAACTATTTTGCATGTTTTTTTTTTTTTTTTTGTTTATAGAGTTTTTTATATTATTTCATCTTTGAAATGCAATTGAGTTAAAAGTTAATGTGACGTCAGCAGCTATCATTTGCTACATTCTCAACGCATGATTTCCATTATTATTATTTTCCTTTTTTTATTGGATGATTAACTGAAATAATTTTTCATCTTCTCTAAGTTAGAGCTACATTTTTTAAATCTTACTTTTTTTTTTGTATCTTTAATTTAGTTAATATTTTGTTATTCTACCAATTTTATAACTTTTATAAATTTAGTTCTACTATCCATATGAGGCTTTTTCTTCCCTCGTATTACATATTCTAGTATGTTTTCGGAATCTTCTGATTGGTGTCTCATTTTTAATTCTTTATGAGAAGAATATATATATTTTAATTTTTTTATGCTTTATTCCTTTTTATATATTCATTTTGAATGAATTCAAATTATATTTTATCTTCTAAAATTTTTATATATATTGCATTAGAAATAAAACTATTTTGCATGTTTTTTTTTTTTTGTTTGTTTATAGAGTTTTTTTATATTATTTCATCTTCTTTGAAATGCAATTGAGTTAAAAGTTAATGTGGCGTCAGCAGCTATCATTTGCTACATTCTCAACGCATGATTTTCATTATTATTATTTTCCTTTTTTTATTGGATGATTAACTGAAATAATTTTTCATCTTCTCTAAGTTAGAGCTACATTTTTTAAATCTTACTTTTTTTTTTGTATCTTTAATTTAGTTAATATTTTGTTATTCTTCCAATTTTATAACTTTTATAAATTTAGTTCCATTATGTTTTCGGAATCTTCTGATTGGTGTCTCATTTTTAATTCTTTATGAGAAGAATATATTTTAAAAACTTTGTTTATGCTTTATTCCTTTTTATATATTCATTTTGAATGAATTCAAATTATATTTTATCTTCTAAAATTTTTATATATATTGCATTAGAAATAAAACTATTTTGCATGTTTTTTTTTTTTTGTTTGTTTATAGAGTTTTTTTATATTATTTCATCTTCTTTGAAATGCAATTGAGTTAAAAGTTAATGTGGCGTCAGCAGCTATCATTTGCTACATTCTCAACGCATGATTTTCATTATTATTATTTTCCTTTTTTTATTGGATGATTAACTGAAATAATTTTTCATCTTCTCTAAGTTAGAGCTACATTTTTTAAATCTTACTTTTTTTTTTTGTATCTTTAATTTAGTTAATATTTTGTTATTCTACCAATTTTATAACTTTTATAAATTTAGTTCTACTATCCATATGAGGCTTTTTCTTCCCTCGTATTACATATTCTAGTATGTTTTCGGAATCTTCTGATTGGTGTCTCATTTTTAATTCTTTATGAGAAGAATATATATATTTTATTTTTTTTATGCTTTATTCCTTTTTATATATTCATTTTGAATGAATTCAAATTATATTTTATCTTCTAAAATTTTTATATATATTGCATTAGAAATAAAACTATTTTGCATGTTTTTTTTTTTTTGTTTGTTTATAGAGTTTTTTTATATTATTTCATCTTCTTTGAAATGCAATTGAGTTAAAAGTTAATGTGGCGTCAGCAGCTATCATTTGCTACATTCTCAACGCATGATTTTCATTATTATTATTTTCCTTTTTTTATTGGATGATTAACTGAAATAATTTTTCATCTTCTCTAAGTTAGAGCTACATTTTTTAAATCTTACTTTTTTTGTATCTTTAATTTGTTAATATTTTGTTATTTAATTTTATAACTTTTATAAATTTAGTTCAATTATGTTTTGTTATTCTATTCCAATTTTATAACTTTTATAAATTTAGTTCTATACCATATGACTTTTTTTCCCTCGTATTACATATTCAGTATTTTTCGAATCTTCTGATTGGTGTCTCATTTTTAATTCTTTATGAGAAGAATATATATATTTTATTTTTTTTATGCTTTATTCCTTTTTATATATTCATTTTGAATGAATTCAAATTATATTTTATCTTCTAAAATTTTTATATATATTGCATTAGAAATAAAACTATTTTGCATGTTTTTTTTTTTTTTTTGTTTATAGAGTTTTTTATATTATTTCATCTTCTTTGAAATGCAATTGAGTTAAAAGTTAATGTGACGTCAGCAGCTATCATTTGCTACATTCTCAACGCATGATTTTCATTATTATTATTTTCCTTTTTTTATTGGATGATTAACTGAAATAATTTTTCATCTTCTCTAAGTTAGAGCTACATTTTTTAAATCTTACTTTTTTTTTTGTATCTTTAATTTAGTTAATATTTTGTTATTCTTCCAATTTTATAACTTTTATAAATTTAGTTCCATTATGTTTTCGGAATCTTCTGATTGGTGTCTCATTTTTAATTCTTTATGAGAAGAATATATATATTTTATTTTTTTATGCTTTATTCCTTTTATATATATTTTAATGAATTCAAATTATTTTTATCTTCTAAATTTATATAGCTATATTGATTTGATTCTATTGTGCCATTTTTAATTTATAAAGTTATATATTTTATCTTCTTTAAATGCTTTATTCATTTTTGCATATCATTCAATTTGAACGAATTTTCATATATTATTTTCCTTTTTTTATTGGATGATTAACTGAAATATTTTTCATCTTCTCTGAAGTTAGAGCTACATTTTTTAAATCTTACTTTTTCATTTGTATCTTTAATTTAGTTAATATTTTGTTATTCTTCCAATTTTATAACTTTTATAATATTTCATCTTCTATTAAATGCATTTTCGTTAAAAGTTAATTGACTTCTGATTGGTGTCTCATTTGCTAATTCTTTATGAGAAGAATATATTTTCATTATTTTTTATGCTTTATTCCTTTTTATATATTCATTTTGAATGAATTCAAATTATTTTTCATCTTCTATAAGTTATTTTTATATATATTGATTAGAAATATAATATTTTGCATTTTTTTTTGTTTCTTTAGATTTTTTTATATTATTTCATCTTCTTTGAAATGCAAGAGTTAAATTATGTCGCAACTATCATTTACTACATTCTAACGAATTTTCATTATTATTTTCCTTTTTTTATTGGATGATTAACTGAAATATTTTTATCTTCTCTAAGATAGAGCTACATTTTTTAATCTTACTTTTTTTTTTGTATCTTTAATTTAGTTAATATTTTGTTATTCTACCAATTTTATAACTTTTATAAATTTAGTTCTACTATCCATATGAGGCTTTTTCTTCCCTCGTATTACATATTCTAGTATGTTTTCGGAATCTTCTGATTGGTGTCTCATTTTTAATTCTTTATGAGAAGAATATATATATTTTATTTTTTTTATGCTTTATTCCTTTTTATATATTCATTTTGAATGAATTCAAATTATATTTTATCTTCTAAAATTTTTATATATATTGCATTAGAAATAAAACTATTTTGCATGTTTTTTTTTTTTTTGTTTGTTTATAGAGTTTTTTTATATTATTTCATCTTCTTTGAAATGCAATTGAGTTAAAAGTTAATGTGGCGTCAGCAGCTATCATTTGCTACATTCTCAACGCATGATTTTCATTATTATTATTTTCCTTTTTTTATTGGATGATTAACTGAAATAATTTTTCATCTTCTCTAAGTTAGAGCTACATTTTTTAAATCTTACTTTTTTTTTTTGTATCTTTAATTTAGTTAATATTTTGTTATTCTACCAATTTTATAACTTTTATAAATTTAGTTCTACTATCCATATGAGGCTTTTTCTTCCCTCGTATTACATATTCTAGTATGTTTTCGGAATCTTCTGATTGGTGTCTCATTTTTAATTCTTTATGAGAAGAATATATATATTTTATTTTTTTTATGCTTTATTCCTTTTTATATATTCATTTTGAATGAATTCAAATTATATTTTATCTTCTAAAATTTTTATATATATTGCATTAGAAATAAAACTATTTTGCATGTTTTTTTTTTTTTTTTTTTTGTTTATAGAGTTTTTTATATTATTTCATCTTCTTTGAAATGCAATTGAGTTAAAAGTTAATGTGACGTCAGCAGCTATCATTTGCTACATTCTCAACGCATGATTTTCATTATTATTATTTTCCTTTTTTTATTGGATGATTAACTGAAATAATTTTTCATCTTCTCTAAGTTAGAGCTACATTTTTTAAATCTTACTTTTTTTTTTGTATCTTTAATTTAGTTAATATTTTGTTATTCTTCCAATTTTATAACTTTTATAAATTTAGTTCCATTATGTTTTCGGAATCTTCTGATTGGTGTCTCATTTTTAATTCTTTATGAGAAGAATATATATATTTTATTTTTTTTATGCTTTATTCCTTTTTATATATTCATTTTGAATGAATTCAAATTATATTTTATCTTCTAAAATTTTTATATATATTGCATTAGAAATAAAACTATTTTGCATGTTTTTTTTTTTTTTTTTGTTTATAGAGTTTTTTATATTATTTCATCTTCTTTGAAATGCAATTGAGTTAAAAGTTAATGTGACGTCAGCAGCTATCATTTGCTACATTCTCAACGCATGATTTTCATTATTATTATTTTCCTTTTTTTATTGGATGATTAACTGAAATAATTTTTCATCTTCTCTAAGTTAGAGCTACATTTTTTAAATCTTACTTTTTTTTTTGTATCTTTAATTTAGTTAATATTTTGTTATTCTTCCAATTTTATAACTTTTATAAATTTAGTTCCATTATGTTTTCGGAATCTTCTGATTGGTGTCTCATTTTTAATTCTTTATGAGAAGAATATATTTTAAAAACTTTGTTTATGCTTTATTCCTTTTTATATATTCATTTTGAATGAATTCAAATTATATTTTATCTTCTAAAATTTTTATATATATTGCATTAGAAATAAAACTATTTTGCATGTTTTTTTTTTTTTTTTTTTTTTATAGAGTTTTTTTATATTATTTCATCTTCTTTGTGAAATGCAATTGAGTTAAAAGTTAATGTGGCGTCAGCAGCTATCATTTGCTACATTCTCAACGCATGATTTTCATTATTATTATTTTCCTTTTTTTATTGGATGATTAACTGAAATAATTTTTCATCTTCTCTAAGTTAGAGCTACATTTTTTAAATCTTACTTTTTTTTTTTGTATCTTTAATTTAGTTAATATTTTGTTATTCTACCAATTTTATAACTTTTATAAATTTAGTTCTACTATCCATATGAGGCTTTTTCTTCCCTCGTATTACATATTCTTTACATTCTCAACGCATGATTTTCATTATTAGTTTCCTTTTTTTATTGGATGATTAAGTGAAATTATATTTTAATCTTCTCCAAGTTAAATAGAGCTAAATTTTTTATTTCTTACTTTTTTTTTTTTTTTTTGTTTAATTTAGTTTAATGAATTTACTAATTCTCCTATGGGAATTTCTCTCCCGAATTCTTACATATTCCATTATAATATTTTAAACATCAAAATTTTGGTATCCCATTTTTTTTTATTGTTTTGTGCTTTATTCCCTTAAATATATAAATAATTTTTTTTGATACATAATCACAATTACATACAGAGCATTTAATAATTTAGCTAGTAAAAAACGCTAATTTTTTTCATTTTGCAATTCTGTCGTGTTGCTCTTGTGATTCAGATTTTCTTGTACCAAATTGTCGAATTATTTTTTTTATAAATAATTTAACGATATTTAAGGGTACGGATATCTGGGGTTTTATTTATTTTCTAAAGCGAAGTGAAGTCTATTTTGGTATTCTTTGTTTTTTATATAACAAATTAAATACTATTTTTATTTATTTTCTCCCAGTTATTAGTCTTTTCATTCCATAATATAAATTTATATTATGTAAGATGGAATCTTTCCGACATTATTTTTTTTTTATTTTTATATTTTTTCAATGCTCATTTTAATTACAAAAACAATGCAATTAAAATCGCCAACTGTTCCACTTTATGTTTTTCCAACTTTGCTTCTATTGTCTGATCTTTTACTAAAAATAATATAATTGGAAGCGGTTTTTTATATTCATGGGTTAATACATTATTATTTTTACTCTTCTAATTTCAAATTTTCTTAAGTTTGTGTTACAAATTATATACAATTTTTTTTTATTTTATTTAATCTATTTTCCGCGTTATAAAAATGCAATCAGAACAACGGTGTCCAAAATCTGTTCGCTTTCTTGCTTTATATTTATATTCTTTATTTCCTCGTTTTAAGACGATACTCGTACAACGAATTGTCCAGAATAATTCTCATTTTATTAACTTTGTTTTTTAGTTTTCTGGTTTGTAAGATAGAATCTTTGTCGACAAAGCTTTTAACCAATCTTCAATGCATAATTTCTTCTGACATTATTTTTTTTTTTTTTTTTTGTTTTTTTATTTTTTCAATGCTCATTTTATTTACAAAAATAATGCAATTATGAATAAAAAATATATAAATAAATTGATATTTAAAAATTGATATTTAAAAATTGATGGAGTTTCTTATATCCCTAATTAGCGATATTCCCACTCTTTTGGTTTGTCATTAAAATATGTATTGTAATCATAAACAACTCTTCAATATTACTTTTTTGCAACATCGCTTCTATTGTCGGTTCTTTTACTAAAAATAATAAAATTGGAAGTGGCTTTTTATGTTCATTATTATTTTTGTTCTTCTAATTTCAAATTTTCTTAAGTTTGTTAAAAATTAAATACAATTTTTTTTTATTTTATTTATTCTATTTTCTGTATTTATAATACAACTCTTTTAAAACAACTGATGTCCAAAATCTCTTCCCATTCTTGCTTTATATTTATATTCTATTTTTTTTGCCTCGTTTTAAGTTGATACAATGAATTGCCCAGAATATCTTTTTTTCTTTACTGTATCATCTCTCTGTTTTTATTCTTTCTACCGCATTTTAAAATTTGACACAATTCTAGGAAAAATTTGCATCTTTTGTTTAAAACTTTATTTTAAAAATTTATTTTAATTTATATACATTTGTTTTACAATGTCCACTTAAAACACAAATATAATAAATTTATATAATTAAAATATATAAAGAAAATGTTTCTTTATTGTACAATAGATGTTGGATCGAAATATTCGTTCCTTATGTCTTCAATATTATTTTTTTTTCACATTCGCTTCTAATGTCGCTTTTTTACTAAAAAGATTTGGTTTTTTCCATAATCATTATAATCATGGGTTAATTAACATTATTATTTGTGTTTCTAAATGCAATTCAGTTTGTCTTACAAGTTAAATACATTTTTTTTTATGTTCTCCCAGTATACAGTCATATAATATTATTACCATTTTTTTTTTTATTTGTTTTAAACTTCAATTCCTTAAATAAAAATTTAACTTTTTTTTTCTTATTTGATGTTATTGATTGACACTGTTTCGTCCATAAAGACGTATCATTTTTTTTTCTTTATTTAGTTTTTCTCAGTTATCTTCTGTTCCTTGCTTTATCAATTCCCAGTTTCAACATGATACAATTCTAGGAAAAATTGGTAAATTATTTTTTTTTCTTTTTTTTTTTTTTTTTGTTGATTATATTTATATGTTTTTATGAATAATTGTGTTGAGTGCAAACTACCTGATGTACAATTCGTAGCACCAATCTTTGATATAAAAAATAAAAAAAAAAAGTTTTCTATTTTATTTCATATCTTAGTCTTTCTGCAGTGTTAGTTTTTTCAAGATATTCAGATACAGATGCATTCACTTTATATTAGCTTGCCATAATCTGGTTATGTTGCTATAATTAAGAACTTACTATTTCCGTAGTGATAATAAAAAAAAAAAAACATTAAGTTGAATTTAGCTACACGATTTAGTGTGGTGGCAGATAACCTGACAAACCTGGCTTGCCTGACTGTAGCCAAGTTGAGTGCGAAAAGATGCTTAATTTAATTGTTTTGCATTTTATGGTGTGCAGTTGGCGTCGTCGTCGTCTTCGCTGTAGATGTAGATATAATGCACAGTTGCAGATACAAGTTGCTAATTAAGGTTGGTGCGAAATCTTGGCGACAAAAATGGTGGCAAGAAAACTTGTGCTGATTGTGACTGTAACTGTGACATGCATGCATGGATGCATGTGTAGAAGCATGCGGAGACGTCTTGCTACTTTGAATAGCAGCACCAAAGACAACAACTTGCCAGTAACCATTAACGAACAACACGTTGCTTGTAGCCTGGTTTGGTTTGGTTTGGTTTGGTCGATAGCTTGGAATATATGTAAATTATGGTATTTGTTGTTTAATAAACTATGCACTTAACGATATTGTGTAGCAAACTGTAAGTCGTGATCGCCAAGTGTATCTACTACGATGTCTATGTCAGTCGTTTGGTCCATGGTTACAATGCTATTTATGCTTATTGGTTGACATTAGTACGCAACACGTTAATAGCAATTGATACTCGTACAACAGTAACAGCCGTCAGTAGCAGCATTAAATATTCGAGCTAAAGTTAGTCATAATCAAGCTTAAAATTCGCATGATAACAAACTGTATAAAGTGTGACATCATCGTAAGAAGCATGCAGTGTCGACGGTAATTGAGATCTAGAATGACTCTCTATTGCAATAGAGTGCAATTTTGCGTAACTTGACATTTAATGTCACATAAAAATAGCAATAAGAATATATTTGAAAAAAAATCTTGTGAAAATTAAAAATATATATTTTTTTTTTTTTTTTTTTTTTTTTGGTAAAGAAAATTTCAAAAAAAACAAAAAAAAAAAAATTATGAAAAAGGAAAATAATAATTTTTTTTATTTTAATTTTTTCTTTCCTTCTAGAGAGAAATTATTTGACACATTTACAGTTGTCTGTCATTATTTTTTATTTTTTTTTTTTTTTCATTTTATATGGATAACTGATGATATATTTGTTTGCAACTGGGGTTTCTATTTCTGATCAACACTCTTTACAGAAATTTGGGATTCATGTAATTGGTCAGCAGCATTTTTTTGCGTGCTGATTTTTATGTTTACCTTCTGGAATTCAATAAGTTGGTAATTGGCAGTGGCACATTTATATTTGTGTTACGTAAATAAAATTTTGATTACAATTTGAATAGACATTCTTCTTGAACAGAGATCAATTCTATTCCTTTTTATTTTCATTTATTTATTTTGAAATTTTTATTTTTTTTTATTACTTTTTCCTTGTAATCACTTTTTCTCCCACATTATTTTTGGGTTTCAATTCTATAAGAATTACTGCTGAGCTTTATTTGTTTTTGATGGTTTATCTTCATTTTCTTCGTTATCGATGTTTGCAAACATCACACGTATTATTTTTTTTTTTTTAGAATTATTTATAAAACTATATGTTTGAAAATATCGTCTTTTTCTTTAGCACAAAGTTTTTAAGAAATATGGAATTATTTTAATGGTAATAATCATCAGGATCTTCGGATTCCTTCTGAATTCAATATTTTTTTAATCTTTGGTACTTTATCCCTTTTTTTTTTTTTTTGTATTTAGAAGCTTTATAATATTTTTACAATATGGTTATATATTTGAATATTACTTGTGCTGCTAAACACTGCAATGATATTTTTATCGGGAGCATTTTCAGGAATATTGCAGTTTTCGAATTTATAATTTAACTTGTTGCAAGTTTTTATAAAACTGGTAATTTATATTATTTCTTTGGACGCATTTTGCAAACATCAAATTTCTCTATCCGGACATCATCAATTAAACTACCAGCTACTATTCATCTCAGGAAACCTGCTAAATCTTTACGTAGATACTACTTAGATCATCCTATGTGTGTATTATAAATGTTTATGTATAATGCTTATTATCATTAGTATGCAACTTGCAACATTAATATAAAACCAAATGACATCACATTAATCCTATCTTTGTATATCTCTCATTGAGGTACAATAAACAAGAAATGCAATTAAAAATTTACCCTTTCAATTTGTGTACAATAGACAGCAAGTAGAATGGTTGATGTTAGGCAGTGATAGAGTATCAAGTTAAAATATACAATACAATACTGTTACTGTATTATTGTAGTCGAAATTCAGTTAGTAGTTAGATTTGGTAAACAGAGGCTTGCATATACATAATATAATATATGAGTAACTGATATCTTACAGATACAATGCTTTATACTACAATGAGAATCACACGACTGCAATGCAATGCAGTTCGAATTGAAACGAGAGTTGTGTTGTATTTGAGTTCAGTTGTGTTGTGTTTTTTTTTTTTTTTTTTTTTGTTGTAGTATAGACGTGCATGTTGTACGTGCCTTAAAACCTTAGTTAAGAAGCACAAACACCAACATTGAGTATGATATGTTTTTGAATACAACTAACTAACAGTAGCCAATAAGAACAACATCAGCAACAACAACTAAACACGTTAGCCAATTTCCTTAAGATTTTACATAAAAAAAAATCGACAAAAAATGAGAATAAGTGAGTATAACGAATATACATACATAGGCGCATTTTCATAGGAGCAACTTAAGCAAACGCCCAGGACCTCGAGCAATAAGAGGGGCCCCCAAACACAAACTTTAAAATCTTTAAAAAATTACTCACATATACAAATTTATTGTATTTATTTATCATAAGTAGATTGTCTGCAAATGCAATGAAAATCAAATCATTTTGTTGAGGAGTTAGGGCCCCGAAAATCTGTTTTGCCCAAGGCCCCCAAGCGTAGAAAAGCGCCCCTGACTATATGCACCATTGTGCATTGCATGTTGCAAATGATTGGCAAGCGTTAGCGCGATACGTTGTGACTAGTCTCGCGCCTGACAAAAATTTGCATGCAATCTAAGCGGAACGTGTTTCTCCAGTTCACTAACATCCTCTTCAACTCTTCTCTTTGACTCTGTGAGTGACTCTTGCAAGTACTTTGTGTGTTATGTGCTTCTTACAACATCCTGAAAGAATCCTCCTTGACATTTGCACATGAATTACGCGTTCAAGTCGACATTGTACATGCATACATTGTATCTCAATATCTCATAGCAAGTTGTTGATTTCCTGCCTCGATGCAAAGCAATTCAATGCAATTCGATTCAATGTGACCAAAACCCAATCGTCTTAGTGTATGTACGAGTATGTCGTATGTCCGTTCGTTGTATACTGTCAATCTATAAAAACTTTGGATAACTTTAGGTTTGTGAGTATGTAGTTGCCTATATGATTTCTTCAGCAAAAAATCAAGTGTGTATATTTTGTATTTGAATTTTAACTAAGACAATGGACACTTAGACAGACCGACGACGACGACGATGACGATGACGACTACGACTACGACACTATGCAACCTGTTTGCTTTGATTTGGTTTGGTTTGGTTAAATGTGCTTTGCAAATATGTACATATTTCTCTATTGCCACACTGTCATTCAATCAGTTTGTCTGTCTATTTGATTGCGTCACAACAATATATTTCGTTGACCATTTGTAGTTTTATCTCCAATCTCTTTTTTCCTATTCAATTCATCTTTTTTTGTTTGTTTGTTTGTGTGAATAGCACATTTCCTATAACAAATGAATTAAATAGATACAATATACAACAGAATGCATATGAACAAACACACACACACACACACTGTAAATTGTCAAAATGTCAATTTTGTTGTTGTTATTCATTTCTTTCATTGCCTTGCCATCGTTGTCGTTGTAATCGTCGCTGTCGCACCATTTGACTCTTTGTGGCATGCAAAAACGTAACGCAACGCAAAGCAACATGTGTAGATACAAATGTATCTAAAGCTCGTTGACTTGTTGTTTGCTTGTTCGCAAAACATATGTTGCGTAAACTAGTTTTGAAGATATATCACCTGCGTATCCATTACTACTATATGTAAGATGTATGTATAGGAATATGCCTTTGGCTGGTCGATTGGTGTAGGAATTTGTGTCTTTAAAGTTAGTTAAACAAGATTTTTATGTAAGATACATTTTTTTTCTGTCACTTAAATATTCTTTTATTTTTGGCCATATTTTTTCTCATATTGTTCATATTGCCATTATATTTGTATACATATTATAAACCAAAGTCCGCGTCTTTTTGTCTGTTTGTACGCGATAAACTCAGAAACTACAAAACGGATTTCAAAACAGTTTTCACCAATGAACGAAATGATTCGTGAGTAAGGTTTAGGAAAGAAGAAAATTAGACAAATCCTAAAGGAATAGTCTTAAAAATCTAAGAAAATCTAAAAAGAATGAGGTGTGCAAGTGAGATGCAGATAAAGCTTAGAGAAATATTTTATATTTCATCAAGTCGTGTTTGTCAAATATTTAATCAGATGAACCACTCGGTATGCACAAATTTCTTGGGAAGTAGAGGCAAGACAACATCTTCCCAGGTATCTAGTTCTAGATAAAATAAAATAAAAACTTTACTTACCCTTAAAAATGTATATGTAGTCACAATATGTTTCCTTTTTTATGTAACTGCAAAAATAAAGAATAATTTAATTTAATAATTTAATTATTTAACATAAAGACTAATAATGATTTTCATCAACAAAAATTTAATGAACCAACATTTTCTTGGAAAAATATAGTAAGGGAAAGCAAGAGACTATTATATTTCTTCAACGAAATTAACAAAATAAATAAAACTCAAAAAAATATTTGCTTAATTAACTAAAACATAACTTGTAGTTTGTGTAGTATGATGCCAAAGGGTCTCGATGATATGAAGTTTTGTTATGAACTTTACCTAGGAAAATACAAAAAAAAAAAAAAAAAACATACATATGTATTTACAACCCTTAACCTCATATCTTTCATAAACTTATTGACACGAAAAGGAAGAAAGTATAACATAGATAGACGAACTGTTCGTTCATACTACACACAAAAGCCAGACAAACAGACAAATAAATAAATATTGAATAAAATGGATAAATAAAATAAAAGTAAAATTTTCCCAAGCAAAGTTTGCCTTCCAATTACTCACAATCTCACAAACTCGCATTCACTCATTCACATACATAAATAGAATGAATGTAAACACACAGAGGAATTCATAAATAGTTGAATAACATGGCGTATACGCAATTAACATTTATGGATATTAATTATTATGTATACGTTTCAGTGTCGCATTCATCGTTCACTATTGTATATTATTCCATTATGCTTCTGAATCATCATCATCGTTCATTTGTCTTTTTCCAATTTGCCGCATTAATTAAGGCATAAAATATGAATCCATTGTCGTGAGTTTTTTCTCATATGCCTACAAGGCACTTGGTGCTATACTCATATTTTTGTTATCTTCACTACTAAGTGATGATTCCCTTTTGCACAATTAAAGATTCATAATTAAACTAATTTTTACAACTTGTTATGATCAGTCCCGCATAATGATGATCTATATACAATAGTTTATGACTTAGGCCTTTCACAAAAATTATTGATTATTGTTAGCAGCTGTCATAATTTGCGCATTTCAAAATACTTA
Source organism: Amiota mariae (assembly GCA_035041805.1). Taxonomy (NCBI): domain Eukaryota; kingdom Metazoa; phylum Arthropoda; class Insecta; order Diptera; family Drosophilidae; genus Amiota; species Amiota mariae. Next base: position 9,086,334 of record JAWNKV010000337.1, read on the forward strand.
AGCAGATGGAATGGAATGGAATGGGATCGGATCTTCCTCGTGCCATTTTAAGTTAGTCTTAATTATATATAATCAACTGTGAGGCTTAATAGTTTTTTTGTTGTTGCTCATTTCTCTATTCAAACTTAAGCAACGTTAATTATGTCTGTCATCATTGGGTGTTGTTATTTTGTATAACTTGTTGTCATCATCATCATCCACTTCATTATTTAGCTAAACCATTAAAGACATTCCGACAAGGTCAATGTAGTAGAGTTAAGAACTTTGAAGTCAATTCGCTTAATGTTAATGTTTTTAATGTCGCCAGAGAAACGACGTTGAGGTGTCATTGACGGTCTTAAGTCTACTCCTGAATATTTTTCTAATTAACTAAATAAGCAAGACAACAACCAACCCAAGTCCAGGGGGTCAAATTTTCATTCTTCTTAAACGATTTATTTATATTTCTTAAGCTGTGAAACTTAGAGCTGCTGAATAAAATTTAGAAGTTAAATTTGAAAGTTACTAAATGCGAATGGTGAAGTGGCTTAAGGCGACTTAAGAATAGTTCTGATTCAAAATAAACAAAATTAAAAGAGTTATGCTCATCAAAAACATCAAGTAATTTTCTATGATATTGGGAATTTTAAATAAGTTAAACGTGTTTCAAAATTTCTTTAGAATTTGATAGACATTTTTTTAGTTGTAATTGTAATTTTTGTTTAAATTTTAATGTGAATCTGTATATGTAGTTATATATAATTGGATATACGTATGTATGTCTGTTCCCTATGGACTTCGAAACCGCTGGACCCATTTTGATGGAATTTTCAGGGAATCTCTATAGCTTAGTCTGGATATTGTTCCTATTCAGTTTGGTTGCTTATGGTGACTTAAGAATAGCTTTGCTTCAAAATGGACAAAATTAAAGAGTTGTATTCATCAAAAATATCAACTAATTGTCGTTGATATTGTGAATTTTAATTATGTTGAAAGTGTTTCAAAGTTGCCTTTGAATTTGAAAGAAATTTTTTAGTTAGAGTTCTAATTTATGTACACAATATGATAATATGTATGTCTATTCCCTATGGACTCCGAAACCGCAGAATCGATTTTTATTGAGTTTTCTGGAAACTGTAGCATAGTTTGGAAAGCATTCCAGTTAAGTTTGTGCGGATCGGGCCACCGGAAATTGGAATTGATGGATCAAATTTTGCATATAAAGATTAGAGTTATAGAGTTAGAATTAATTTAATTATATCTATCATTCCCTTGCAAAGCTGGACCAGGTGCGCTAGGAAGTTATATTATAACAATACTCTGAATAATTTTCATTTTGAATTCATTATATTGAATGATTATGGAATTTCGAGACTTTTGTTTGTACTTTACTCTTAAAGACTACAACTTGCCATTGACCAATTGAACATTTGTCATTTATGAAATATCACCTCATCATATTTTTTTAATATATTTTCACAATATAGAACCTTTTATGACTAATGTACATACCTCCTTCCCTTCGAACAACAACTTTGCATACTTTGTCTAACTTCTACATTTATTTATCTTGATAAAAATCTTTCTTACATCATATTTTTTTGCTTATTAAAACTCATTGCAAATTTGAGTCACTAGAGTCAAGTTTACTTACTTAATCACCTTTGACTTAACTTTAAATAATAATAATAATAATATTCATAAAAAAAACAAAATATTTCTCAGACCTGTCCGAGTGTAAAACGTGTTTTCATTGCTATAAATTTCATCCCCTTCACGCCAAAAATAAATGACATTCACATTAAATCACAAAATAAATAAAGAGAAACAACGTAGAATATTTAAAATGAAATGACTTCATTTTATTTTTAAAAACACTTGTGTGTTAAAAACATAATAGCAACAAATGAGTGTAAACTTCAAGGTGAAATAATTCATACAACATTTAATATTTAAATTTTATTTTACTTTATATTTAAGCAGAGCAGAAAAACATTATAAAATTTAATATTACAATTAATTCAAAAAGCCAAAAGCGAGACTTAACTGAGTAGAGTAAAGAAGAATGAAAACTTATCATAAATAATAAATCATTTTACAAAATGCATTTTAATTTAGTCATGGAAAAGAGGCTTACAAAAATTTATTTAAAAAAAAAAAGCTCAACTAACTCAAATGTGGGAAACAAGTGTTCACAGCACAGACTTCCCGCCCACCCGTCTATAACATCAACATGAGATGCTTAGAGAATTTAAGAGTTTTTCAAGTAGAACGAATCGTTTGTCATTTATGCTTATTTCAACTTAAATGACCAGCAACAGAGACCGTCCGCAGCAGAGGAGAAGCGTAGGGGCACAAAGACTCGAGAGTTTTGTGTATTTAAACGTTTAATGTCGGTTTGAGGTTTTTACCACAAATCACGCGACCCAAAATCTGTTTTCAATAATTAAATATTTAAATGAACTAAATTTATGAAATCAGCACTTAACGCCATTTAGTCTGCGGCTAACGACGCATGTTGCTCGATGTCGGATTAATTTAATGTTTGTTTATACATCCAAATATATTGTACTATATATACACTTACAGTAGTATATAGAAATGAATGAATGTAGATACTTAAAACTGTGATTAGTGGTTTTATAAAATGATCAAAGCCGTTTTCAAGTATCTCTCCACAACTAACCATTGATTCAATTTGCCTACCCTATACAATACAGTACAGTACAGTACTCTCTACAAATAAGAACAAAACATGTTTATTTGTCCTATTGACACTCGTCTGTTGTTGGTTTGTTGGTTGGTCTTACTAAACTCATTTGAATCGTTCAACTTGTTTCTGTCGTTACTAGTAAACATGAAACTATGAAAAATAACAACTACAAATAAATAACAATGACGACGACGACGACGACGACGACCTAATAATTAGTTGCAGTTAAGTACACATTAGATAAATATACTACTTGCAGCTTATGTCCATAGATACACACATACACGTATATTTGTATAAATCATGTACAGTACAATACTCGTAAAAGCAACAACTTTCATTTGAATCCACCACTTCACACCCTTTTTCTCATCACTAAATTATCGCACACCGTTGCACAGTGCATTGATATCATGAAATATATGAGAGAAAGTGATATTGTAATGAAAAATACAATTTGAAAATTATTGATATTTTCGTCACTTTAGATTTATATGCCATTTACGTAGTACTGAATTACGATGATAAACTTTGATGTTTACACAGGCAATTTAGTATCATGAACAGCAGCTTTTGGTTTGGATATCCACACAAATGTAACGTCTCGGATAATTGTGAGAAATTAAAATGGAAATTGTGGAAAAATATTTGATTAAAACTAATTGTATATTGCAAACAGTTTTTGCAGCTCCCTTTCTCATTTCTGCTACGTCTTTTATTACAAATTTAACAGCTAGGAATTTACTTAAAATTGTTTTATGCAATGATCAGCTGTTTAATGTTGGATCGCGCAAAACAAAAAAAGAGGAAGACAGTCGAAAATAACATAGAAAAGGCAAAAACTGACCAACACTAACGCGTGTGACCAAACGTCGTAGATTTTGAATCACAGGCGAATCAATCCTTGATTTGACTTTAATTTGAATCACATTCTACAACAAAAATCCTTGAAAGACATCATTTTCCTTATGGTTGTTGTCGCATCATAATTGATTCGAATCATGGCCCTGTGTATTCACACAGAACTCAATCTTTATCTATTACATATTCATAGAATTTGATCAATTCATTTTTACATTTTAGTAATTTTCGTAGAGATTTCAGATTTGTTTTTTTTTTTAAATAAAATAAAGCCCATGTTACTTGCTGATAATATAGCTTTCTATAAGCGAAATCATCATTAAAATCAGTTAAGTAGTTTTTGAGTTTATCCATTACAAACAAACAAACATATAAATGTAGTAGTATTTATTGATTAGTTTTCTTTGGAAGGTTTCGATTTTCTTTTTCCTATAAAAGATTAGTTGGCCGATTAGTTGGTCTAGAATTGAGTTAACTGGTAAGTTAGATTATTATTAAATAGTCAGTATTTTTTTAGTCAGCAATCTTAATCAGAACTTAATCTTTATATTTTATATAAAAAATTAGTTTGCATAGATATAATAATTGATTCTTTTTCAGAAGCTGATGAGATTATCAATGATTATTTTTATTAATTAATTAATCGACTTCTAATATAAAAAGTTTTTAATTATTAAATAATCAAAAATAATCATAAATAATCATAAAAATAATTTATTAAATCAAAAAATCTCATAATATAGAAAGAAAGAAAGAAATGTTTCTACAATGGACTTTAGTTTTGTACGAGTATAAATAACCAGAAATCTCATGAATATTTTGATTAGTATCGTCTAGACTCTTTCTCTTCTAATCATATACAGTTAATACTAAAATTGATAGTCTTTATTTGTTCTTCTCATTTTATATTTTGATTTCGAAAGAAAGTGAATCAAAAATTTATAATTCTTATAAATTAATAAATGTGTCGTATTTATCAAAATAAAAAAAAATAAAAAAAATAATTGTATGTATGCATTTTAACATAAATTCCACTGTAACCACATCATAGTCATCATCAGCGACATGTTTGATTGTGACTAAAAATTGATTAAAAGTAAATATTTTGTAAAATTATCAACTATGCATGTGTGTGTGTGTGTGTGTGTGTGTGTGTATTTTAACCTATATACTTATATGTACATATTGGTATATATTTCTTATTTGATTATTAGAGATTTTTGTGGTGAAATTAAAGAAAAGTTTAACAGAGGGTCAAACTTTCCGATCGCTTCTACAATAATATTTGGACAACGATGAGTCTACTGTGACAGCAGAGAAAATGTCTTCTTTTATTCCCCCATAATAAAGAAAGGGTGCAAAAGTAAATACTTAAAGGGCTTGCAGAAGGTGACCTCACTGGAGTTCTTTGTGTTTGTTCTTTGTATGTTTATATTGTATACTCGTAGTGCACACAGAGGATTTAAACTATTCAAGCTACTACTCGTTGCACTCCTGTCTGCCTCTCTACAAGCATCTACATACAATATTTACTTGGTGTGACTTTATTAAACTCACATGAGCAGCTCACAAACTCATGTAGAGAGTCTTATGATCTTCTATCTTCCTCTATCTCTCTTATTCTCTCATTCATTTTATCGTTATTCACTCGCTCACTCAGTCGATAGATACTAGTACGGAGATACTTAGATAGACTGCCTTGCCTACTTAGTGTGCATTTGATTATTGATTTTGGTTGAGTGCTGATTTGTTGTTGATATGGTAAAGTTGGTGTTGTTGTTGTTGCTATTACTGTTCTTGTTGCAAGTTGTTGTTGTAGCTAGTTGATGTTGCTGTTATTGTATTTAGCTTGTTTTGTTTGTTTATTTAATGTTTGTTTGACTCGTCGAAAATTATTTGGGTTAAATCAACACAAAATGTAATCAATGAATGAAGCAACAACAAAAACAACAACAACAACTGAAAATCGAAAATTAATGGAAGAAAAAATATTTTACCGTCTAGCAACTTGAAAGAAAGAGTGCGATATAGAAAAGCTGAAGAAAAATCATTTTCATTTGATATGTTTGGTTAACCATAAGAGTTGAATTAATGCGGTAGTTTTCCCTTTTATTTTTAGATTAAATTTAACTTGGGCAATTTGTTTATCATAAACTGATTAAATTTAGATAGTTTTTTTTTTTTTTTTTTTAGTTTTTTATGGGAAGAATATTAGAACTTTTTTGCTTGAGAAAGGTAAGCAACATCAATTGAAAGGAGTAAATAACAAATATTGTAGAAAATTTTAATAAATAGATTTACTTGATTTGTTAATATATGAATAAAGAAATTCACTTGAAAATGACATTAAATTTTAGGAAGAAAACAAAAGAAACAAAAGATTTCTTTGTTTAATCAAAGTCTTTGTTCATGAAGTTTTACGCTGATACATTTGTTTAGTCAAAAAATTGAATATCATGAGTTGAAGATATTAGAATATTTGAAACTAAAATAAGATTCATTTAAAAAATTAGATTCAAAGTATAACATACACTTCACTTCGAAATTAATAATAATTTTAATTACAGAAGACTATGAAAATATAAACAATATCACACTATTCTATACATATAAATAATTCGTAGACTTTTATTTCATCAAAATCGACCTACAGAATCGGTTGAAATTGGTGCATCAAATTTTACATATACAGCTTAGCGAATTATATTAAAATCCATTAAATAGTCTTTGTCAAACATCTATTTTTGAATTGTGAGTCACAGCAAAAGAAAATAAATATTCTTTTTATCATTCCCGTGAATGTCGATTTTGATATATTTTTTGCCGGGGAGTAACAAAGCATGCCGGGACACCTCTAGTAAGTATTGCGAATATATCAATTGATTTTGAAGTGGTCAAATTACGAATGCTACGACAAATGATCTATATGAAGATAAAAGTATATCACATGTACAGCAGTTCGTATGGGACTCAGACGGAAGGACAAAGATGGCAACCGCAATTCCTCCTTTGATTCTAGTCATGTAATTAGACAATAGGTTTCCAATGAAATTCCAATTGCCAATATTGAAGTCTTTCAGACTTGGGTCATTGAACTCTTTTTCGATGTTGATCATGTCAATAAACACTTTATTCGATCTTGGGTGGACACAAATATCAGATTAAAATTATGCAATCGGTCGAATAACTAAATTTTTTTAATTTTCCATGCAATCAGCTTGCAATCGTCATCATACTCTTTCCTTCACAGGTTATACCAGCCAACATGTAGTGTTCCAACCCATGAAGTTGTACTGATTGCATTATGTGTGGGCACCTTAATATTTAATTTCCAGTCTTATAAAGAGTATATTTTTTATTAAAGACTTTAGAATACAAATGTTAAAACTTCAAATGAAATCTCAAATAAATAATTTACTATTTCTTAATTTAGCCACTTTTTCCCCTTTTTGCCAACATTCTGTTCAATTCAATTCAATTCAATTCTGTTCTAGTAAATTTCCATTTTGCATAAATACAACCATAACTGAAGGCATAATTGTGATTTCTCCTTACTAGTATTCGTACTATACTACAATATACGAGTATAGACATTGACTGGGTTCCACCCTCTTAATGACTACCTTCACATTTCCGCATTAATTACGAACTCTGTGCTTTATTCAGCAGAGACTTTATTATTTGACCTGACTGACTGACTGACGATTTTTGCTTTTTACTTACTTCTTACTACTTCAGTTTAATTAAATTTTCTTCAAATGTTGGAAAATGCCAACATTAAAGTTATTAAGTCATTTTAGTTTGAAGGAGAAAAAGAAAAAAAAAGAATTAAATACTGCAATAAGAAGCGTAATTAAAGTAACAACAATAACAACAATTATAGGCTGAACTACAACAATAACTAGGAAAAGACTCTTCATGGACAGAATGTCAGGCAGACTGACATACAGAGACTTTGGCGTAATTTAATTAGTCAGTCAAGGCAATGATGGACAACTAAATAAAGTCAAAGGCAGCCAGTCACAAAGACAAATGGACAATCGGACAGATAGATAGATAGATAAATAGACAATTCTAGACTAGAACTAAACTAATCTAACAAAGAGACTAAGGAGGGGCGAACAAAGATTGCATATGACAACATATACGAGTACACCGCAGTACATAAACATTAAATAAATAAATAAATGAAATAAATTTCTATGAAAACATAAAAATATTGATATAAATTCATACTTAGGTAAGAAATCAATATTATCCCATCTAGTCTTCGCATTGCTTCTTTCCAATTGTTGGATTCATATCCTGGATCCTTTTACTATATGCATATGTATATCTGTAAATCTATACATATTATAAAACAAAGTCCCCAGCCGTGTCTATCTGTGTGTCTGTTCACGATAAACTTCAAAAATTAATTCACGGATTTCAATTCAATATTCACCAATGGACGGAGTGATTCATGAGTAAGGTTTAGGAAAAAAGAAAATTGCAAAAACTACAAAGGATCAGTCAAAAAATTTAAAGACAAATTGAAAACAGTGAGGTGTGCAAGTGAGATGGATATAAACCTTGGAGATACAAAAAAAAATCAATTAAGTCGGCTTTGTTAAAAATCTCATCAGGACATAATACTGATTATTCATTAAATTTTTTGAAAGGAGAGGTAGGACAATGTCTTCTCGGATATCCAGTTGTATATAAATTCGTTTAGAAGACCACTATATGACATTTTCCTTATCTTGGAGTATAACATTTTTAAGGCAACATTTTTAAATAACCATGCAAATAGTAAAGTTTATTGATATGTTTAAGTTTACTGAATTGTTAAGACATCAATTTTCTTTGTCTAAATTTATTCAATTAATAATAATACATAATAAATACATATAATATTTAGGATCTAAAATTAAATAGATCATATTTATATTTCGCATCTTTGCTTGTCTGGAAAATACGAATTATTTGTTTAAAAATTAATAAAGATTTTTATTACTTGGCGGGCATCGTATTTATAACGAGTAGTGTAAGTCTCATATGTCATTGACTTGTTGTATATTTCACAAGAATAACAACGACAACAACAACAACAACAATAATAATAAGAAAATGTTGCCTCATAAAACAATTCTTAAGACAAAAGTCAACGCAAAAAATTGTACACTAACTTAAAGACAAACCGATGATGACGGTCGTAGATACTATTTGTGGGGCAACCATGTAGGAGCATGTGGGGAGTGATAAAGACGGGGAAGGAACGACATTCGGTTAGTGTGTACTAACATGTTTGCGACATTTAACATAAATATTGTATTACGGCGCGCGAAACCTTATACTATAACAGCAGAAACAGTAACAAGAAGAACAAAATGAAGAAAATGAAGAAAAATCAAGAAAGGCAGAGCCTATTACCACAGACAGCAGGCAGAGGGAGAAACGAAAAGAAGCTAAAGAATACAAAACGACACCGTCGGCATAAAAAGGGCGTAAAGGCAAAGACACCAACTAACCAACCCAACCAACCCAACACGTACTAAGTATATAACGCGATGGGTCGCCCGTTGTTCCCTCTATTTGTGTATGTGATGTGTCTCCTGTATCTATGAATATGAGTGAGTATCTTTCTGTGTATGTTTGTGTGTATGTTTGTGTAACTGCGTTGAGTTGTTAATTAAATATTTACTTTGCTTATTTGCAAAATGAATAATTTTAGCATTTTCTTGAAGCGTGCGTTGCTCGCTCAGCTTTTTCTTATTTCACTTACTCAGTCATTCAGTTATTCATTCATTCACTCATTCACAACAGCACCAAAGATACTTGCCCTCATGTGGCCCCTTTTAATTCATTCTTTTCCCCTCTCCCTACTCTTCATATTTTATTATATTTCACCCTCTCTCTCTCTCTCTCTCTCTCTCTCTCTCTCTCTCTCTATCATTTCTTAAACATTTGGTATTTTTGGGTTCACTTGGTTGGTTGCTTCACATCACAGTTTATATTCTACTCCTAGTAAGTCTTCACTTTTTTTTCTTCTTATTGTTCTTTCTGTTGCTGTTGTTGTCATTTTTATTGTTGTCATTCTTATTGTTTGTTGTTTCTGTTGTTCTTGTTGCGAATATTGTGTCAGTTGTCAACGCATAAACTGTTATAATTCTTTTACAGATCTTTTGTAGACCTTTTAGCACATATTTTTCCTGTGTCTCTTAACAATCGACATGGGGGAAGTGAGTGAATGAGTGAGTGTAGTGTGGCTGTGTGCGGTTTACGTGACTTCAAGAATTATTGACTTTAAGCCTTTTACCAAGGTGTCGTCGTCATGTTATGAAAATATTTTATCATCATTTATGTTAATAAACTTATACGGTGAAATAAGTATCTTCATTCAGATACCTTTAACTTCTAAACCTTCTTCATGCATGTTCTCTCTTCTATATAGAAATATGAATTTAAAGAATTTGATTAGATTAGATTAAACATTATGGCAGGAATTAAATACACCTCGTCACTGTGGCCACCAGTGGGCCTATTGTGACAGCCCTCGTAATTACAGTTCCTCCGATATTCTGGTATTCATCAAGAATTCCAGAACCTTCTTCAGAGACAAATCTGCAATTTCATTTGTTCCCATGTACTGGAAGCCCTGCTAGCGGAGTCTGGTCCATATTAGACCCTCATAGTGGCATAGCAAATGCTCTGCTGTCTCTTCTTCATTACAAAGTCCACAATGCAATGACCAATGACCGAGACTATGTGAATGCTTTTCCATGTTAGTACCAGTAGTTCTTGTGATCTTTTGCGAGAGTTGGTTGGCATAAAGGTGTTTGATACTCTAATATTTTCAGTATTAACCCAATATCGATTTATCAACAAGACATTTTTCGAGTTTAGCCCCGATAGAACTCCATGGCAGCCCGCATAATGGTTTGGATGTACTTATATCCACATATACCAAATACAAGTCATACTTATTTTGGTCTTATAACTCACTCCTTAGTCTAGAGTTGAAGCATATTTTAAAACTCCGCTGCTCTATGGATCACAGCACACGGTTATATAACGCAACTCCACGCTGAGCTAATACTCTACCCGCTTTCGGATAACAACCCACATCCACCACTATACTTTCATAAAGAGGCTGTACCCGCTGGCTGGGGGAAAAAAAAAAACTAAAAAACAAAAAAACTTCTAGAAGGGAAAGGCACAAAATGAAAGAAAAATGTAAAGGCTCTTAGCTATGCAAGGCTTAGTAACCAAAGCTGTGAACATGCCAATATCGCCAATATAACCTTGTTATACTATTCTTCACTATAATAAAAAAATATTTGCTGTTACATCTTTTTCTACAACCTCAATCTGAATTAGTCTTGGTTAGATGTAAGTTGTTTCCCTTCTGGCATTCAAACATGTGGTTCAACTCAACAAAATTCTTTTGCTATCTTCAAACAACAATTTTTATTATAAAAATTTATAATTCTAAATATCAAAAGTCATTTTAAAGAGACGCAATTACTCTTTAACATCTGCTCCAAAAAATATTTTTATTATTATCATATTTATGGATCAATGGACCAAACAAAGAAACAAAATATTAATATGTTTTTTGTTTTATTTTTATTAAACCAAAAAATGACAATAAAATAAAAATTGTTGCAAATAAAATATTTCAGTAAAGAAACAACAATAAAATTAGGATTCATTTAAACTTTTGTTTGTAACAGATCAAAAATTGAAGAGATAAGAAAGAAAACAAAAAGCATAAAATAGAAAACAAAAAATGGCAAAAAGACGCCCACATTTTATATTTTGTTTTTTTTTTCATATTTTGCAAAATCAAATAAAAATATTAAAACAAAAGAAAAAAAAAAGCATCAAACTTTAAGATACAAGATAAATTTTTAGACAATTTATTTTAAATAAGCAACAACAAATTGCATGTAAATAAAATAAAATGAAATTAAAATATCAAAAAATAGGCTCAATAAAAAAGAAACCAGAAAAGTTAAGACAAGACAGACAAAAAATTGAATATATTTTTATGCTTAGAATGAGAAGATAACAGACAAGGCAAAAGAGAATTTGCAAACCTCAAATCTGAAACAGAAAAGTTTTCATATTGTATTTGTTTTTGTTTAGTTGAAATTTATGAGTTTATTGATTCACAAGCAACTAAAGGGAAGAAAAGAATAGAAATAAATCGAATATTAATAAAATTTTATTTTACTAACAAAAGTGTGCTAACATCACTTCAAAAATATGAAAGATGTTGAAGAAATCATATTCAGAATTTATTTTGAAATTCTTAAAAGAAATTCTTCATAAAAATTGTATGTCATATGTATGGAGATATGGCATCCATATATGGGAAACTGCTGCTAAATCTCAATGAAAGAGAGTCCAAATCTTGAAGACCCATTCACATATTACGTCACACAAATTTAATGGTTTCTTAAACAACCAAACCCAGCTTTTGGTGTGACGTCACATATTTTGCTGTGAAAACCGATAATATAATGTTTTCTATTAAGCCTTTATATAAGTCAGAAATCCTAAAGATAGAGTTGGTAATATTTTTAAGGTTTTCGTTTACAGTTAAAATTGCGAATTGTAATGAGTGTAACGTAATATGTGGATGGCCCCTAACGACCAGATAGCCATCCACACTAGTTCATAAAACGACTGTTCGTTGGCACTAAACAATTTTTTGGTCAGATCGCTCAAAAGGCAATATTTGGCTCTTCACTGGAATGGAGCAGTCAACCCGTAGGTGCATCAGGGACGGCTTGCCGGCCTCCCCTGGCCTAAATGCTTTGTTGAATACTGTTTTTATGGCGATATCTTTACGCAGAAAAAGCGTATTATAGACAATAATGAAGAGCCCTGATTGACACTTAAATAATAATACAAATTTCTCTAAATCCGAAGACATTCTTGTTGCAGACTTATATTGAACTACCCATAAACTTATGGAGAAGATTTTATCCAATAATACTGGTTGATGATACTTGACGTAGAATAATGAATAAAAGGTTTTATTGGTTGTAGCGCATAATTAGTTGACATAATTTCCCTTCAAATTTCTTTTGGTGTAACAGTATTAGACCACAATCTTCTGAGATAAACGCAGAAGAAACCGTCTGTGGACATATTGTTCTAAGTTTTGTTATTTGATTTATGTATATTTTAAACAAATTTAAGATTTCTTGATGTTAACACATTTAAAAAAAAAAATAATCATATTTTCTGTTGTATATCTTTGTAAATATGTTTAGCTTTGAGAAAATGTACATATGTGGTCAAAAACAGAAAAATGCCAAATATCAAGAAAATTCAATCCAAGATGAGGTAAATAGATGAAAATCTCGTTTATAGTTTATTATTTGTTTTCATTGTTGGTAGTCGCAATTAAAATTAAATGTCAAAATAGAAAAAGTAACAAAACAAAAAACTCTTTTACGCACCAAATAAGAAAAAGTATGAGGAGAGAATCAGTCAGTGGGGGAACGAAGGGAGAGAAGGAGACACTTTTTTGTTAACCAAACTAAACTAAAACTGACATAAAATGTAAAAGTGTAATTATTCTAGTATCACCAACCTTAATAAATTATTTATTTAAAAATTATAGCCATTGTCGGTCGTTCGGTTGGTCAGATTGTTGGGTGGTCATTTGGATGGTTGTTTGATTAAAATTGAGTAGAGGAAGAAAAAACAAAAATATTACAGACTTAAGAATGGTCAGTAAAATTGGTTTTGGGGTTCAAGACCTCAAAAAATAGTATAAATATTTAAGAAAACGACACCCCAAAGTGCTGAAAATGTGTATCCATCCAAGAAAGGGAAAAGATTAAATGAAGAATGTGCAAGGAGCAAGGAGCAAGGGTTTGTTATGTTACACTTGGTCGTCCAAGAACCATTGGGTACATTAGCAATTGACCAAATAAAAAGGTCAAAGGATACTACACACAGACGAAAGCACAGGCACTTCTTCTTTTTGTTACACTTATTTGCTTTACAATTCTCCTGTTTCCGGCTTTTAAATAATAAATAACATTATTTTGTCTATAAAAAATAGGTACCCATGCATATAGAGAAGACAAAAGGCACCAAGTATTCTTGTACAGGAAGGCAACCATTTGCGTGACTTATCGTTTACCAAAAAGAATGAAAAGAAAGAATATAGGCGGCAGCAGCAAATGATGACATTTTAATAGCCTTTAAAGCAATAATATTCCGTTTTTACGATATTTCTCAAGATAATAAAAATAAAACAAAATATAAAACAAAAGGAAAAGCAACAGCAACAGCAACAGCAAACAAAAAGCACACGATTTGACTTCGTTTTTATGACGTTTTAACGGCAACTTCCCAAAAAGGGTAACAGCAACAACAACAACAACAAACACCGTAATGCTATTCTGAACACTTTTCATCACCTTTGGTGGTATTTCGTTAGTGTTTAGTGTCTCTTTTGTATGCTATGCTTGAGCTTCCTAAACTTCCTTTCAAGTACTTTTTATAGTATTGTAAGTTCATGACTTGTTGGTTCTTGGGCTTTTGTCGGTCGTTCGTGTGGTTTTGCCCTTTGAAGTTCATTGTCTAGGGTCTATAGTAGAATAAATATGGTAAATAAGAATCCAATTTTCAATTTAATATTGAAAGGTTGATTCTTTAGTGAACAACATTGAAATTTAAATTTAGACAAAGCTAAATATTTTCATAATCATCATCATTAAGACTGATAAGTAAAGTTCGATTTCTTATATCAAATATTGACATGCATGGCATACAAAATATTATATAAATGAAAAAAAAGAAAAAAACCTGTAACCCTATTCTTCAATTCATATTTAATGTCAATTATTGTACTCGTATATACAAATATTTATTAAACTTTTTTTGGGAAAATACTTATAATAAAATGATACTAATATAGCACAACAGCTTTAGAATATTTATATGTATAATATTTATTTAATTAATCCCTCACTCGTTTGACTAATGGATTAGTAAATAAACTTAATCATTAATGCATTTTCAAGAAAGTTTATATTATACTTAAAAGTTTTGTATTACTTTATTAGTATAAGAATATTTACTATGAATATGGTGAAGAAGAATCGAAATGTCTATACGAGTATTTTAGCTAGAAAAGTTCTTCAATGAATTTATTATAGAAAGTTTCTGCTTACAAAATTATACGGAAATCTGCTACTATAAATCCAAGAAGAGCTAGTCATTGATCATGTTATATGCTCAGAATTGGATCTCTTTTTAATAAAAATGATTAAACTATTAAAGAGCCTACTGTACTTTAATAATAAATAAGTACCACACAATTATATAGTAGTGTAGTAGTAACTCCAAGCGATCTATTGTTCAGAATATTTATACAAAATAGACAAAGAGATTTATATGAATTAAAATCCAAAAAGTTCAAAGACCCATAATGCAGAGACGAAGTTTTACTTAATAATAGATATCTCGTGGAGGACGTCGAGCGGTTCAATTGACAAAAGTCCCTTTTCAAGGTATTTGGAAAGCAGCAAACATGAAACCCTGGTTAAGCACACAAAATTCAAATAACAATAGTGATTGTGATATTGTAAATACTGAAGATATTGATGAAAATTCAAATATTCTTAGGGATGATTACAAGTCAGAATGGCCAAAATGCTAGAATATGTAGTGTATAATAGTCTAACATAGAATAAGTTCAACGAATCTAAGAAACTGTAAAGTAAGTTCGACTGTAAAAAAAGTGATCATTCAAAGAAAGAATAAAGCAATAATTTTATTTATTAAAACAATTGTGTCAGAGGACACAATAAAAGTATATAAATAAATAAAAAATTAATTGTTATATTATTTCAACTTTATAAAATAAAAATGAATAAAACTATTAAAGAGTCTACTGGACTTTAATAATTTAAAATGTGGCGGATTATTCATATTTCTTTTTCCCTTTAAATAATATTCCAACTATCAACTTTTTTCATCATAAATGTGTCACTTCCATAAACTCTCCATATCTCCCTCACTCACTTGTCTCACTTTCTCTCTCTCTCTCTCTCTCTCTCTATATATATATATCTCTCTTTTTTTCCTTCATATTCCAGTAAACATCGTCATTGTTAGTATCTTTTTATCTTATCTGGCGTGACTTTTATTGAAAGCTTATCAGCAGCAAAAATATAAAAATGAAATACAGTAAATACTATTTTAAGTAACAAAAGCAGGAATGGAAGGCAATTGTTGTTTATTTAAATAAAATAATTTTAATTTTAATTAATTATAAAAATATCATTCTATTAACATGGGTTTTTCTATTATTATTTTTTTCTTCCAATTTCAGCCACAAATAGTAATTGGAAAATTTTTTATTTATTTTTTTTTTTTTTAAATAAAACAAAATTTTAAAAAAATAATAAAATATAAAAATATGTGGCGCATGCAGCATATGCTAATTTTTCATTGTTTTATTGTTTTTTTCTCTCCAATATTTTTAGGAAAAACAACTAAACACATATTTATTTTTTGTACAAATAGAAAACAAATAAAAAATTTCATCAAAATGCCATTTAAACCGCAAATAAATTGAAAAGAAGGAAAGCAGCTAAATAAGTGCACATTAAAACCAAAACCAGTACAAATATAAACGAGAATCTATTGTGTGTGGTGTCTACGTGTATCTATAGGTATGTCACACATACGTACATATGTGGTTAGAAAAACCAGCTACTAAAAGCCACAAAATCTGGCAATTCGTCGCCACAGAGTCTATTTTCGCCAGCTGTCAGTCAGAGTCGAGTCATCCACCAAATGTCCAACTGTCTGCCTTCGCTTCTCTAAAAAACCTGAAACGCATGCGAACCAAACACATAGAGACACACATGCATTTCAAAAGCAATTTACACTTAACGCCTACACGGTAGATTCTCGCTCATCATGATGATGATGATGATAATGGTAATAATGATGATGATGACAACAACACGTCATGCATACCCAAAAAGATGCTTGTTCGTTGTCCCTTAACTCAGCACAAGTGCTGTTGGCACGTTCTTCACATTGGACATTGACCAGCTGCTGTTGCTGCTGCTTTTGTATTTACTACAAGATGAAATAGTATTGCATTCCTCATAGATACAAGATACATACACTCAGAGTATTGAGAACCTATAACCATGTATCTTCCTTTTTAATTAGATAGACGTGTATGCAATAGCCAAAGAGTCTCTAGGCATTCAAGTAGTACAATAAGTAGTATCTTGCATGATTCCACAGGGAGATACATAGATACTTGTATCTGCATACATATTTTATTATATTTAACAATGAAAAACATAAACAACCAATAATAATAACACGCACAATCAGTAAATTATGTTAATTAAATATTTTAAAATATAACAAAAACATTGAAAAACACAAAAAACACAGAGAAAAACGAACATCTACAATATTAAAAAATAAAATAAAATAAAATAAATTATTGTATAATAATAATGAAAATAAAAATATGTAATTATGTTGGTAATTATAAAAATGCTTGACCAGCTGCGAGCTGGAATGACCAAAATGAATGTTGTTTGTTTGTTGATTTTGTTTTGTTTACTTGTTCATTAAAAATATTGTACAACAAAAAAGAAGAAGGAGAAATAATTAAAATTATTATCGTTTATTGGACTCATTTTTTTAACTCAATCACCACTTCTCACTTCTCTCCTTTAACTTCCAACTACTACCACTTGTGCTACCTTACACATTTTAATTGAGGTTTTTCTGTTGATTTTTTAAAAATTTATTTCGTCATCGTTGTGCTCTGAATACGTGAGTGTTGTTATTTGAATGGTGATTTTTTTTTTTTTTTTTTTGTCGATTAACAAGAAAATAATTGACTTCATTAATAGGTAAATTTATAAATATAGAAATGTATGTACATACATATAATAATTGCAAAGATATTTACTGAATTGGCACAAAGATAATTAAATTTAATCTACTTTAGAATATTTATTTTGTATTGAACTTGAAAGCTTATGAAAATACCATTGACACCATAGAATTTATAAGCAATTTACATGGTAGTCACAATATAAGTGTAGCATTAAATATTGGTAAGATCGTCTGAACATGTGCTCACACAATTGAGTCATAGGTAAGGTATAATATGAAACATTTTTTCGTGTATTTTGCGCTCATGTGAGGAATGTCACAGCATGCTGCTATCCAAAGATGAGGAAATTGGACTGGCGTGCGGACAGTAAGCTGTCAGTGAACAAGAAATTGTTGATTTATAAGCAAATGGTGACCCCTGTTTTTGCGCTATGGCATGCAGATATGGGGATTCACTGTTGCCTACAATATTACTAGGATCCAAGGTTGCCAAAATAAAGCTCTTCGTGGAGCTCCGTGGTACGTGGACAACACAATACTACACCGACACTTGACATTTTATACGAGAATTACTGCTTTTTTCACCTAATTTATTTGGACTATATAGTGATTTTTTTTTTTTTTTGATTTTTTTTTTTTGTATCTGATGCATGATTCCTTTTGCTTTCATTTTATAAACCTTGAGAAGCTAAAGAGAATGGGAATTTGGTGAAATCAAAATTGACATCTCACTTGTGATTAGCAGAACGCAACCCCCATTTCTATTAATCAGAAATTAGATATTTACTTTAAAAGCATCTAATATTAGTCAACTATAAAGTAGAAAAAAAATCTGTTTTTTTTTGGAAATTAAATTCTACAAAACAAAAAGAAAAGAAACGATGACATTTGTATAAAAAATGTCTATTATTTTAAATTAAAAATATGTGCTAATTGGAAACCAACAAAGAGAAATTTAATTAAAGGCCACAAGAAAACTAATCATCATCATTGTTATCATGTTTATCATCATCATTCCAAATCATCATAATTATTATTTTCAACGAAAAAAATCATAAAAAATGTATGTTATTCATAGGCCAAGTGAACACTCATTCACTTATTCATAAACAGGAAAGAAATAACACTAAAACAGAAATAGAAAAGAAACATCACTAACAAAAATGGAGAAGAAAGAATGTGAAATTCCTAGACAAAAATGATGATGATGATGATGGTGGTGATGATGACGGTGACAGTAAGTACATAGCTCAGTCAACCTGTGACTATAAGAAGATGATGCTTCCACAAGTAAATATTACACAACAACAATTACCTTACTCCATTTTCTGTTTCTAACCTTGATTAAACTGACACTGAAATTATCGTTCGCTATCTAAAACAACAGAACATCATAATGATTATAATGAAGATGCTGGTGGTGGTGATGTTGCTGCTGCTGTTGATACTGGTGCTGTTGATGCTGATGATGACATTGATTATGATGGTGATGGTGATGGTGATGGTGAGTGAGGTGATAAAGATGTAAGATGAAGTCTGTCGGATGTAAAAATGTCAGAACATCATCATTGTCAACATCATCATTTTAATAAAAGTCATTATTAAGGTAGTTAGTCTGTCATTCTCTCTCTCTGTCTGCTTGTCTCTTTGTCACTCATTCAGTTAGTCAAGAAGAAGAGGGGTAAAAAGTTGATGATGATTATGATGATGAGGAGGATGAGAACAACTTTGTCATTAAAGACATCAACAGCAAGCAAAGCAAACAAATTTTCTAAACATTTTCTTAATTTCTACTTTTCTCCTGTAACTTTTTGTATGTTGTATAAGCTTCCTTTTTGGCCTTTTGACTTTTTATACACCATCAGCATCAGTGTATCTTTTTCTTCTCTTTTAATTTCTTTTCATTGTTCATACTAGTACAGTGTTTCTACATCATTGCTACCAACTACTGAAATTAGAGAAGAGTAGGCGTTTTTCTTTCTTTATATTTTTTTTGGTATTTGTAGGAGTCACTTGTCTCTGACATCGTCGTGTCTTTTATATTTGGTGGCCACTGTTTTTGTTGTTATTTTAATTGCCGCTCAGCACTTAGCTAATGTAATTTATATAACATCTTATGATCTCTTCTTTTAAAAGCTTTAAGTAGCTAAAATAATAATAACAACACAGACAAACAACAAAAAACACAAAAAGATACAAAAACAACACAACACAACACAACAAAAACATGATGACCGAAAGTGAAGAAGTGAAGTGAAGAAAAACAAAACAAGAAAAAACTAAACTGTTGTTTATATTTACCTAACATTGTACTTGAAAAGATATGTTGTATTTGTTTGTATTTAGGTTGCCCTTAGAGATGTTGTATCTTTTACGTTAAAATGTTATGGTTTTTGTTGTTTTTGTTGTTGTTGTTCTTGTTGTTTTTCTCTCTCTCTCTTTCTCAATTTTGTTATTATTGTTGGCGGCGCTAGGTACACTGTTAGCTTACTTGCTTACAGATATTTATTTATCTAATGGCTAACAAAAAATGTTATTTAAGCCATAAAATGGCTAAAAGCGTTTTCTTCTTTCAATCATCCTAAAGAAGCTGAAGGTCTACTCTCACACTCAACCAACAACCTTATTTAAGCATCAAAATACCATAAATACTTTGGACTAAAATGACTTTAAAGTAAAGTACAAGATGAGATGAGATGAGTTGAGTTGAGAGATGATGATGATGATGATGATGATGATATACTTACTATAAAACAAAAAAGTATCTTCTTATAATATTTTATTTACACAAGTCATAACTACTTTTCAGATGGTTAAAAGGTTAAAGTAAGATATGATAATATAATATCATTTTTCCCTCTTTTCGATTCGTGTAAATCATAAAAATGTTTCTCAACTTGAGTTACCAATACTTCTGTTGACGCCTCATTTAATAAATGTACTCGTATTCTTCTCTCCGACGCATAAAGATATGTATTTTATTATATCTAAACGATGTTCTTTACTTTGCTTTTTTTGATACATTTTTCATATGGCAATGATAATAATTTTTTCGTTCTTGTTTTTAAAAGCGAGAATTTTACGAAATTTATGTAAATGTTTTTTATTTATTTTATTTTCATTCATTCTTTTACTGTTCTTTTCTTTATCTAAAAGTTTTTTCTTTTCCCTTGTGTTTGTAATTAAAAAAAAATCCAAAAAGAAGAACAAAGTTTGTTTTAAAAATCTTCTTGGCATTTTTTCAAGGTAAAAGTACATTAGGCCTACATAGATGAGATTAGATTTATCTAGTATAATATGAGTGAGGTAGGTTTATGTCTTTATGTATATACATAGTTCTTAATAAACTTCTTTACAGAGATAAGCAATGAATGGATGAATATTTCTATCTATTGTAGATTGTTTCTTATGAGACATTGAAAATAATGTAAAGAAGTGACTTATCAGATTGCCAATAAAGAGTATTTTTAAAGATTGAATTTGTAATCAATTTTCTTTAAAATTTGAAGATATTTTCATTAACAAACTTTAGATGGAGGTAATGATATTAATGAGCTCTGGGCTATTTACCAAGAGAACTCACATAATTTATCATTTTACATATAAGTCCCGTGGCTACTTACTAATTACAGTCTTCTTGTGATGGCCATATTACATTTTCATTGGACTTTTGTATCAATATTTGCCAACAATGATAGACTGTCCTACAAATATGTATACATACATATGTCTGTCGTGCTGATATATTATGACATTTTCATATTCAATATATACAGTATAATTCATTTAGATGCATCGCTACTTAGCTGCATCACTAAGATAAGTGCATTAAATACATGGAACGTGGTAAAAAATTGCATTTTTGTATGTAATGTTAATGTTATGTGCCTCGTATTGGCGGATAAGGAAATTCTTTCTAGCTTAGCTATAATTCGGATGTCTCCGAATGTGAGAACGATGATTTCGAGACTAAGATATCAATTTTCAAAGAAGACCTCTGTGCCATTAAAATTTTAGAGAAATTATCTATTGAGCATAAATGTGAATAATTTTTTAAATATTTGAAGACAAATTTTTGAAATTGAAATGCCAAAAACGTTGTACAAAAGAAAATAACTAACTATTACAAATAACAAGCTAAAAAAATATTTTCAAAATGTAAGAAATATGCATTTAACTCGAATTTTATTCTAATATAGATGATTATTACGTTTCTTTCTTATAAAATATAATAACTGGTATAGAATTTTGTAAAATTAGGAACTTTATTCGTGTTGAACTTAGATGCAATTTTATACTTTGTTGAGTAACTGATGCAGCTAAAAGCATTTTACGGTATTATAAATTATCATGGAATGACTTATAAGAGCATAAAAGATCATTTTATTGCTCTTCTTAGTGTTTCTTCTGTGAACAGGTAGTAGTCGTTGATAGACTAATATGGAGAAAACATTTAATGAAGATGAAATTTCCAATTCAATTCGAAGAAAAATTAACCTTTTTCTTTTCCATTTCAATTCCACTTTATTGCAATTTCTTTCATTGAATACTTCCAAAGACATCGGTGCAGTCAGTGAGAAGGCGTCGGATGTGTTTCTTAGCAGGTCAACTATTGAGGATTATTTTGAAAAAAAAATAATGATGACCAAACTAAGTCTCACCGCCTCTAATGAAAAAATTGATGAGCAAATGACAAATGGTGAGAAAAAAGGCTCCTTTAGTGAATTAGTCGATTAATTGAAAGGGAACTTTACAATAATTTTAATAGAAATTTCCAACAAATTAAAGTCGGACTTCTTTACAATGAAGGTCTCCCTATTATGAATTGATTTCAAGTTTTACGTTCTACTTTTAGTATATTTTCGTTCTATTTTTAGTGTATTTTGATCTTTTTATAATGAATTTCTAAGTGAATTTTTTTCTACAATGAACAAATTTTGCAGCAGGAAATTTAACTCTCATGCGTTTTTGGCTCCATATAATGAATTTTTTCAAACAATTTTCTGTTATGAATATTAACAACACTGTACAACAAGAAAAAAAATAAAATATAATTGTCGATTTTGTTGTTTACAACCGTACAAAATTGATATTCTGAGACAGTAAGTCTGGAGGGAAAAATCCAACAATTTTGAGAGTCAACAAAACTGTTTTTGGAAACCGTGATCAAGACTTACTATCCGGGATACCAAGAAATATGAGAATCGAACGCGAAGTTTCGTGTCTTTGCCTGTGTTCAGTGAAGATAGCATTATTGAAAGATGACATGAACCATTGGAATGAAGAGGACTTTCTTTCATTATCTGATTTGGGTAAACAAAGCAAACATTGATGCATCATTTGATGACTACGTCAATGTTGATACTGATGTGCAGAACAGGGACAACCCGTTCGATAAATTTATTCTCAGCAGTCATGGAGTTCAGGCTAATCACTGATATTTAAAATTCAAATAACAATGGAGGAAAAATGGTTGGTAAAGAAGAATTGGCAGATGCTAATAAAGTATTACCTACATATGAACGAATTTCTTTATTAATTGACGTCTATCGAAACTCTGTGAAGATGTAGAGTAACATATCGACTAATGTATTTGAATCTGTATTTGTTTAATTGTAAAAAACTTGTTTTGAAAATCTACTTATAACTGACACAAATAACAAATTTCTTTTGTCATTACTTTAAAATCTCGGTCGAGTGATCCACCGATAAAAATCATAAAATAATTTATATGATTTTTATTTTATTCAAATTCGCCCACTCACTGACAGATTGAAAATAAATAAGAATGAAAACAAAAAATTGTTTTAAAAAGCAGTCAAATTTCCATAACTCGAACTTCTAAGTATAATTTTTTTTTTTTTTTTTTAACTCGAAGTAAGCAGAGTTGCAGTAGCGTTTAGAACGTTAATTCTAACTTCATAATTTATTATGTGCTTTTTGCAGGATGAAATATCTATATTATTATTCATTGATAGATGCACATGCAAAAGAGTTAAAAAAAAAAAATATATAATCTATTGAATTGATATTTTATCCACCAAATATGTCATATAAATTGCAATTTCTTCTTAAAAGAAGCATTAAAGCGTTTGGAGACAAACAAATGACAGGAAATTACCCTTTAGAGTACATTTATTATATAGCAAATTGCTTAATAACAGCTGGATTTGGTCAATATTGTATACATAGGACACAAAGAAGATGATATAACTTTAATTTTCTTTACAAATATTAATATAAATCGATACTCGATGGAAGCTGATTATGAAACATGGATAAAATTGAACCTTAATTAAAATTCTACTACTACTCTTGAGGTATATTGATATGAGGACAATGAGATATGCACAGCAAGCTTTCTTTCATTTGACGACATTATTGAATATTATTGCTCAGAGTTAGTAAATCTAACTTCAAGGAAACAGAGCGGATTTCTTACTTAATAATAATAAATATATAAATAATAAAATTATTTATTATTCAATAATTGTACCACATTCCGTCAAATTCCTTAGTTTTATGAATAATTCTAATACTCGAATGTTTTTTGTGCTTTATGATGATTCGAGTTATAGAAGTTTGACTGTTTTACAAAACTAGCGTCCTATAAAACTATCATTTAAAGGTTGATACTTTACTTTATAAATAAGTATCATATGAATTTTATTATTAAATGGTGACCATCTATGTGTCAACATGGAATCTTATTAGGTGATGCGATAAAATCATGATGATACCCTTGACATGTCTACTTCTAATAAGAAGATTAAGTATATTCTACCAGCCACTAGTCACGTCAGTTCAATAATTCTCACAAATACTACTAATCATATGAACAATTTAAGATGTCACCTTAAAGATAATTCTTTTTCTCTCATCAATAAAATTTACTTAGCATACCAAATACACATTTAAAAACAATCAATAACCTAAGACAAAAATCTATAAATAAATAAATAAACAAATAAACAAACCTCTTCTCATTCTCTTTCTTCAAGTTCTTTCATACAATGATTAATGAAATTAAGTTCAACAAAAAATTAAACAAACAAAAAACACAAAAAAAAATTGTTTTGGAAAAAAAACCGCCCTCGTGCACCTTTAAATGAAAGTAAAATAATAAAAAAAAAAAAAAATAAATTAAAATCCAAAATGAAAACAAACGACAAACTGACAGCTAAAGCAACACTAAATATCACCACTAACAGTAATAGCAACAAGAATAACAACTTGTTAAAGAATAGTATTTTGTATCTAAGACCAACTGTCATGTTATTCGCATATGAATTTCAAAGATACAAACAAAAAACTCAAGGTGGAGTGTTGAGGGGATGAACAAAAACATAATAAAAAGATAAATAGACAACAAAAAAAAAAAAAAAATAAACAAACGAAAGCTAAAAGTTATAAATTACATAGCACACACACATACACACAGCTTAGCTTAGCTTATAGCTTAAATAAATAGCAGTTGCCAAAAGTAAGATATACAGAGATACAAATCCAAGGGAAGATACTTTTGTCCAAGAACTAAAAACTTGTTATTAATAAAGCTTAATAAAGACTTAATTAAAACTTACAGAGCAGAGCAGAGTAGAGCAGAACACAGCGAGCGACTTCTTCTTGTAATAATCCCGGAACTTTTTGGCTAAACAGGAGTATCTTTTGTTTTGTTTTTCTTGTAAAAAGTATCTACAACTTGTTGGAAATTATAAATATATATTTTTTTTTTTATTTTGGTTATTTTCTTTTGAGACAATTGTATGATATTTTGGTTATTATTATTTGATTTATATTTTTTCTTATTTTATTTTATGTGAAAACTTTTTTTTTTATATTTTTTATTTATTTATTATTCTTGTTGTTGTTGGTGTTGCTTTGATATGTTAATGGATCGTGTAAGCAAGCAAGCAAACAAGCAACAAAAAGACAAGACGAAAACCGGCAAAACGGAAAGAGCATAAAAACAAAAATAAAAAATAAAAACCGCGACGTATAGGAAAAAAACACAAATAAATATATGTATGCAGTAGTAAAACAAAAGATACTTTTCGCTTTTCTATTT
Source organism: Amiota mariae (assembly GCA_035041805.1). Classification (NCBI taxonomy): domain Eukaryota; kingdom Metazoa; phylum Arthropoda; class Insecta; order Diptera; family Drosophilidae; genus Amiota; species Amiota mariae. The sequence continues at coordinate 9,111,845 of JAWNKV010000337.1, forward strand.
ATTATTTAAAATTCGCTTGTAGTTGCGGTTGTTTCGGTTGTTTGTTGTTTGGCGCAAAATGTAATTTTTTTTTTTTATTTTAATTTTAATTTTCAATTTTTCTTTTCTATTTTTTGTTTCCTATTTTGTTTTTGCTTTTATAATTAATTCAACCGCACGCGCTCAATAGACAAATTGCAAAATCTATCTATCTATCTACATATCGTTTATAGATGCGCAAGATACTTTAGGTGACACTTAATTTTTTATTTTATTAGCAATTTATTTTTAATATTTTTTTTATTAATAAGTAAACATTTAACATGAAATTCAAATGGCAAACTCATTCATTTGTCGGCTTTATTTGTCCATTATGTATGATGATCATCACCATTCAGTTGTTGTTTGTCTGTCGGACTGACTGACTGACTGTCGGTTAGCATCAAAAAAACAAGTTCTTAATTTCGCGTTTATTCTTCTTCTAACGGATTAAACGAAGAAAAAACTGCACAAACACGTAAGTTAAGTGTAAACTGTTCAGCAGCTTCACCATATCACCATATCACAATAACCGTATTCATTCACGTCGTCCATACACGTTCACTTACTCGGCTGAAATGTGTCGTGTTCGTGTTTATGGCAAACCAACAGCTGGTCAAATACGTTGGCGTGAGTGAGTCGGCACGACGTCAATGCACGATGCGATACGATTCATGATGTAAGAAATAGTTAAGTGTCGCTCTCACAAAAAGGTCTTTACGCTGCGTGTTTTTCAGCGTTTTAGTACGTAAATACACTTATGAAGTCAAAATTGAGAGTGAACAATTTTTGAGAGCGTAACAGGCGAAATTTGCGCTACCTTGTATTATTGTATCAAGATGCACGACGTGATACGATTTTCAAAAGCAAAACTTCAACGAAAACAAAATGTTGAGAGCGATGTGGGAGAGAGTTTGCTGCCTCCCTCAGATAAATGAGAGAGAGAGCCAAAAGTGAGAGAAACATCTATGAAATAAGAATGCTCTTTTGTAAAATGTTCTCTTGTTCTCATTGCAAGATAAATTCGAGGTTTGTGTCTTGACTTAATGCAAAGCATGGAATTATGTTTTTGAATATGAATTTCTCTTTGCTTCTATTTTGACTTTGCTTTTGCTTATGCTTTTGTCTTTGCTTTTGATTCAACTTTTGTATTTGCTTTTCTATTTTCATTTGAATTAAGTTGTGTTGCATTTGACTTTACTTTGATGCTTGTGTTTGCATTTTAAATAAGATTTTGGTTTTTGTTTTTTGTTTTCTAATAAACAAAGTGCTTTTGCAGTTGATGAAGTTGTTTTTATTTAAAAAAGATATTTGGGTAGGTGGCAGTTTATGGTAATGTTGCTGTTGTTGTTGTTGTTTTTATTGTAGGTGGTTTTAATAATTGACTGGAACAGTGGCTGGTGTGACTGTGTGTCGTGTGGTGTGTTGCAAAATTTTAGGTAGGTGACTGAACTCAATGTGCATGTCCATGAATGAACAAATGATAATGAAGGGAACATTTTAATTTGATAATTATAAATTCAAAAATTAAATTATTTGGACTTTGGAATGGAAGCAATAGATTCGGTGATGGCTAATCATAAATTCTTATAAGACTTATAAAAATCCATCAATTTAATCAAATTGGTTCTCATTTCTACTGAAGTTATGAAATTATAATAAAAAAAAACCTCTGTAAATATTTAAAGTAAATAGAATAATAAATAAATTAATTAAAATAAAATAATAAGACAGACTTCCCCTCTGCATTTGTGCCAAATAATTCAGCAATAAAAAAATAAATAAATCTACATAAAAATGTTTTAATTCGCTGGCTTTTGTTTATAATATGAGTTTGAGCTCAGCAGTGAAGTTTGAACTCTTTGCCAATTTCTTAAAGATACAAACTTATCAGTGTTCCTATACTAAGATTAACCCAATCTAATCTCTATATGAACATTAGATAAATATGATTATGACAAAAAATACGTTTGTATTAAAAATATGTTTGTAAAATTATCTAAAAGTTTCATTAATTTCAATGTCATCATTATACTATGTAATATTAGTAGTGAGTGTGCAAAGAAAAAGATAAGCAAATAAATCATCACTTTGGGAGCGGTCAAAATTATTTGCCAAAACCAACAAAAACAAAATAAACTATAAAATGCAAAATCAACAAATTGCAACCAAAAGATAAACAGAGCACAAAATAATGCAAATCTACATATGAGAGAGAGATATAGGAGAAAATAGATTTTTATTAGTGAGAGAACAAAACACAAGAGTATAAATATTATAGAGAAAGAAAGAGATTTATATCAAAAAATTGGTAAGATAAATTCAGAGAGATATTGTTATTGGATTCCTCTCACACAATCTTTCTCTAAGTTTCTTTTTTAAGTTAAAACTCTCTCAACTCTCTCTCTCTAACTGACTCTCTTAACATACACGTGCGTATGGTAGTTCGTTTAGATGTGCACCAGATGGCGTTCATGTTGTAGCTTTGATAAAGAATGAAAAAGCCGACAATAAATCGGCATAAAGTTTGAAAACAACTAAACGAAGAACTTTGTTTACAAACATGCAACTACCGAACGATTTAACAACAACAACAACGACACACAACAACAGCAACATTATGCATTTTGTATGTGACTTGTTGTTGTTTGCATCATGTTAGCAACAAAAGTCATTGACGCAGCTGCGCAACAATCATCATCAGCAGTATTTTCTCTTTTTTATTATTTTTATAATTTCAAAACAAGCGGATAGTTTTTATACATTTGTACAATCATCACAAATCACTAATTTGGTTTCAGGCCTCACCATGGCACTATGGTATGCCCAACACATTTTCACTGTCTTTGAAAGCAAACAATATTGTTCCTGGACGTCAAACAGGCTTTCGATAGGATATAAGTAGATAGACGGCTTACTGCACAAAATAAAACAGCTATGTACTCCCTAGTATGCAATTTCTCCTACTGCAGAGTTTTGTGTCAGATAGAACTTTGTTCGTCAAAATTCACATTGAAAACTCATCAACTAGACTTGTCAAGGCGTGTATGCCTCAGGGCAGTGGCCTTCCGCTGGTTCTATTCATGCTGTATATGATATGCCGGTATCAGATGACGAGAATATGTTTCTGGAAACATAAGCTGACACTCAGCCCTCCTAGCAAATGACGGCTCTCCCAATGACGTCTTAGCAGATAAAGCAATGTACAACACTAGGCGAATGAACGCGATCGCACGACAGCGAATGAATTCGTTTGTCGAATGCACGAAATATACGCAAAGGATGAATTATTTCGTTTTAATGTGAAAAGCAACCAAAAGTTCACTGTCGTGCGTTCCCGTTCGTCCGCTTAGTGTGTTTATACGAGTAGCTTAAGACCTTATTATACTTACAAAGATTCTACGCTTGGGTCCAACTTTGGAACATGGTCATTAAATGCAGAAAAAACAATGAATTGGACATTCCCATTAAGGAGTGATGTTTATCTAGTTGTAAAATATGATTCTAGTATCGTTACGCGGGTGAATCAAATCCAGCAATCTTTCATTGTATCGGATGCTAAAGAAATTAATATCCTCAACCCGACATCAGTTGGCTAAGGACCACTCACCCTGCGAGGTTACAGTTGTACATGCAGAAGCCACCGTGACAAAACTGTAGCATCCTAAGGCCTCCTTGCATTTAAAACAACAACAACTAGTTATCCGTCGTAGGACCTTATTTTGTGTTACTTGTAACTTTTTAGGGTTCCGTACCCATAGGGAACTAACGGGACCTTATTACTAAGCTTACAATGTCCGCCCGTCCGTCCGTCCGTCTCTTGCTCTATCTCATTAACCGTAATAGGTAGAGAGTTGAAATTTTCACAGAGTGTGTAATTCAATTGGGTGTAGAACGACAAATACTAAAAATACACATTTTTAAAAGCATTGTTCTTTAAATTAACCTTTTATTTAAAAATTTTTTGTTTTTTGTAATATAAGCTGTAATTGTAGTATACTTTTAGGCTGTTAAATATGCACATAATTTAATTTAAGCAAAAAATCTTGTACGATGTTACGGAACCCTCCGTGTGCGAGTCCGACTCACACTTGGCTGATTTTTTTGATGTTATAAGGATCATATTTGAGTGCCATATCACCTAAATGCCGCCACTGCTTATATACAAGAAGTATATGTATATCATCAATTTGTTATTAAGTGACAGTTTCCGCACGCAGTAACCAGTCCAGTTTCCTCAACAATTGATAGAAGCATACAGAGACCTTCCTTACATATGCGCACCTGGTGAGGCACTTCTTCATCATCAACAGTAGAGAAAGCATCAATAACAAAAATCGTATTTACGCATTAAAAAAAAAAAAAAAAATTAAAAATCGCATGCATTTCGCTTGCTATTACTAGAAAGAATAAGTATTAGGGAAGTCGTGAGGTTTTAAGAAGAGCGGCATATTTTATATTTATGTATGTGAAACGTGGCATATCGCTTCGTAATCACTTTCGTTAACTTGCAAAGCACACACACACACTTCCACAACATGCAAGCGCGTGTCTCCTTAAAAAAATTGTAAACGGAAGTTGCAAGCAGTTGATAGCAACGTGCAGCATATGTGCAAAAATATGCACCCTTAAGCAACTAAAGTTGCAAACTTATTCAAGACAAAGCTCCCCCAAAAATATTGTAAATTTGAAAGAAAAGAAAAATCAATAAAATGTCGAAAGTTTTGATTTTGTGATTTCACTTTATATTTTCATATATCGGAGACAAATTTAATTTAAAGCTTCGGTAGTACATAGTATGATTCTTTAAGATATTCTATAAGCAGTGGATTGATTCAGGTGAATATCAAGAAAGTTTGGCCTAGGAATAATCATCCATTCCAGTACAATTGTTTAATTTTTTATATGAAATCTCAAGAAGTCATTCTACTGAACATAGTAAGATTTGATATTATCGTTAACATATCAAAATTATCAATTAATGTCAACCCTCCTCTGTATTATTATAACCTGTTACAAGCTTCACATGTGATTGAATATGACATTTATAAAATAAAATTCTGTCAATCCTTTTCATTTCCATAGAAAACTTCGTCTTGTTCACTTTCTGATCCTGCAACTTATTCCATCGTTAGAGTACCCCATCAAACACTTTAAGCAACAACACCTTCCCTAAACATATTTGTAACCCTTTAATTCCATATACATACATACATACATACATACATACATACATACATACATACATGTACATATGTATTATGTAGTGGTGTTTTCTGTCTTCTGAACATTCTGTTCCGACCTGCATTTTTCTTTAAAGTTGCCCATACACATCTCTCCTTATACTTACATACTACAATATTTAAGCTTCTGTTCCTGTACCAGATAATTTTCTTATAAACTTCAACTTGAATGACTTTTCTTCTTTATTTTTTTCTCTTAAACACATGTGTGAATTTCTTTGTGTGTTTGTGTGTTTGTGTGTTTGTATGTGAGCTGGTTTCCCTTTCTTCTTCTGATGGAACAAGTCCTGGTGCACTTTGTTTCAACCCTCGTTTCATTTCATATTTTGTTTTTTTGTTTTTTGTTTAAATGTACCCGATTAATCATGTTCACGATGTATCTCAAACCACCCGGACACCAGCAAACAATGTCACATTAGATACGAATTAAGTCATAATTGAGGCGACTGCATATTGAAGCCGACACAAGTCGAGTTGAGTTGAGTGAAGTAGAGTGGAGTGGATTTGAATTCAGTTGCATATATGAAGGAGCTCCTTCTAACTACTACTTCTATGGTTATGAATGAATGAATGAATGAGTGATTGGTTGAGTTAGTCAGTGAATGACTGAATAAGTACTACATATTCGTACATGGCATTGGTTTGAGAACATAAAGAAAAGAAAGTAAGAGTGAAGTAAAGTAATGAAGAGACTTCATTATGCAATAGCACGATAAATAAAATAAAAAAAAAAAATGCAAAATACATATAAGAAGAAATATGCTGAAAAGAATTCTTGGAATCAAAAGTGCTTTGTTTCAATTTTTTAAATGCGTTTTGCATTTTTTTCCTTATTTGTTTTGAATATTTAAAAATCTCACACCATACTTTGAGCTTAGAAATATTGTCCCTCGGGTTTTAATTCATTCACTCAGTTATTCACTCATTCTTTATTTGTCTCTAGACGAGCATTTGATGATTATTTTATGAAGCTATGCTTTTCAAACTGTTCACGTGACTCAAACTCATGACAGTGCAACGATCTGTGGAAAAGGTCTTACTAGATTGACATAGTAATTAATTAAAAAAAAAAAAATGCTTTTCAACTGTGTCTACTTATTTTTAAAAACACGCTTATTTAATTGTATATACAAGGAATCAATCATAAACAATATCTCACAATATACTATACAATAACGTATCACATTTATAGGAAAAGATTCTGTCCATATACAGACGGTGGCTCACCGTGACTTTTTGATGCCCCGGGTGCCACAATTTTGCTGCCTTTTGTATCAAGAAAGAAATGAACAAAAATTCAATTGTATAAAAGATTTCAAAAATTACGTTATTATACATTTTTTAAAACTATTTCAATATTACATTGGACCCGTTAGATATTCGAAGATAATTTTAAATTGCAAATTTGTATGCAATTTTAATAATTCTTAATCAAATCTAACATTTATTTTTCAATTGATATAATGGAAAGTTCATTTAATCTCTTTTGGACATCTAAACGTACGTAAATTTTATTAATTTTATTTTTGAACAACTTGCTTCATTTGAGGCTGCCACACCAACCGGAAGAGTTAATAATATTTTATTAGCAATAACTAATTTTACAAACAATTAAAAAAATTGATTAGCAGCTAAAACTAATTCAAAACATTTAAAGGTGAAATAAATTGTATTTTATATTATTGATTTCATGATACAAATTTCATTGAAATGGTTATTTCCATCAATGTCTTTTTGATTCGCCTGATCCGTAAAAGATGCAGTTAATACTTTTCACCAAAATTACGCACTGTTCTTTTGTGATATCATTATTTTCCATATTTGGAAATATATTAAATAGTTCATATTTTTCAATTGTTCGAATCTTTCCCCAATGTCAAAGTAATGTCAATTGATTAAATATAGAAATCAGTTCTATACTTTGATTGAGGGGTCTAACGATTAATCAAAAAAAAAAAAAAAAAACTTTACATATATCAGAAGGGCTTCTAATGGTCTTAGCCCGATGTTTGAATGATCAATTGAAACGATTTGCCACAAGTCTAAGCGAGCGTAGTAGCGCAGACATACAACTATAGATACAAAAGGAGTTAAAATTTTGTAGCGAACTTTATATTTGAATGCGTGTAATTTACACTGTAGGCTACCAAAACCGTGTAGTGTATAAATTTCTCTTCATGCATTTCCACTCTTGTTTTTTTTTTTTTAATTATCCACCGTATACAGATGGATCTGAGATAGGACTTGGGATCGTCTCTTAGGACCCATAATAATAAAAGCATCTTTCAAGCGAAAATTCACGCAATAGAAAGGTAGACGCAACTCAATATTGGAAAAATTATCAGAAAGAAAGAATCCTTTATGTAATAATTTTAATTTTAATAATACTATTTCTCAAGATTCAATGAAATTTGTATATACTCGTAGTTCTGCCTCTATTGCTTCCTTTGTGATTTTATTAATACTCGTATGGTTTTCCAACCGCTTTTCAACTTTTATCGCTTGGATGCTCCAGGAAAATGACATTACACAAATCCGAAATAATTGAAAATTATGTTTCTGAATCAAATAATCACTTAACGAATTATAAACTGATATATGATTTTAATATTCCTTCAATATCCATTAGCACCATTGAGCTGCTTCTTGAAAGCTATGATGCTGAAGGAAATTTATACATGTGACCCAATTCTTTGTAGTCACTTGTAATTACTATTTAGTTCCCTATTTCGATTTTACCCATATCTACATTAAGTTCTTTTGTCTACCTTGATCTTGGTTTATTTGATCTGATCTTGGTTTACCTTTTACTTTGTAAATGAATGACCAATCATTGATTTAGTGCATATTTTGAAATTTTTATTTTGTTCATTGTTTCTCTGTAATCATTCCACTGTGTCTCGTATTTCATTGAAACAAAACAAACCTCATATTCCTAAAATGCAAATGCAATAAATCATTTTAATTGTTTACCACATATGAAGAATACGAGTATATAAAAAAGAAAAGAGAAGTCAAGTGAAGTGAAGAAAGTGTTACTTGATATATTATTGTGTCATGTTAAACAAGTGTAATAACACAAACAAATAGAAGCAACAAAAATAACAACTAAGAATGGTGAAATTAAAAAAAGGAGAAGAAAATTTAGTTTGTTTTTTAGTTTTAAGCGACTCAATTATAAAATACTTTATAGGACAGTTTATTCATTGCCAACTAATTTGACAATGTGTGACAATTAAAATATCAACACTTCATAAAATCAACTACTAAAACCAAACATATGTTTGTAACAACTACTTAAGTAAATATAAGGACAACATACTACAATAAATAGAACAGAGTAAATCATGTGACATTGGTTCTGTTTTTGATCACCTGCAATGAATACTTTGAATACTTTAGCGTTCTATTAAAATCACTTAAAAATATATTATCACAAAGAAAAATAAAAAAACATATGTACGAGTATATGAGAAATAAAACACATTAGATTGGATTTGATTTGATCGAAATGGTTTTAATTTTTAATTAAATAATTTTTAACATTGAAATTTTGATTTAATTAGCTTTTTATATTCATTGCATATTGATTGATATTTGTATTATTCTACATATTGCCATTTTTGCATATATGGTTCTGTGTCCTCCTCACAATCACTAGACTCGTCTGTCATTTCAGATGGTAGCGTCAAACTGCTGATGCTGCTACTACTACATTCAAAATCAGAATCAATTTTTAATTTATGACATTTTTCCTTCTTAAACCGCTTCACATTCTTCAATAATGACGATGAATTATCTGATAATGAACTTTCCGATGAAGAACTAGTACTGCTAGTAATACTGATATCACTGCTGCTATTATGGACTTCATCAATTTTATCATCATCCTCTTCAGGCTCTGATTCAAGTTTGAGTTTTTCTGTCATATTTTCCAATTCTTGAATTGGTTTCATTGAAAAATAATAATTACTTAAATTATGCACATATCCCAAACGTGTAGCAGCTTTTAAAGTTGGTTTGAAATCCTTTCTTAGAGCCTTACGTTGTTTTTTCGTATAATCGGAGGGCACAATTGCATCAATAATTTGATCGATGCTAAGAGGTTTTGGAGATTCAATGAGTACACTTAGAATCTGTTTTGCATGAACAATTAGCGGCATATTTAAATCGCAAACAAAAATTTGGAATGGTTTTGTCTTTTGTTAAGTGTTAAATATTGTATTTACTATATTTTTATTTATATTTTATTTTTTATATTATACTGTTTTTTGTTGAAAATTGTTTCTGTTTTATCTGTACACAAAAATAGACAAATCTGAATAATGACAATTTTTTTGAATCTCTGCCTACTTGGTCTAAAATCAAAATCAAAATCAAAATCATTAAATCAGTTCTGAAGTTCTGAAGTTGTGATGCAATACTTACAGAAGATTTCTAAGTGGGCAACTTCTTTTCTATAATAAATGGGGGAATTATAACATATAAGTAAATCACATTAGCGTATGGCAATAAAAAGAATTTCTTCAAAAGTTTAGCTGCTTACATTAAGAATTTGGATGGCAACGGATAGGAGGAGTCACCATAAATTTACAATATCAGAATGACAAGGTAAATTTATCTAGCTAAGCGTGTTTGTCCAAGCGTCTTTTTCCCTGAAACCTCAAGTAGAAATTTAATAAAACCAACCACTCTATTCTGGCAGCTATTCAGTTAAGTATTTTGTTCATAATTTCGCTATTATTGGAGATAACCATTTATTGTAAAATGAAAAATAGTTAATAAGTTTAAAGCAGAAAATTTTAATTTGATATGTGGTATATTTTTTTCTTTTATATTTTCAAAGTAAAATTTGTCGCGAGGCTTAGAACAAAAACATTATAAAAAAGGCCTGAGGAGGATGGTCAGCCACCTAACTAACAAATGGTGGTTATAATGACTAGTATGGGAGACAATCTGGTCCTCTCTATGTTGAGTAGAATCCCTAGCAAACCATGCGTATATATAGACATAATGTCTTGTTCTAAATGAAACATTGAAGTTAGCTTCTGACTTCTTTTGCGAAATAAACTCTCACGAGGTTAAACGTAGAGCAATTTGACTTGCTGAAGAAATATTTTCGGATACTACTTTTAGTTTTTTTAACTTTCTTACTGGCTGACTGACTCGGTTTTAAAATATATTATATAAATATTCCTCTAAATCTATAAATTCTCAACACATTGAATTAGACATCAACGTGATATTTCTATAATTTTAGAGATAACTAAAATTATTCAACCTAGAAAATATCAAAACCAGAAAAATGCAGTTGCCAACTATGACTTCGATTTTAATTGGGACTGATCCTAGACAAGCGCTTCATGTGATAAGCCCACTTAAAAGTCCCCACCGCATGCTGCTAAGCAAAGCTGCGCTGGCTTGACTGGTTGCTATTGCTGTCCTGTAAATTGTTCCCCAACAGTAAGAGGATAATCTACAGACAAGTAGTGCCCCTTGTTTGGCATTACGTGATATATATACGGGGTACGACTGCTGCCAGCAACATACAGAGACTTTATGCCAGTCAATACAAGGCTTCGTAGTGTACCTGGATTGGAGGCTCACACCCATATTATAGTGAAACAGGTGCAACTAAAAATAAAAACTAAAAAGATGTACTGACTCCTTGGGCCACGATCTCAATTCAAATTTTCGTTTGTCGAGAAGGAAAGAGCGCGGGTCACTCAGTCGCTGTGATCGTTGTTAGTGTGAAACTGATAGTGTTTGGTGTTTTACACATAAGTGTAATACGGCTCACACCAGTCTGTGACGTATAATATCAAGCGCTTGGTATTGTATGTGATCAAGTCTATAAAGAAGTTAGGCGCTTGAAATGATTTCATGTATTTATTTATATATTCGATTAGATTTTGTATAACTGGGACACCCTGGTTTGTGAGCAACTACATCTTGCACAGAGATCTGATAATGCCTACTGTGCTACATCCATAACCAACAGATACTACAAATACATTCAAATAGTCTGGCAGCGGCCCTCATCCACGGAATGAGGCGACATTGACTGAAGAGGCTCCATCCTAATAACCATCCAAGCAGAATCACCTATTCTGTCTATGTTATAATAAGTATATTTTAAGCTATTTTGCAAAAATGTTATAATTAAGCAATAAAAAAAAAAGTAATAATAATGAAACATAATACAAATTTTCGCGCTGAAAGTTATTTAGAACTTATGTATTTAATATCTTTGCCATACATTTTTAAAGCTTTAATGTATAAAGTCTATGGCGTTCTCTTTAATTATTTTACAAATAATTTTTTCGAAAATAAATAAAACTAAAATTTATGTATGAGTGCTGACAGTATTGCAAAATCACCATTGAATGAATGTTTCAAATGCATTACAACTCAAATGAATGATTGAATGAATGTTTGAATGAATGAATGAATGCCAAATATGTAAGTATAGTAAATATGTCTGAGTATGTCTATGTTTAATGGAATTTTCTATTGTTTGTACAAATCAATCTAACAATTAGCATTTTAATGTTTTATTTACACCAATGAACAATGAATAAATGCATTTCAAATATGCACACCTGTGCTCAAGATACACACGCACACACACACACACACGCATCAATAAAAATATCCACACATTTACATACAAAAGATCAAAAACCACTTAAAGCGAGTCAATCCAAAAAAAAATCTAACGACGCAAAACAAAAAAATATGTAAAATGAAAAATAAGTAAACAAAACAATAACAAGAAACTTCAAGCAAAGAAAAGCAATTTTTCGTTAGAAAAAGAAATATTTATAAATTTTATGCATATCATTAACACAAACTAAAAACGCAGCATGCCACACTTGACGCCAATTGTACGAGTGTCTTATAGATAGATACAATATAAATGTCTGTAAATACTTATTTGAGGCAGCAAGCAAATATGTATCTTTGTCTTTTTGTCGGACAAAATAGAAAACAAAAGCTGACAACCAACTGTGATTGTATATTTTTTATATTTTTACCATATTTATTTTCATATTATGTATTCCCTTCCCCACAATGCCACACCTATGGCCCCCCTCTCCAATCATCTCACCTGCTTCAATTTCAAACTTAATCGATACAAAGTTTCTTTATAATTTCACATTTACCCCTTGCTGAGAACCAAAAGCTTAAGATTTTGATTTGACTTAACTTAACTTGGCTTGGTTGTCTCTTGTAGGACTTATGAATGTTAATTTGATTTTGGTGTCAAATGTTTATATGTAGTGCACATTTTCTGAAATCATTGTATCTTTCTATACTAAGTACTTTCTCCTTCATATACTCGTACATGCAATCTGTTTATCTCTTTTTATATTATGCACATAGCAAATACATAGATACTATTATACTATGATAAACTATTGTACGTATTGTCATCGTCGATTGATAGACAAATATAATTTTGTTTTATTAGATATGCAATGTTTATTTTGGTTTTTGTTACTCGTAATTGCTGTTGTATCTTTTGTTATAGTGTGTCATTTGTTGTTGTTGTTGTTGTTGTCTTGTCATTTGACTCTTTGAAATGCAAGTCGTCTTCATTGACAATTACATACTCGTACATATTACTTAGAAACAAACTAAAATAATATTCATGTCTCTTCGAAGAAGATTAAATCCATCTGACTATAAATAAATTATTTATTCAATAGTATTTATTTACATTTGAACAATTTGTAAATGGATTTTTCATTCTATTTACTAAAAAATAAATACAAAAATAGTATAGTATTTGATTTAATTTCATTCTTTTTTGTTTTTTTTAATAACTTTTTGATTATTAAGCGATTTAAAATAAAACAAAATGTGTACATACAATAAAACATAATAAATAAAATATTTAAGCAAAAAAAAATATCCATTAAAATAAGAGAATTTATTTTTACTTAATAATGGAAAATGGAAAAGATGTATCGATGATGACTTTATCAGATTAAGTCATTCATAATGAAAATATCTCAGATATTTCAATATTAAATATTAATCGAAAAAATATTGTTTGCAAATCAAAAATAAAATAAAATATAATTTCAATTGATGATTTCAATGTGGTTTAAAAAAATATAGTGATAAAAATTATATGATTTACTTAAACTTCCTGTCAATCAAATAGACTTAAGGTTTTGTTTTTTTATAGTATATGGAATTTTTGATATCGAAATACTAACAAAATTTGCACAAAAATATATTTTTTTTAATTATTATTCAGTATACAATTCTTAAATAAACCAAACAATAATAAGCTTTCTACGTGTAAGTAAGAAGATTACTATTTAATACTATTTTTTTTTTGTTGTGGGTGAACCTCAAAAGCCACTTTTTATCGATAAATCAAATAGACTCATGGATTTAAAAATTAATATTAAGTCATTTGACTTAATCTTCCAAGAACTTAGTGTTAATTACGCAGTGATTAGTATGATAAGTTTGTCATGAAGCTTGTAACATAAAAAAGGAGACATCGGAGACCCCATAAAGTAAAGTATATATTCTTGATCAACGCGATGAGAAGACGACTTGATCTAGCCATGTCCGTCTGTCTGTATGTATGCAAACTAATACCTCAGTTTTTTAGGTAGAGAGCTTTTGAGTTTTTGACCATACGCAGTACATTTGTCGGAATCAGCCGAATCGGACCACTACGGGTGGTACTACAAACCGGGATCCAAAATAAAGTTCTTATTAGAAAAAGTTTCTTGTTTTTTGTACTATCGACTTGAAATTTGGACACAATAAGTGTCTGATCAATATCCAACAACCATATAAATTTCTAGACCCTCGAACCTCTAACCTGGATCCAAATTTATGTTCTTATTAGAAAAACTATTTTGGTGTTTATACTATCGACTTGAAATATGGGTAGGTGCCTGACCCATATCTACCAACCTCATAAAGACCCTCAGACCCCTAGGACGGGCACGAAAAGTATTACAACTTTGGCATAGCCAAATCAAGTTTTTTCTTCAATAACATTTAAAGTTTCATTCATAATGTGTATTGGCACTTTTATTTGAAACCATTTCAAAATTTTTCTTATCAATACTTTGTCAAGTCTAATTTATTATTTGCGAATATTTGCTGGAATAATGTTTCGCCTAAGCCTCCACAGCATATAGATTTCTCATCATTAAACACATCTGTTCAACCGATAATCCAAATCATCAACTTGGGGTTCGATTGGAAATGGTTGTCTATGGACGACTCTAAATTGGATTTAGGCACTTCTTTAGCCGTTGTCCACGATATCCCTCACAACTACTCCTTTCTTGCAACTGAAGCGGTAGTGATAGCGAAAACTGTGCACCATGAAAACAAAGGAAAATACATAATCTTCACGGATAGTTTAATTACGTTACTACTTAGGAATATAAAATTATTTTAATAATGAAAGTATTCTTTGTGAACTCCATCATCTCTGCATCAAAAACTAGAATAAAATAAAATTCTTTTGGGTTCCCGGTCACTTGGGTATAGAGCGAAATGAAGCTATAGACAGTGCAGTAAAGGAAGCATCATTCTATTCTCTTTATTTGACGGTTATACTAGGCCATCGAACTAAATCAATTGCATGCATATGTTCATTGGTATAAAATATTTAATTCTGCCAAAAATCCAATCCATTTCCCTGCTTCTTGCCATCATCAGGATTTGTCTACTTTTGTCCGATTGATAACTGGGCACAGCAAAGTAACTCATCAACATCTCCTAGAATGAACAAACCGCCAATGTGCCTATTATGCGGGAACAATCTCTCACCTTTTCAATGATTTCACAAACTTAGACAACACTAGATCCCAGCTGTTTAAGCATACTCTACCCTCGTCGACCTTCCTCAAAATTTCATCCATTGTTATCCAGCATTCAAAACACATATATCCTTCTTCATTAAATATTGTAACCCATCCATATTAGTTTAACCTGTTTTAAAATCGAAGACCTTGTATGCATTGTATAAAAGAAATTCGAAAATCCTGTCTCTTCCGATAATCACAACTTTTAAACTACTTAAATCATTTTTATATAATTTTCACTGCTATTTTGAGAATTTTCTGCAAAAGGTTTACACAAACAACTCTAATTAATTAATTAATTCTAATCTATATACTATTTATAGCTTCCTATAAGCTGCACATGGCAAATCCTTCGCAATACATTTTCTAGTTTATTTAAAGCAATTATTATTCTTCAAAGTAGCTTTTCATTGATTAAACCCAACTAAAAATGGTATTATTTCTTTAAAAATAAGTTTTATATTTCAATAGAATCTCAATTTTAATAATTTTTGAATACCATTAAATTGTTCTAAAGAAATGTAACTAATGAATCAAAAGATAAATAAGAATTTTAGTTAAATAAATATATTAAAATAATTCCAAGTAAGTAATTACATTTGTTGACATCTTTTAAATTGTAAAATGATTACAAAAAAAAAAAAAAAGGTTAAAGTTTAAAATGAAATCCTCTATGGAATATATTGAAGTTCATGAACTTTTTGTTTATGTAATAAGAAGTAGTCTATAGTATCTACAGATTCAACTTGAATGGGAACTTTATTTCCAAACGAAGGAAAATTCATTCATATTCGTTGTATTCACACGTCAGTTGTCTTCAGACATTGCTGTCTGTCATTGAGGCTTATGCGAATTTTGAATAACTCAAATAAAAATAGCAATTTTCCATATTTTATTTCGCTATTTTCCATTGCGGAAAACGTGAGCAGTACGCATTGAGGCAGTTAGATACACACACACACACACATACACACACAAAGGAGTGGGTGAAAATCACAAGATTCACGAGACTAAATCAAAAATGGAGTGAGTTGGTTGGTGAATATTGTAATATGGACTGACTGACTGACTGACTATTGGTACAACAACTAGGAGCTATAACGTATTGTACATACAAAGGACGAATGAAAGCAAAAAGACACTCGTTGTACATATTTTTCGAATGAAATATTAGTTTACTTTTGGCATCCTACAACAAAAAGAACAACCATAATAATAACAACAAGTACAACTGCGTCAAGCTGTTGACAGGCGTAAAGCTTGAAAGAGAAATACACACACACACACAGCTTGTTGATGTTACATGAACGGATGGGTAGGAGGTGGGATGAGATGAGATGGTTCATGGTTCTGTCTTTGTGAAGTAGTGAAGAAGAAAGTAGCTACTAAAATGATGCTACGTCGCCGGCGAGCATATTTGTCATTTCATTTCAAGGATTTCAAAGATATTCAAGGAAAAACCTAAACACGTTTCAACTTGTGCGAGTCTAAAACGAAATGAGTTGTCGGGCAAATAAAAATAAGTCTGTCTCAACGTCGACGATGAGGTTTTGCCAAAGAAAAGCTATGCGCTGCGCTGTGCTGTTGGCTGTTGGCTGTTGCCTTGAAATGATGCCACTTTTGTTTAAGTGCCGCAATAAACAAATTTGAAAAGAAAGAAACAACACAAACGAATACGTCGTATAAGAACATAGAAAACGTGAAAAAACCAACAAATAAGAAAAATCTTTACCATCATATTTGTGGTACGTGTGTCAAACCGAAAATGTCCTGCGATATCCTGATTTGTTACAGGCAAAGAAGTTTTCTCTTGTTTCTCATTTTGGTTTTAGCAGTAGTAGTAGATTTTGCACAAAACATCATGATTTCACTCTGTAAAGCTTCAAAAATGCCACCGCCACCAACATTATCATCACCATCATCATCATCATCATCATGTATCTACAAAGTCATAAAAATGACAGAAAGTGCTCAGGTAAGTTGCAGATACATTTGAACATATTGTCTATGTACTACAATACTAGTGAAAATGGCCATAAAACGAAATGGACATGCATAGGGAAAAGAATTCAGAAGTTAGAGAAGTGTAGGGAGAGAAAGAGTTACACCAAATCACATAAGTATGTCACATGTTACATGACCAGTGACTTCACTTTTGTGATTATATACACAAGATTATTTTCTTCAATTTAAGTAAATTAAAAGATTTAGAAACATTTCTAGAATATTTGCTTTTAGATCTAAGTGCTTTCTTTTAACAAGCATATGATGTCTACATGACAGTCTCTTGTCCAACTTTAAGCCAATATATTTGACATTATCACTCATTGGTATCACTATATCATTATGCACCAATTTACAGATGCTGCATTGACTTCAGATGCTGCATAGATGGTGATCCAATGCAACAATAACAACAAAAGGAAAAATTCCATAGATGCGGACATCTCCCTCGGATGCAACATCCAGGGAAATTTTATAATCTTCACTCTACAGCAGTGTTGGGAAATTGTTTTTATTGTTACCAAATTTATTGCCTTGTTGCCAACTTTTTAGGGGGGTTTCGTTGCGCGCCAACATTAAACAGATGATAATAATACAAAACAATTGTAAGTAAATTCCAAATTGTATTTTCTTTGTCAAAATATTAATAAAATACATAGCAGGCATAACAAAGGGAGCTGCAAGAACTGTTTGCATATATGTGTATATACTGCGAATTTTGCTTAATCATGTATTTTTCACAAAATATCCATATTAATTTCTCACAGTATTTGCTTTAGGGGTAACCCTGAGCAAATTCTTTAAGTACTGAAAAGAAATGAATAAGGACTGAGATGACCAAAGCAAACACTTTTTGACGTTCATTGAGCAAGTAATCTAAGTAGATTGAATTGATAATATGATCAAGTAGAAAAAGTAGGGCTGAATACATAAGATTATGACATAGAATATAGTCTTGCCACTGATCTTGTTACCGTTTCTTAGGCAAGTGAAATTTGATAAAAAATATGTTTCCTTTAGAAGCAAAGACATCGATCTGAAGTAAATGCTAGCGGCGAAAGCTCACTTTTTATCTGTACCTATTAATGGGACGGCAGGAACAGTGCGAGAGGCGACTTAGTAATTGTCGTCTGAAGAACCTGTGTAAGCAATTATCTGCATCTCGATCAAACTTGGTGATACTTGTCCTGTTTAAATGCCTAGAAAACGTAATTAGGAACTTGAGCCTTTACGAAATGAGAAAACCATGTGGGTTAACTTTTCAGTGTTTACCACATTGTTCCACTTAAACATCCAGGTTGATGTTGATGTCTCGAACTTGTTGTTTTAATAGATGTGTAGTACTGCTGATACTTGATGACCTAACTAATATAGCTGTGTCATCATCATCATCATCATCATCAATTGTCAATTCAATTCAATTCTTCAATTGAGGCAGACATATCTACTTTGTAAAGGGTGGAAGGTAACGGACCCAATTTAAGGGAATTTCTAGAATATAAGATAAACCATAAGACAAGACAATAGATGCAAGTTGACTTTGATACAATTAGTACTCGAATGCTTGTGATAAAAATAATCAGAAAAACATTAGAAGAACTTTGCTGGAAAGTTTTTTTTAACCCGCAATATTTCACTTTCCTTTTAAATTTTTATATTCTATTTAATAAAAGGTAAGCACTCGCATGACATTCCACTGAAACTAAGAATACAAGGAGCCAAACTAGCATGCGCCATAAAATTTTATAACTTAACTAACAAAAAAAAAAAAAAAAAAAGAGGGAAAAATGAAATGAAAAAATTAAGTAATTTTCGCATAATTCATGGCTTTTCTAGATCTTTATCTAAGTTGTCCTACACTCACTTACACACACAAAAGGGTTGAGTCAGCTTAATATCTATAAACACATACATATGTCACAACTACATATACAATGGTGAAGGCAATGATGGCAGACGACCGACCACCGAAACGATGCCACAATGTGTCTCAACTACTTACAACACCTCGAGCAAACTGCAACGAAGCGTATCCAGTATAGTAGGATAAACAAAATTGGTTACTTAGATTTCAAGCTATCGCCATCTGATAATGATAATGTAAACGTTGCGGCATTTTATGTTACACTTTTTTTTAACTATGTACTATGTTAAATGACCCACCATTTAAGGAAACAAAAAGAAAAAATAAAAATGGAAAAGCAACCATCCCTCCCACACTCTCATGTATATAGTACTTTGTTGAGTTTTTATCCTTCTACGTTTGTTATTGTTGACATCAATAAATAAGTATTCACGTTACCCGGCTGGTTCTATTTTATACAATATTATTGTATATGGAAGAAATATGTTGGTTGGTCCCCTCCCTCTCATCCTTTTTTTTTGTTCAAGCTTTATAAAAAGTGGCGCCTGTCCGCTTTCGCGTTGTTGAGTGGTAAAAGTCATAAACGGTGTAATAAAATTCTGCAATGCCATATGTTCCCCAGCGGGCTTTATTTTATACATACTATAGTATAAATAAACATACAGACATTTGCAAAGGGTATTTCCATCACCATCACCATCACCATCATCCCATCCCATTCCATGTCATCTTAAACCAACAACCGCACAATACTCGTACAATACAATCCACAGTCCGAATCTAACCGCCATAATTTAGGCCATAAACTAAAAGACTTTTAGAATAAATTTTACATATTGTCGTCTGTTCTGTCGTGTGTTTTATACGAGATATTTTTGTCATATTGAAAAATGCATAAAAAATGGCATCAGTGGCCGCCGCAGTCCCTATATTTCTATTTTTTTCTTTTTTATTTAATGGTTTACTAAATAAAATTTAATTTTTTTAAATTCTATATAAAATACAAAATGTTCTTTCTAATTTATTGCTCTAATAAAAGTTTAGCTTCATCAATTGAAAATGAAGCTATTTTGTGTGAGAGAGGGTAAAGTACGCAAAGTAATTTAATGTAATTTAATAAAATTCAATGAAATTTAATTGAACAAAAGACTTTGTGGTTTCTTAAATACTTGGGAAAATAATTGTTTATAGCTCACAAGCAGATGTCACTAGCATTTACCATAACTTCATGTATTCAAATGTTCAAATGCGGCGAGTTGAATTCAACCGTAATTGTTACATTTTAAATTAATTTTATTTTGCAAAATTCAATTTTGAAATGATTTCATTAAAGTCTAAATAGATAATAATATGCAGAATTATTTACAATAGGTAAATATCATAATAATATAAATAAGACAACAATTATTTTGTCATCTATTTTCAGGGGCGTATGCAGGGGTGGTTTTGTGGGTTCAAACTGTGAATAAAAATTACAAGTTTTTTGAAGTGAAACTTCTTTAGCGGCGCTGAGCAAAAATTTAGAGTAAAATTTTGAGTGAAAAAATAAAAATTTTCACGTTTTTTCGATTCTATATCTCATGAACCGCACTAGGTAGAGACTTGAGACATTTTCATAGAATGTGTATTTCTATTGCCATATCCCCAACAAATTCCAAAATTTTTGGAAAAATCCAACGGAAAACTCACAATAAAGAGATAATTTGTGATAAAAAGTTTTACCCAACTGTTCATCGATACCTGCAAATAGCTGTCACTCTATCTGTATCTGCTGCACCCAGTGAACGACCTTTTTCAATTCTTCGTAGGTTGAAAACTTACTTACGAAATGCCACTACCGAGCACAGATTAAACGGTTTGGCTCTTCTCTTCATAGAGATATCAAATTTTCAAACGAAGAAATTTTGGATATCATGGCAGCACTGCCCAGAAGAGTGGATATCGTTTTATAAGGAGTTCATGCGTTTTTCGGAATGTATATAATAAAATAAAATATATAAAAGTTAGCTGCACTATTTTCGCATCCATTTCATAATCTTATGCAAAGTTTGAAAGGATCAAATATATACAACTAATATAAGAAATCTCTGCATATCCTTCTCATTGGAACTCACACTACACAAACCACTTCAATTAAATACTTTTTGTCTTTCTTTTGGAGGGGTGAATCTTTTCATTTAGTTATACTCGTAAGTAGTTGACAATTGCCATTACTGGAATAGATTCTATTTTATCAAATTTTTGCATTTATTTGATATAAATTTAGTTGTTGTTCTTAGGTTAATTCATTCATTGTAAGACTTTAACCGTTTATCTAAAGCAATCACAGATTTTAATTTTCATAATTAATTATTAATATTGCATTTGAACTAATATTTGAGAGATACGTAGGCCGTTCAATAAGTCCTCAGAAAATTCGAGAGATTATCTCTCGTAATATAGAAAATATGGCTCTTGGCCATCTATTTATTATTAATAATTTATTATTTTAGTCACTTTTTATTGCAGTGGTAATATGGCGATCTGTATATGTATATACATATATCTATTGTTATCAAATTCTCTTATTATTAAAAGTGTTATTTATGATTTGTTGCCGTCAGAAGACGCATTAGTTGCCGCCACAAAACCTCGAACAAATGGTTTCATTTTTAATTTCAATTAAAGCAACAAACTTTTGTGTATTGGAAACAATAGAAAAAAGAGAGTTCCACGTTAACCCTAAAAAATGCTTAACAAGGAAAGAAATCAAAGTTGAGTTGGATAAAGTTCATGGCGCATATCCTACTGCGTTTGCAACTAATTATTAACAATTGGGTAAATGAGTTTAAACGTGGCTGTACATGCACAAAAGATGCATATCATTCGGGATGTCCATTGGAGATAGCCACCCCAGAAACGATTAAGAAAATCCAAGATATCGTTTTGAGTGATCGTCGATTTAAAGTTAGTGAAATATTTGAAACCAAAGACATATTCGCAAGGCACAGTGGATATAAATTTGCTCGATAAATTCGGTATGTAAAAGTCTCAGCCGGGTTTGCTCTTAGTAAAGAATAAATTCAATGATGTGGTTGACTCTAAGGCTGTTTTGGCGTTTACAACTTTCTGCACCGATACATAACAGTAGAAGAAACATGGATACACTACTATACTTAAGAAACAATGGAGTAGTCAAAACAGTGGATTTTTAAAGGAGAAGCATTGAGCAAAGCTAATGAAATTTGTTGCATTGTTCAATTGATTTTGACTTGAATCTACATACTGTAAACTAAAGGACAATTTAAACAGCAAACAACAAACAGTAAATGATTTACTTCATTTAAAAAATAAGATGGTGATTTTATCAGTTTTTTAAATATGTGACAAATGCCAAATGAGAATTAGGAATTCAAATGGCTAAAAGTTTTATAAACAATTTCAAAGTGAAGTCCTAGAAATTGATGAACAACGCCAATCAAATTTAAGTTGAGGTTGAAATGTTTTTAAACAACAAATGATCACTGAACAGAATTGTGGGTTCATGTTCATGGTAAGCAGCAAATGAATTGATAGTCTTAACGTCTTAAAAATATCATAAAATTTGGATTGTTTCCACAATAGATTCTATTTTCAATTAAAACTTGACAAATCTAGTTAACAAAATGGGGTAGATTTAACATATGAATATCCTTGATTCCACTGATTTCTCCATTAGAATTCTGCAGAACATAAGCGAGATCATTTGAGGTTGCACACTCCATGATTTTGTCTTTATTTTCTAATCTCGTAAATTATTACTATTTCATTTCAAGAAAAAAAAAGAACTTTTTGATAATAAATAGTAGGTATAAGAATAAGAGTTTTGAGTAGTTTTTTGCTATTAAAAATTATTTTTCAAATATAAAATGGACAATTTAATTTCACTCTTGTAATCAACAGTGTTATTCATTCAAAGGTTCAACTTCCGCCGTTTTATTCAATGGGCAGCATTTTACCCCTTGAAAGGATAAAATACAAACAAAGCATGAAAGAGCAAACATGAAGAGAGTCGTCAAGTCGTCAGCCCATGAACGAATAATATTTCGCTTTGAAGTGAACTTTTTCAAATTATTTATTTTATTTTTGCCAATTTAGAAAAGAAAATAAAGTGCAATTTTTTTTTTTCATGTATAATATTTTTATTTTTATATTTTCAGTTGGAATTTTTTTTTTTTTTTTGTGGTTTTGTGTTAAAGCGAAATTTAGTTCCTGCAACTAATTTACGCCGAATGAGGTATTGCCGCGAGCAAAATATGCCTAAGGGATCGAAGGGATGCAAGGGTATTTAAGAGTAGCAACTGAGGCGAGTGAAGCCTCAAGTAAAGTGCCCAACCGTGCGTCCAACCGCAGCAAAGTCAGTCAGCCTTTTTCACCGAATGATGATGATGTTTTCTTTTTAATTTCATATTTTTTTGTTTCCTTTCATTTTTGGTGAAAACAGAGAAAAATTGAAAAACCTGCAGTAACACACAGCACACAGTCGGTCGGGATGAAAAGGACTTTGTTCCTTTATATTTTCACACACACACACACACACATACACACCCATACACATATGAATTACTAACTCATTTTTGTGTTTGAATCTGGAATATTATTATTTTTGCGCTGTAATAAACCTACTAAATTCTATTTAATTTTTATGCTGAGCACCAACCAACAACCATCCAGCCAAGAGCAACAATAACATGAGGAGGCTCCTCATCACCGTTTAACAAATGGGCACCGCATGAAAGTCAAAAGCCTAGCAAAAGAGGCCTAAATACATTGGATGGATAGGGAAGGTATAGGGACAGAGCATGCCCTCAAACCATGAAAATGAAAATTATGAAAATGTGCGCCACACCAGAAGAAAATGAAAGAAAGAAAAGGCATAAAAATAAAAAATTTAAAAATAAATGGAAAAATAGAAAAACCATAAAAAAAAAAAAACAAAAATGAATGAGAGAAAGAATGGAAGAAAAGAAAAGCAAAGTAAAGCGTTTGTTCCATGGTAGCAAGCAAATGTGTAGAAATCCTTTTTGATATAAAAGTTTTTAATCAAATTATGTGTGCAACTAAATGTGAATTTTGTTCACTGTGTTTTCTGTTTATATTGTATTGTAGTTCATAGTACTATGTCTGGATATAAAGGGAAAAACCTTAATATCATCACAGCACAACACAAAGAAATGTGCACACATAATAAAAGAAAAAAAAAAGAAGAAAAAAATGTCTGCTAAATAAATTCTAACTCACAAATTAAGTTAAGTATAAAGAAAAATAAGTAGCTGCTACTGCTGCATTGTAGTATAAATTTACTCATTCTTATTTACTTTTTTTTCCTTAGTAAACCATGTCACGCATATAGGCGATTGTTGCTTTGTACTACTACTACTACTACTACTATGCAGTAGTATTTTCATCTCTTGCTACACGACTCCTTTCCGTTTTAGTCCTTATTGGAGTCACTTTCATTAATTTCTGAAATGTCAACAACTAATCTTCCAATTTGTAATTCTCTTCTTTTACTAATTCTACTCTTCTTACAGTTACCACTTAATACAAATCATCAGACAGTGGCGTTTTATAAAGTTCTTTCAATTTTAGGGATTCTGAATGTAAAAACTTTTAAAAGCGTTTCTCTTTCATAATCGAATGCTGCCTCATTATCAAACATTGGCTGATTTCAAGAAAAATTAACGAATTGTAGGATGACACTTTCGTCATGTAATTAACATTTGGTCATGTGGTTAACATTTGATCATGTAGTTAACACAGTTCACTGCTTTGATTTTGGAAAATGACGAAAATTATTTGCTCTATTCACACCAAACACCTTCCAGACTATGCAAGACTTTGCCTGAAAATTTCATAAAAATCGGTTAAGCGGTTTCGGAGTCCATAAGGAACAGACACACAGACCCACAGATATAGCTTCGCACGGATTGGATTCACCCATATCTTTTTAATGACTTTTTTATCAAGTAATTTTTGGCACACAAGTTTTTTTGTTTTTCTGTATTTAGCAAAAACAAATAAAATTTTGGGTTGCGCTATTTTAGTTAATTTTTTGTAATATACAGTTAGGAGTTGTTATTGTTTGTTAACATGCCGGATCTCGGGAAGGGGGACACATATCGAGACGAAAACTATCCAATATTCAAGCCAGAAACCAACCATACACATTCACAAAATTTCAATGCAATCAGATGAATGGTATGACAGCGCATGACGCACGAACAAACAAAACACTAATTTTTTATAAATTAGAAGATACAGATGATTTTAGGGAAACTTACGAAGAATTTTTGCAGATGATGTTGTTGTTGTTTCGAAGACATAGACGCCAAGTGATTTGCGCGATTTGAAAACAGTTTTAGTTTGTTGCCCTGAAGGATGGTGTATCACTGGGATCACAATGGGCCAACTATGACCTAAGTGAGCTGATTTTTAACAATATCTACTAGGATTCTCTCTAAGATTAGATTTGATTAGATTAGAAGAGGGATGGGAACTATTACACCTCATCATTGCTGCCACGTATGGGCCTATTGTGAGAATCCCACCAATAAAATTACAGTTCCTTTGAGATACTAGTATTCATGAAGAATTCCAAAACTTTCTTTGGAGGCATGAGTTCAATATCATTTGGTTAATGGTTGCCCAAATAGCGGAGTCTGGTCCAACTTAGGCCCTCACAGTGGCAAAGTAAATGCTCTGCTATTTCCTCTTCTATCTTATCTAATCTAATCTAACATTTTATGGTTTTGGCGATATGTCTTTAACTTTTTTTAACTCAGTTTTATTCCTTTATTCTTGTACACATTTATCTTAAGACTAAGTTGGTTATGTATTCATTATTCATTAGTATCCAACATTCGATATATCCCCTTAGCAATGCCACTGTTTAAAAACAAACAAAATCTAATAGTAGAAACTTCTCTCTATACTTAGTACTACTACTATACAATTTTCTTGCTACACTCAATATTCTTCTCATTCCCTTTTTCACTCCATTTCATTTTCCCTACAAATGGCTTGTTTTACAAATCCTGTTTACTTTGTCAACATGTGTTAATGCCGTTTGTAATCCTACAAAAATCGAAGACCAGCTGATATCGCGCCAAAATTTTGGTTTTTGTTTCAATCCATAGAGTTTGTCCTTACTCACCACCCTTAAGCTATTTATTTTTTCTTAATTTTCTTATTGGTTTTTCTCTGTGTTTTTTATTTGTTTTCTTTACTTTTGGATAAGTTTCTCAGTCTCTGACTGACCACTATTCCAGTGACATTCGAATTCGTCGTTTCGTCTTTTTTTTATTTCGTGCGATTAACTTGTCACTAAAATATCAAGGATAATTGATCAGGCATAGTAAATACTCAGTATTGAGGCTGCTGCTAAGAGTGGCTTGAATAATTGCTGACAATTTGTTGGTTGTACTTACGTTTAAAAAGAAATCTTATATAATTGGTGATATAACATAGTAGTAAAATAAGGTCAAATAAAACTAAGAAACTAAATTGATTGATTGATTCTCATTTGCCATTGGTAAAATCAGTCTAGTTGGATCAATACTTTGGTAAATACAATTTCTATTCCATACAATTTCAATACATTTTGATTAGAATTAGCAAGAGGTGATTTAAATGATTTTTTCATATAAGAATTTCTTACTAACTGAACTTAAATATTATAGAGATTTTCACCCTGTATTCAGCATTATTCATAGTGCAATGAACTCTGTTCAAGTTTCCTGTCAATTTCCTTACTTCCTTCCGTCACATTCCCCTCTTAATCGAAAAAATAACCATCAAAAATACACACACACTCCAATGCACAACAAAAATACTCATGATGATTATGATGATGATGATGATGATGGACCTTAGTAAAAGTCATTAAAACTGCATGAATATAATTTTCCTTTTGATTTATAAGCAACCATTTATTTATTAAGAATACATACTTTGGCATATGGCAGGCGACAATGATGTGTGTGGCATTGTGTGTGTGTGTGTGTGTGTGTGTGTGTGTGTGTGTGTGTGTGTGTGTTTCTGGACACACACTGAACAGTAATTTTCATATACTCGTATTATCTGCAATACTGAAGAAATATCAGGCCTGACTGAAATCAATTCCATTAGGATTATGAATGCAAACGTCGACTTATGAATGCCATAGAAGATAATGACAATTATGGGTAGAAGAATATGTAAGATGCTTCCATAGAACAAACACGTTTATGTGCAAACATTTAGCGGCTTTTATGAAAGGGTGGGTGGATGGATATCAGAGAGTCTTAGTAATAAGTATAATGAATGCATGCAACAAATAAAAATGTGATGCATCCATCCAACCATCCACCCCCAGAAAGAGAAGAATTAATAGACCACAGGACATAACTTAAAGAAAAAGTAATAATAATGATGATGCACGTAGTAGCCAAAATGGTAAAAATTTCTAAGCGTATCTAAATTCATAAATCCGACAAGAGTGTCCATTTGCGTAACCGTCTGACGTCTGTCATATTTCATAGTAATCATTAGCGAAGTACAGTGATAATTGTGCAGCAACAGGGGCGCACAGACAGCACCCTCTCCTCATCCTTGGCAAATGGATCAACTCCAAAAATGGAATGCAGCTGAGTCCAAGAATATGACAAAGTTGTTGTGCACTTAACTTTTTGACATGGGGTGACTTGAACTGTGGTTGAGACTGAGACTGAGAGAAGCGAAAGATAATGAGGATTGCTGAAGATGCCTTTGAAAATCCCTTACGCGTGTCGGTATTTATAATGTGCAGTCGACTTTTCGGCGTTTAAACATGCATTTAATGCGTCACATGATGCCTAACTCACACACACACAATCATTTATCCTCTCACTTTATTCATCTTCATCCCCTTGCCACATCTGACGCATCTGTTGGTAGTTGGTAGTTTGAATAACAAAACTTTTCTCCATCTCCATATGTTTGGTATACTTTTCAATTGTTTAGAGGGCGGCATTTTTAAAACATATCCCCCGCTCCGCGCTTTGTGAAAGATGCCTTTGAATAATGTCTTTTTCTGTGGCAACATCTGCTGTGCGTATAAGTGTATGTCAATGAGCGGTGCGAAAACATTAGAAAATTTACATAGACATTACATTTTCAACACAATTGCCAATTTTTCAAAAGAAGTGTTTATATCTATCATGTGGGCTTAGTAGTATTCGAAAAAAGTTATAAAGAAAAATTTCTTAAAAGAAAAATGAAAGAATATGAAGGGTGAAAAAGTGAAAGTCTAAACGGTTTTACTATAAGTAGTATTGTATAAAACAATTGTTGAGTGCCTATTTATCTTAGTCAAGAAATTGGTGAAAGATACATTTCAATGGTATTTTAATACCTTTTACCCTACATATACTTACATATGTACATATGTAGTGTTTTATTTTGTCTTGAATTTTATAACATAAAGAACCATGCAACGAAAACCCTATTCGTGGAAATGCGAGTTCTTTTTTTCTCGTTCGGAATCTTCTCTTATTTTTGAGCCATTAGGTTCCAAAAAAGTTTGTACAAAATCCATTGAAATTATTGTTGCAATCTTCAGATATTTGAGTGGACCACGACATTTTAATGGGAACAGCAATTTTCAGAGCGAAACAACTATTTTGAGATCGAAACAAAAATTTTGATCGCGAACACAGTTTTTAAGTCCGAATTAGTCCCAACACTCTTCACCTAGTCAGAATGTTCCGATCACTGGAAGAGGCGCTCGCGTGTGCACCCAGAAACCTTACGGCCCATTGTGATGTCTGATTATTGATTGTAAAGGAGTATGTGGGGCGGGGGGGTTATTGTTGCTTTATCTGCAAGGAGGCTGGAGCTTGTACGACTGTATCCATGGATGCTGCTGCATGTACCACTGCAGCTTCGCGGCACGGGTTAGTGGTCCTTGTAATGGTTGATGCCGTTGTGGGAGAGGGCATTAGGGTAATCAGTTGCAATGAAACCCATACAGCATTTATTTTCAAATAATATAATTATCTTTTTTCATAAGTTTCATATATGTAAGTTTTGGAGTACTGAAGTTACCATTCTGTTATACTTTAAATATAAATGTGTAAATGAGGAGATAAATAAGTATATAATACTTACATACTACATACATACATACATACCTTTGCAAGTTTTTGCATGATTTCAGTTTCTGCTCTATAGACGCACCGAGTTGAATTAGTCAAACGATCATCAAAAGTCACCATTTTTGCAACAAAAACAACAAACTTAGGTTTTTTCCATTCACTTTTTCTTTGGTCTCTGCTTTGACGACGCTTCGAAACGCTGAGTTGACGTAAGTATATCGATGCTTTTGCGACGGCAGAGGTATAATTGAATGCACTTTAATTAAAAAACACAATTTTTGTTTGTTTTATGAACTTTTTAAGCATATTTTTATTAAAGTGTGTTGAATGGATAATAGGATTTACTAATTGCATAGTTCAGCAAATTGATTTTTATTAAAATTCAATGAAATATTAAAGTAAACAACTAATTTGGATTAATAAACTGCGCTACAAAGTATATTCTATTAAAGTTTAATGAAATGTCAATTATTTTATTATTTTTAATAAATTTATAAACCAAATTTCATGAAAACGTTCAAGCGACAAATAAATGAACCACAATACTGAGAAGATCAAATTTGAGTAGTTGATTAGTGTGGTGTGTGATTTGTCAAGTGGTGAGAATTTGTTATTGCATACTTTGACTTAGCTCTGAGAGGAGAGAGAGCATTAAGAGTAATTTACCTAACTTTAGCTTTTCATGTTTTTTCATGATTTTGCATGTCTCTACATGCCCTTGCAAGTTTTTGCATGTCTCTGATTTTAACTCTGCCGAAGCTACGTGATGCTTTGCTGATTCATTTTAATGCTGTTGCGCCGGCAGAGCCCCAATCAATAAATGATTATTAATTAAAATTAGAAATATTTTATAAGTATGTACATATTAACAGAATAAAAAAAGTTTTGTTTACTAATTTATTACTAAAATTATTTATTAAACAAACAACTCAACATGATTTTAAAGTGTATTGAATGGGAAATGTGATTTCCTAACAAAGCAGTTCGTCAATTTGATATTGTATTGAATTTCATGCAGAAATTAAGTTTACAAATGGATTTGCATTAAGTTACTTCACTACAAACACTTTTCTTAAATTATTTTAATTAAATATTAGCAATTTTATGATTTTCAATAAATAATTTAATCAAACTTCACAAAAACGTTTAAGCGACAAAGAAGCAAAGAAGTGAACTACAACTACAAACTGAGAAGATCAAATGGAATGATTGATTATCGTGGGAACTTTTGAAAAGTGGTGAGAATTTGTTATTGCATTCTTTGACATTGACACTCTGAGAGAAGAGAGAAAATAAGTATGTGTAACAATTGGAAGTAATGTGACATAAGTGAAGGTGACAAAACTATTAATATTTGTTATTGTTGCGTGGTATATAAAAACAAAGAGCGCAAGAGAGTGATGCGTACATACATATTAGCATAAAGTGAAAAAGCTGCGCTCTGAGTAGAAGATCCAAATCATCCAATTTAAAACATATGCACAAACAAACAAGAGCCCGAAGCAATTGTTGCAAACAATTAAACACTCACCCAGTTGAATGAGACAAGTGATCATCAAATGAGATGACAGAAGTCACCACTATTGCAACAAAAACAACAAACACTTAGTTTGGTTGACACTTCACTATTTCATGAATTTTCATGTCTTTGGTCTCTGCTCTGCCGACGCGTCGCAATGTTGCGATGACTCATAATAATCGCTGTTGCGCCGGCAGAAGCCAAAATAGTTGAATGCATGTTAATTATTATCACATTTTTTGCAGATTTAACAAAGTGTAAAAAGATTTCATTTTAAACCCAGAAATGACACAAACTTCTTTTACAAAAGTATTTAAAAAAATCCATTAAGTAAACAGAACAATATGATTTTCAAGTGTATTGAATGGATAACGGGACGTACCAACAGCGCTGTTAAGCATTTTGACATTGCATTGCATTTCAAGGTTAATAAATGATTTCCTCTAAGCCACTGCACAAGAAACATTGTCACACACTTTTCACGCACTTTTCTACTAGACTTTTAATTAAATATGAATTTATTTTGATAATTTTTAATAAATAATTTAATCAAACTACAAGAACACGTCTAAGCGACAAAGAAGTGAACCACAAACTACAAACTGAGATGATCAAATTTGAGTATTTGCATGGTAAGATTGATTGGCGTGGGAAAATGTGTCAAGTGGTGAGTATTTGGCTAAGCTCTGAGAGGATAGAGAACATAATTTAGAGCATTGCAGACATTGTGAAGGTGAAATTAAACTAGAGTAAACAGTTGTTGTTGATAGGCATAACAAAAAGAGCGTGAGAGAGTTGAAGAACAAGAGAAGATTCAATGACACCAGTGGAAAATTTAATGTGCTAAATAAAAATGGTAAGCCATAATAGATCTGCGATCTAAACGGGTGCAAGTTGTGTATCATTTCCTTGAATCTTAGCCTACTTCTTATTTGAATAAATGAATTTATAACTTGGCAAGTTTTAATAGTCAATAAAAATGGTTGATAAACTGTCGTGTGTTTAGAAATAAACTTCAATGAGTATGAACAATATAATAAAGAATTCCTGCTGTGTAAGTATCTTTAGTCGTAACCAATAATCAATAACATATACAAAGAAATATTTACGTATCCACCATAAACCAATTCTCGCATTGAACTGAAAAATTTAATTGTCTTACAAGTCAACATCATTGAGTGAATACTGAAAAGTGTCTGAAAACATGATTCAATCAAACTCAAACCAAACCAAGCCAAGCCAAGCCAATCTAATTCCAAGCAACCACCTGGTGATGTCGCCACGTGTCAGTAAGCATTACTCAAAGGGAAATACACACACTTTTCGAATATTATTGTTGTTTTTGTTGCTGTTGTGAGTATTTTTAAATTTAAACATCCATGAAATAAAATATCTCATACGAGACGAAGCTCATCCATACTACATAACACCACACCACACCACACTATGTATGTAAGATGCCACACTCCACACCACCACCAAAGAGTCTCAATTCCCACAAACAAGGTCTTTGTTCAAGTATTGTTGTGTATTGAATTTAATAGAAAAATGTTATTTTAATACAGACGTACGTCGTCGTAAAACGACCTCCCTTCCTCCCACTTTTCTCCCCAACTTCTTAAGACCATTGCGCCATGTGCCATTAAAAAGAAAAGCAACGCATAAAAATTGTATCAAGGTCCATTGATGCAGCTCTCACAGCATGGATTCTTCGGTCGGGTTCATCGTCATGCTAAAGTAAAGGTGAGTTGACTTCGACTTTGAGCACTTGCACGCGCAAAGACCAACAGCGAAGCATCTTCAGATCCCAAGAATCAAACAAAGAGTTATCGCGTTATATCGTTTAAATGGAAATTGTTGTAGTTGTTGTTGGTTCGCGTCTCCCTATTGAAATCAGCTTCGAGTGTCAATTGTATTTTTCACTTCACTAAACAAATACGCATATCATTGTAAAGCAGAACACCAAAGGAAGGAAGCCATCAACAAAAGAAAAACAGGAGAAGTCGATGGAACATTTGACGACAAGTGACATTGGCTGTCAACGCTGTGGATTGGCAAATACTTACAATACTAAAAGGTAGGTGGCTACTTAAAGGAACACCATTCTCAATGGGGTGTTCCATTATGGTGATGATGGGTTGCAACAGTTGTACATTGTATGTGATGACAATCAATCGTGATGAGTGCAAGGTGGAGGTGATGTTTTGGGAGTAAATATTTCAAATAGAGTTTAATGGTTTCTTGGAATATTGGAATATATGAATGAATACATTTTAATAGTAGCCTCCCAAAAACTGCCAAAATGAGGCGAGCAATGCGGTATATTACGCTAATCGAGGCCCATGCCGAGACAGTAAGCATGAACTTCCTTTCTACTTCCTTTTACTATGAAAAAAGCGATGCAACTCTTCTAATTCTTTCCTAGCACTGACAAAGTTTGTGGCATTATCGGACCAAATGAATCTAGTTGTGCCACGTGTTGATATGAAACGCTTCAAAGCAGAGATGGCAAAAAACATGCAAATGAGTGTCTCGCTCAAAGCAAGCACGAGGAACGAACAATGCGTTTGTGAAGAATTTCAACAGAGAGCAGCAATAGGCATGAGACCGATGTATGCGAACAGTCAAGGATTCAG
This sequence comes from Amiota mariae, assembly GCA_035041805.1. Classification (NCBI taxonomy): domain Eukaryota; kingdom Metazoa; phylum Arthropoda; class Insecta; order Diptera; family Drosophilidae; genus Amiota; species Amiota mariae. The sequence continues at coordinate 9,145,113 of JAWNKV010000337.1, forward strand.
GAATTCCCTTCACTACAGTCACAAGCTAAACGAATCGTTTCATGATAAAACCAAATATTCAAAAGCAGAGCAAACCGTCATCAGAAAACAACAAACTTTCATGAAAAAAAACTAAATGTCAGTACTGAACAACAATATGAAGCAATAAAACTATAATAGATTGCAAGCGAAAACGTCTTTTTTGTTGTTGTATGACTTCTGTTTAAGCAGACGAACATAGAAATGTATACATATACACAAAAGACCTTTTCTATACGATTTTGTGTAGACATGACAAACAAGAGTAAATAAAAATTCAATGTACTACATGCATACACACACACAGGCTCATAAGCAAACATTATGCTCACACGCAAATGATATGCTCGCGAGCGATAGAAATAAACACAAACCCCTCGTAAAGGTATTGTAGGCATCCACGTTAAATAGTGAAACAACTTGTGCTTCAGAGACTATAAACAGAGGCTTGGTTTCACAAAGTGAAAACGAAACATTCCCTGCACATCTCAGCTTCAAAGTTCTCAGAAAAGTTGCTGTGGATAGGGTTCACCAACTCCTTTCAAACTGCCTTGGTTAAGAAGCAGATGAAAATGTTGAGGTAACATTTCTGAGGTGATCTATTGCGCACTCCGTCTTTTAGTAAAAGGGGCCACAATAGTAAATGCAAAAGAATCTTGGATTCGATACTTAGGCAGATCAGATCAGACATGATATGCGAGGCTAAGCTATGCAACAAATGATACACTCCTTTAACACACGCCTCACAGACTGTCATGCTACCCATTGGTCAAAATAGCAAACGTATGGAAACCACTGACCTCCATGATGAAGCTTTCAACGAAAGTAGATGATAATGGAGAAAGTGAATGGGTGCTCCTTGGGTAAAATGACAAGCTTCAAAGCCAAGAGTAGAGTTTTTCAAGCGACCACCAACTCGAATCAAACCTTGTTTAGTTTTGTAAAAATTCTCTGATTATCTTAAGGGACCCGAAAGCCACAAATGGTTTACTTCCAAATTAGTTTGTTGCTTATTAAAATAATATTCTGCTGTCCTTTTGGTTATATAAGTATTAAATGCCTTAGTCTTAATTCAGTAGAAGGATATAACATTCAAGTTTGACAATCACCCAAGCCACGAACGCACATTCATTTAAATAATTCCATTTTAATCCCAAGTTTTCTAATTTGAGGAAGCGACCGCAAGACCAAGATGTGATAACAAAACAAACTAAGACGATAACAAAAATTTGACTTAAAATTAACCATTAAGTAGTATGAATTCTTGTTAGTTTTCATATCCTCTACTTATAGAGAAATGTATTTAATTTTAATGGATTTAGTGGAACCTGAAATATTTGGTCATTCTCCAGGTTAAGAGTTAAAGAACTTTACCCAAAATTATCAATTCTGTTTAGTATTCAAACTGTTAGAGTATAAAAAGTTCATAGCAATAGAAATCATGTTCCAAGTTTAAAGCAAAAACTAGCACATTTTCGGTTTGGTGTCTAACATCAGAGTTAAACTAACCGAAGCACTTAACCAAAAGTGACCAAGCAATCGACCAAATCCGGAGTCATTCGCACCGACCAAACCTGTAACCTAAACTACAAACCAAACAACATATCAATGAAGTTTTTTTTTTTTTTTTTCTTTTTATGGTATCATCGTAGTAGAGAAACGTACTTAGTTTGGAGTTAGACAAATACATTGAAAATTTAACTTCAAACTTAACTGAGTAGTCAGGGGCACTTGGCAAATATACGCTTCAACTCGTTTACTCAACTATGAGGGTAGTTGAGTATAGACTGACTAAACCAAGTAGAGAGAGATCGTCATTAGCAAAAACCCGCAACCAAATGTGCTTAGGCCTGGATGAATGAATGAATGAATGAATGACTGAATCTATGTATGGATGGATGGATGGATAGTTGGATGAATGTACGAATGAATGAATGACCGAACAAAACAAGAAAGAGGAAAGAACAGTAGTCTGTAGATGTTGTTTTCAACGTTGATGACGATGAGAAATAAAGTTTTGGGGGCTCCATTTCAATAACTAAAGTAGTAGAGTTGCTGCTGCTGCTGCTGCTCAGTGAAACGTTGTTGTTGTAGCAGCCGCTCAGTGTCATTCACTTGTGGTTTAGGACCAAACGACGACGATCCACATGGATTTGAAAGCCACAGAAGATGGTTGGGCTGATTGAACCCCCACCCGCCCAAATCCAGTCATCTACATACATGCAACAACAATGACCATTCACACTAGAAATATTTCAAAGAATGAAAATATCACACAAAAACACTATCACTATCACATAACAACAGTGACACACAGGATACGTACGAATGCCTTTGCCACACTTCTATTCTATTGGATTGATGTGCGGATAGCGGGTGGTAGGTGGTAAATTGTGGCATATAGGACTAAAATGGTAGCTTACCAAAAATGCCTTGGTGACAATTGAAAATCCAATAAAGGTCTCTGTAGCTATTTTAATTTAAAAGCTATGCCTAATCACAAAAACCGGCGACGTGGCCAACACACACACACACACACACACACACACACACACACACACACACAAACACACAAATAGAAACACAGATACTCAACTCAACACAACTGAACACAAAAATTGAAGTAGAATTAAGTATTCATACTCGCACACAGATACTAATATGAGTCTGATGTAACACACACACTCAGATATTTGTTTGTATTTGTATCACTTGGTTTTTCGTTAGTCAAAATATTGAAGTAATGAACTGTTGCCCAAAAGGTCTGTCTATCTAACAGTTTCTAGGTTAGGTTGCTTTTGGTCCTTTAGTCTATCAAAAGTCTCACAACACACAACTTTACCACGATTTAATGAGAACATAAATTTCTTTTGTGCCATAATTTTTGATTACTTGCTGCTGTCCACTTGGGTTTGTTTCACCTAACCTAAAAATTTTTGGTAAAAGGCATTTAAGAATTATGCTTATGCCTTTGGCATAGTTTCATTGGAACTTATCTGTATATTTAAGATACGAGAGTTAATGAAAAATCCAAATGAGTAACATTCTAACTGTCCATAAATCCATAAGTAGGTTAATGGTTTGTACACTGAAGGATTTTGTACTAATCACTTTAAAACTAATAAATTCTAGTAAAAGTAAAAAACAAGCACAATTTGATGGCAAATCAATCAAAGTCATTCATCATTATAAATGTTAAGCATAACAAAGGATACGAAAAAAAAAACCAAATGTACTTACTTTTACTTATGTCGAAGTTGTTGAAAACAGATACAATTGGGGAAAAACAAAAACAAAATAGAAGAGAAATTCTAATTGAAATGCAATTTTTGGAGAAACAACAAGGAGCTCGTTAAGTTTCAGTGCGTAAATGTCAAACAAGTGAATAAAATACAGTCTACAAATGGACAGAAAGGAAAACCAAAGTTAGAATGAAACAATAAGCAATGCAAGTAGTAGCTATTACTAGGCTTTGTTACAAGTATCTACCAGGCAAGGCAAGGCAAGGCAAGGCAAGACAAGGCAAGACAAGTTTTGAATTTAAGTGTAAAATCAAAAAGACAATAGAAACGAAAGATACTTACTCGTACTTCAACATGCTAGTAGGATTCATTTTGATTTTGAAATTGTCTGTTCGAATTTTACTTGTTTGTAAGTTCAATGAGACAAGAAGGTGGTAATGTAAATCAGCTTTAGCTTTAGCAAAACACATGAGCCAATTCTCATTGGTACTGGATATTCGTCGGTGGTCGACACATTTATGGCTGAGTGATTTTTCGATTATCATTTGCACGCCTTGGGTGACAAATGAGAATGAACTAAGAACAAGAAGAGAGGAGAAGAGAAGAGAAGAAAGTTCAAGTGATTGAATGAACAGTACAAATGAATGAACGAACGAACGAATGAACGAAGATTTGAACAATTGTACTCGTATTGTAGTTGTGATGAGCTGCGGTTATATTTTTGGTCTCCTACTGGTTGTTTACATGTGAAAGATGTTGTTCAATGATGTAACTAACATTATTGATGTGAGTTTGAAGGATTTGTCTGAGATGCTATCAAGCGTAATTTACAGGTGTTTATAATCACTGACACAATAGACAGGATGTATAAGGACATAAACACACAGACAGACTGTCGTAGTATATATGAACATACTAAATACAAACAAATAAATTGAACGATGCAAGACGAATGACAGTCAATTTGTGTGTGTTTGTGTGGATAATCAGAGACATGCCTGTCCAATGCATGAATGAATGCATGCATTGTTTTTGGATTGTCTGTGGAAAGTGGTCATGGTTGCCTTTGACCAAAAAACCTACACAAATACACATACATTAACCAACAGTTCATATCAAAAATATGTTGCTAAGCTCTAAAATTGAGTTCCATAATAATCAAATTGGGAATTCACAGTTGACAGAATTAATAGCATATCAAGTGATAACTTCCCGGTCTGATGATGGAAACACCACTTTTTTTGGTCAAATTTTCAAATTTTATTCATCAACGTAGTCTCCATTCAGTTCAGTGCATCTCTAGCATTTCGGTACCTTTCTTGAAGAATGATTTATCTTTGGCCTCAAAATAGGCGTTTATTTCGGCGATCATCTCCTCATTCCAGCTAAATATCTTGTCGACGAGCATTTTTTAAGATCTGCGAACAGGTAAAAGTCTCTGGAGAATAGGATCGATTCGGAAGAAATTAAAATTGTAATTTGTGCTATTCTGCCATCGCAACCAAAAAATTGTGACACGATGCATTGTCTTGGTGAAAGATCACTTTCTTTTCAAGGTAGTAGAAAATAAAATTTTGTACCTATCCGAAAATACGGGTCAGGTTCACCGGATGCTGTCCACTTAGTTGACTGCCGATTTAACTCTGATGTATAAATGTGGATCCAAGTTTGGTCCAATGTTACATATCGACGCAAAATATCTTCTTTAATTTCGACGAAACAGCTCCAAAGAGCACTCGTTATTGTATTTGGTATTCTATACTGTTAACACACGCGACACACACTTCGAAAACAGTATTCTTATAGACAAATGCTCTTACAAAAGAAAGCCTACACATTCCCTTAATAAACACTGTATTCATACGACAGCTAAGTCGGAATTCACTGAGATCGGATTGACTCAACCCGCATGTGTAAAAATTTTTTCAATGCACATTGAACACACGAAGCAAGTTCACTAGGCTCGCATTTTAAACTCGACGTTAATTGTGTAATGCGTAATGAAATGTAGTGTAAACGCTTAGCATTGAAAATGTTGTTGGCTCAACTATTTTAATTTAATTTTCCAAATGATTTTGAGAATTATATACTGAAAAAATGTTAAAAAATGAAGATATGATATATTTAAATGTTATTTTTTGCAATGTGTTTTTTAAAAAGTAACTTATTTTGATGAGAGACCACATTATATTTTATGAATATGGAAACTCTGCACTATAAATAAACATACTTAAATTCGGTCTCAATAAGCACGCAATAACTTTGAAGGCATTGTTTGAACAACAAAAAAAAAATGTGCCTGAGTCAATCCGAACTTAGTGAATTCCGATTTATGTGTCGTATAAGCTTAGTAATATTTAGAGTGTCAGCTATCTTCTGTGACTTCACTTTACGGTTTGTCAAAATGATTTTGTGGACTTAGTTGATATTTTCTGCTGTAACCACCTCTTTTTATGGACGACCAGAGCGTGTCGCATCATTGTTGTTCGTAGGACCACGTTTACATTTAGCAAATCATTCAATAATGGTCAATTTTCTTGGTGCAGAGTCTGGATAAAACTTATAAAGCCAAGCTTTTGTTTCAATGGTGTTTTTGCCATCAAAAATCAATTTTTGATAAACATCCGAAACTCATTTTTATCCATTGTTTTGTAAAGAAGAAAAGTTGCTCCACTAAAATATCTGTATGTAGTAAAGTAAATAGCAGATTGTAATGATTTTTTTACAGATATCTTTAGTACTTCTTCTTAGTCATAGTCTTGTCATATTTTGCGTTTGATCTCCTTGTACGATGTCTCCATGTTTTTGCTGCATAGGTCTGATTTCATCGTATTGCATCAAGTTTAAAGTGACCTTTCTGACCCAATCTTCACTATCTCTATTGCGTGGTCTTTGGTCTCCCCAACACGTTTACGTACCAGCGTATGCGGTTTTCTGGGAGTTTTTATGTGATACTTCCTCGAATATGTTTGCTCTGAATCTTGTCAGGTAAAGTCACACCACTAGTCCATCTTAGCATGCGCATTTCCAAGAACTCTGAAGCATACTGCAGGGCAGGTGTGACTACAGCGTTAAATGTTAGAATGTAATTATGAAATAATATTATATACATAATTTTGAAAGGCACTGTGCTCTCTTTTTTGCAAGTATATTATGAAGTAAATTTCTTTAAATATATGAATGTATTTGAATTATATATATGCCTCAATGCATTTTGCCTAATATTTAAGGCCATAATAATTGTTTGCTTCAAATAGTGCGTATGCGTAATAATATTAATGCAAGATAAATACAATTAACATGCGATTTTAAGACAATGACACGCGTGAATGGTTTATAGCAAGTGAATATGTGTTAAATAGTGTGTATGAGAAAGGGGAAAAGTGAAGATGTATCCATGTACTCGTATGTATGTACATATTTGTGTGTTTTAATTACAACTATAGATGCGTGTAAATCTGCAAATAATATGAGGAATATCCTTGCTGGCATGAATACGTTAATTGTTCAATGATAACGATAACGTTCACATAGAAATACATAAGCATGTATATCGAAAGCTATGAAAATCCTTTAAGGACTTGCTTTATACTATGTACCATTGCAATATCAAACATACACATATACACACAAAGACTTCAATCTCAAACACACAAGAAGGGCAACTCTTGATGGATTTTGTTGAATGTTCAATTGACAAATTAAATTGGTTATTGATGAATGTAAATTTGCTGTTGTATGCACAGCAACCATCCATCCATCCATCCTTCTAAGTATGTAAGTTTGCTTGTAAGTGTGTGTATCTATGTGTGTGTGTGTGTGTGTGTGTGTGAGATTTCATACATATGACAAACATTTGCAGCAGCATTTTAGGCATGCGACTCACTCTCAATTTTTCTCCATCCATCTACAATTGAATCTATAATGAAGTAAGTGCATAATGGAAATTTCAAAAGCCAATTTTGTAATAATTTAAATTGAATATTTATGTTGAAGCTTTATGTGCATCTACTACATACATGTATGGTAAGTGTATATACGTATCTTTGTATATACTCGTATATACAATATTTAGTTGTTTAGTTGTAATATGCATGCAATGCATGCATACGTATGTCTCGAGGCATTTTAAAGCTTATGAACTAAACTGAAATGAACTTCATAGAAATATATGAGTTTATTTTTGATTGTTAGCCAACTTCAACTGTCATAACATGATGAAATTATCCTTTTGTTTATTTTGTATATGGCTTATGTAAATACAAAATACATATTTGCTTACATACACATGAATGGACAAATGTATTGATGTATGTTTCATTATAGTTTAATTTTTTTTATTTTTTATTTTTTATTTTTTTTATTTTTATTTTTTTTTTTCATATGTGAAACAACAATCATCAACACATATCATAGTAAGTATACTCATATACATGTATCTAAACTATAAATAACTATGATGCAAATACATTTTGAAAAATTGATTTGCTATTTTTACTTTGTTATTGTTTATTGCCATTTTACTCTTCATCTTTCTGATATTTATTTTGTTTTCCTTTTAACCATTCATTCTCTTTATTCTTACTAGTATATTATAATATAATCTATGATTTAGTAAAGCTTCATAAAACACATTCTGATGAAAACAAAATTCATTTAGAAACAAGACCTCAAGGCTATTGAGATATATTATTGTATTTTAACTCATACTGTGGAATTTATCTATGTTTGGTCAGTGCACAGTTTTGTATTTACAATACATTTATTGTGAGTATGTATGATGCATATTTCTGTTGTTAATAAAAATTCATTCTTTACAGATGAAAATATTTTGAAAACCATAAATTTAATTTTACTATTGGTTTGCTAATATGGTAAATGCTAAATGAGTTTTTGATAGCTTTGCATATAACTAAAATGATTAAATTGGATTACAATTTATGTAAAAGAAAATGGTAAAGAAAATATTGCTAAATACACATAGATAAGGGAAAATGAAGGCATAAAGGATCAAAAGGCTAAAATTGTTGACATTTTATCATCTCATAGTAGCTACAACTGAAAGCTTTTAATTCGCAATTGAAACTTAAGGTTTCTTTACTAAGAAAGACATTGTGATAAATTTAAATGACTATTAGGAATGAGATCTTGTTTAGATTTACCTAGGACAGTCTAATCGGAATTACTCACTATTAACCATCGTTCTGACAACTTGATAGTAAGGCCAAGTGGGGAATAATGTAACAAGGGACACAGTGTAATATCGCAATTAGCTTTCTATAGTGTCTCTTCACAGGTTTTGCCACCATCTTAAATGGTTGTTATCAGACAACAAATTGCTAGGTGAATGGCAGAATGCACAAATTTACTGTTTACAGCGATCCGTGTGTAGCCTCATTTCGCCTGCAAGACGAACTGGGCCACGCGACATCGCCTGCTATTTTCATCAACGCTGATGCCATTTTAAGAAGCCCCACTGTAAAGTGTCCGATACTGATACTAGACAGGCGTCTCTCCTGGCAACATTAGATTTTGACCAAACAAAGGCAATTGGACCTGAATCTTCGAAGGATTGTTGGCTCCTTAGTTCAAATTCGAAACTCAGCCTGTGAAATAAGCTGTAATTGTACACGATCATACTGAGAGGTTTCATTCGAAGCTGCTGTGGAGGATTGTAGGAGCACAGTGGTTTATCCAGAACTAGGTGGATAACACCGAGATTTGCAGCGAAAAGAAGAAATCGTCAAGCACAGCAACATACACTTCATTATGTTAGAGACACAAGTCAATCAAGTGGCAATAAACGCGATGCCTCAAAAGGCAATACCCCGATTGTCTTCCATTTCACATCCTGAATGAGTGATCATCCAAACCTGCTTGAGTAACTAACAATTTATGATAAATACTCGCTGGTTGTCGTCTGACGACAGTAAAATTTATATTTTCTGCAAACTATTTGTAGAAAAGTTGGTTAATGTAGTTTCGTTCTTGTTGGAAAACTAATAATCTCTGATGAGTTAATAAGATTAATCATCCTTTAGATGGTCAATCATTCGAAAAAGCAATAAAACCAATAAATATAAAATCAGGTATATTACAATATTTTCTATCGACAGGAACAATTTTTTCAATACATGTTTGTGAGTCTAAAATAATACATAACAGTTGATACTAAAACAAGGAAAGGGGGAAAAAATTACAACAAAAACCACATGAAAATTTGAGTATAACTTAAATTTAAACTTAAAGGAACATTTTCACATTCTACGCTGCCAATTATGCCAAGCGAGATTACAAACTGGGCTTTTGATTCCGTAGCAGCAGAATGTGCAACTCTTAAGCCAGACAACAGCACGTGAAGCTTCGACATCCTCGTTGCAACAAAATTCTAAAGAAACACAGAAACTCAGCGATTCGATGATTCAAAAGAAATTGAGCTTAGGAAAAACAAATCTTGATCTAATGGGAGACATTTTAAAGGGCGCAATTGACATTTTAAAGAGCCCAATTGAATATAGAGAATATTTGAAGGTCGATCCCAGACCTAGAAAAGGGGAAAAAGTTGTATTGCCTTTGATACACCGATTAAAAGGGAATTGGAAGATGCAGAGAAAGCAATTCGAGGTTTAAAAAAATAATATAAATATTACAGTTTTGTTGAAAATTCATTATAAATGGAACATAATTGAGGTTAATGCTTTCTATTTTTATCCGCCTTTAAAAAAATTATGGTGTGACCCGTATATATGTATGCATGTATGTATATTCGCGACTTTCTTAAAAACTACTGATCCGATTTGGCTGGGGTTTTTGCAAATCGACTGTATATTTTTCTGAAAAGGGTTTCATGTATAAAATATTTTCCTATACTATAAGAAATTAGAGCTATAGACTAAACTATAGGAGTACGTGTATGTGAGTAAAATTTTTAATCGCTTCGATGTTGGGAAAGCTCTCATGCGACACATAGGGATCTTCAGTTTGTATTGTTATTCGGACTTCATCAAAATCGGTTCATTTTTTTTATTCATATTATATTTCGTTTGGCGTATGTTAAGTCTGTTATACTGTTGTTATATTATACCCCTATAGATGGTAAACTGTACCCCACCCCTGGAGCACACTGTGACAAATTTGTGATAAGTATCAATTTGATATTATTTCAAGCTTAATATGAAGCTTAAGGACTCCAGATTTTATCTCATCATCACCATCATTTCCTGTATCTTCCACTGAAGCATAGGGCCTCAATAAAGCATTTCCATCTGATCCTGTTTTTTGCTAGTATCTTTAATTCGTTCCACGTAAGGATCTTAGGGCACCCCCTCTTACGGCTTCCTTGGGGGTTCCTGTCAAAAGCTTGTCGGCATACTTCTGTGGCATCTTTTCGTAATGTGTGGCCTATCCATCTCCACTTTCGTAGTTTGATACAGTTGACCATATGTTCCAATTTGCATTTTTTATATAGGTCGTCATTGCTGATGACATTCGGCCACCACACCCTGAGAATACACCGCAGGCATCTGTTGACAAAGCTCTGAATCTTTCCAGTTAGATGGTCGGTTACAAGCCAGGTCTCACATCCGTAGAGCAGTACTGTTACAACGTTGGATTTAAATAGTCTAATTTTTGTTTGGAGATTTTATCTGATATATTATATAAAAATTACTGTTTTAAATTGTTCATATGTTATGCGCTGCCATAACGTTCATCTGATTGCGTTGAAATTTTGTGAATGTGTATGGTTCATTCCCGTCTTGAACATAGAATAGTTTTGGTTTCAATATATCTCCCCGTTCCTCAGATCTCGCTTATTCAAACAACGCCTATCCCTAAAAGTAGGCTACAAGAAATTAACTAAAATAACACTTTAATTTTCTGATACTTAAAGTGTAACAGAGAAACTATAGTAATGTTAAGAAAGGAAACAGCACCTGCGAAGCAGGGTAGTAAATAATAAGAATACGATATACTCGTAATAAACGGTTTATTTTTTCTAAACGTAAATGACTTTGTTGTAATATTCTCTCCCACTTCTCCCGCATTTATAAAACTTCTTATATTCTTTCCTGTGTATAACTTGCCAAAATGCTATTTGCTCTTTGAAAGTCTCCATATTTGCATGTAAAAAACTTGGTCAAAAGTTATTTGATAAGTGTCAACTACAAAATGCGCACAAACATTTTACATTCATGTAACGCAGACAAAGCTATTTATTAAAAAAAAAAAAAAAATGTAAAAACTTTATCAATAAATAAATTTTAAATTCAATTGAAATGCAATACAATACAACAAAATTTAAGATTGATAAAAAATATTGTTGTTGTAAATATTGCGCAGACAAAAACAGAAAATAATATAAGTAGAAACACTTTGACATTGATGAAGGAGGAGGCACAGATGCCAAATTGGTCTGTGCCTGTGTGTCTTGATGAGGCTATTAAAAATTCTGAGCAATTTCCTTATCTGCTTACTGTAATCCAGGCCGCAAGTCAAAATATTTCATTTTCGTCAATGCAGTCATAATTAGCATACCATCAGTAATATCATGTTCTGTTCTGTTCTGTTCTGTTCAGCTCAGTTCAATTCAGTTGAGTTCCTTTGTTCTGTCACTTTTTGGTTACCTTCAGTGATTGTGAAGACACAAATATCTTCATTTCCTTTTGTAAAGTTATCATTTTTGCGTGAATGCGGTTAAATGGAAAATTCATAACGTCAAGAATATTTTCAATGTCCTTATTATAAAAAAATAAAAAATATATCTGTAAATATCTGTATGGTATATTTATATATATTTTATTCAGTGAAAATTCGTTGCGTCTGCTATGGAATCATTGTCATTGTCGCTGATGGCATTGGAGAAGTTTGGTTGTTTGGTTGGTTGTTTTTGTATTTTTCCTTGTTGTTCTTGTACATATTTGGCAATTGTTGAACTGTAAGCAATCAAAAATGTTGATAAAATAATTTAAAATTCCATTTATATCCTTAAGGACAATTTGGCATTCACCGTTCAAACGATAGAATGAACGAACAAACGAACGAACGAACGTTTTAATAATATAATCAGCAACAACAGCAAGCCAAAGTTGACATCGATTGGGCAGGCAACGTCAACAAAGATCCTTAGGCGTACGCGAGACTCCTGTTAGGTTTTTGTGGGCTCCTTTAATCCTTGTAGTATTTACAAATTTGTCATCAATTGAAATTCACCAAACATTTTTGAATTTGTTTTGGCCGCCTTCATCTCGTATGGCATCATCACTTTATGCCGCACTCACTCTTTGGGCTGCTTCCTTTTTACTATGCAGCATTGTTGTTACTACTAGTTTATAGAAACTGACTTGACTTGGCTTGGCTTGGCTTGGCTTAGTAAAGCTCTCCTCCTGATTGCCTCATTGCTTTTACTGGTTGGTTGTTTTCATTGCCCAGCAGGCATTCTTTGCATTTGTATACTCATCCTAATCGATTTCGTTTGACGACGATGATGATGATGATGATGATGACAACTAGGACGATGATGTTCCTCTGTTGTTGCTGTTGTCTGCGGTATCGTCTGATGCAGCTCATCTAAGTTTTTGGCTTGGCTTTTGATACTCTCAGCTGTGTAAGCTTCATCGTTGTTCGTTGTCAGTATTGTAGTATTGCCTCTTGGTATGCTGCTGCTGCTGCTGCTGCTCCCACTGTTTTGATTTTTATCCTCAGCGTGAATATGCAAATTTTCAGTTTGCCTCATTTTTGGTTTTCCTTGACTTCGGCTTCACTTACCATTTTGGATGGGGTTTCTTCGTGTAGTTCATAGGAGCAACATCTACGTACAACGATGATGATGATGATGATGATGATGATGGCAAAGACTTGTCAGCTTTTAAAAAGCTTTTAGTGTGGCAAATATCTTTTCCGGCTAGATGTACTACTACTACTACTATATATTATTTCGATGCTGAAAAACGCTTGCTCCGTTGCTCGTTCAATTCATTCAGTCGTCTAATGCGACGACGACTGCCGCTGGTTTTGTTTTTATGTAAATATACCCTACAGTTATTTTATTGGGGTTTTTTTTTTTGCTTTTCGTTGCTAAAATAAATAATAATTGCAAATCTTAAGCGAAGAAGAAGAATGAAAAAGGCATCATTTTTGTATGATGTGTAGCATGAATGAATTTTGTTTGTTTTGTGTCTGCTGTATTTTAATTTAAATGGAAATTCTTGATTTGGAAATTTTGCAATTAAGGATTTAAAATAATTGTAAATTCCTTATTGTTAAGATTAAAATGTAGCAATATTTAAAGGTTATAGAATTATGAATACTCATTCACTCAATTTGTTAGTTTATTTGAGTAAGAAGGATACAAAAAGCTAATCAAAAGTTCAAAAATTAAAATAATTAGAAATTCAATCAGTGTTTCAACTTTTTACTTATAATCAAAAGCCAAGGACAAAGGATTAGAATGTCACAACAAGTCACCAACATCCCCAAAACCCATCTTCTGTAACTTTTCTTCTTGTTAAGATTAAAATAAGATTTTAGTTATTTGAAGAACTAGTTTTTTCACAATTTTCATAAAACTTCTTTATGATTCTATAGTCTATCTTATATTTGGCACGTACTAAGATCCATTTAGATAAAATTCCTTCTCATACTTATTTTGGATTGATTTCACTTTGAAAGTAGTGTACCAATAAACATGTTAAAACTTCAATTTTTCTATTATTCTCAGTTTACTGTACTTCTTTGTATCTCTTCAGTCGATTTATAGTTACCGTTCCATAAACATATCTACATACATACGGTATAGCATTCATTTGCTGCTTCATTGGTCGCTGTTGAAATTCAATTGCATATTCAAGTTTTGCACTTGAAATTCAGATTTGAATCTTCATATGAATACTAAGAAGGAAGGCGAAGCGCAAACAAAAAAAAAACTATTCCAATCGGAACGAGGAAACCAAGCAAACGAAATGAAACGAATGAGACAATGTGCATACACATAGTAGTACTACAAGGAAAAGAAAAGAATAGAATAGAAAAGTTAAAGTAAAAATTGCATGCAACAAATGAACCACAGGGTGTCGTCTTTTTTCTTACAGTTGTCGTCATTGTTGTTATTGTCGACGACTATGCACATGTTTTGAGATAAATCTTTGAACAAATGTTTGCGCATATTTGCATTTTTCTACGATGCCAAAGCTGCCACCATCACCATCACCACCACCGCCATCGTCACCATCACAATCACTATCACCGCCGACGACATTTAGAGTTAAGAAAACTAACAATGGGAAAAACACAGACTGGCTAAGAGCAACTGAGAGAAACGCTGGCTGCATGCATAATTATGTTGAATGAAGCGAACGGAATTCTTAAAAGGACCAACCACAAAAAACCCGAATATAAAAAAGACGCTCACTCACTCAAGGAATGAACTCATTCCAAAAGAATGTAGAATAACATTTCTGAGCCAGTAATGAAGTCAGTCTATCTTTGTTGCAGGCACCAGGCACGAGGCTTTTAACATCCTTTTATTTCATATTGACATCTTTTCATAAATTTGCTTTTCATTTCAAAGAGACAAAAATGAAATACTAGAAGACAAAAGGAATTTAAAAGAAATAAAATATAATAATAAAATTAAATTGCACAAAAAAAAAAAGAAAAAATTATAATTAAGTAAAATAATAAAATGAAAAATTTCTTAAAGTACATAAAATGGTATAAGATGAAATTAAAAGTTATGGTTTAGAATTTTAAAATCTAATATACTGGCGTACGGCTTTGCACGTGAATGATAGAATGATATATAGTTTATTTTTGAAGAGCCAATAGAGTCAAATAGATACTTGATTTTATATGCAAAATTTGATCCATCAATTTCGACCGATTTTGTATGTTGATTTTGATGAAATAAACGCTATAAGTTACGCACAATATGTCATATGAATATGTCACAGAAATACATCATACAAATATGTCATATAAATATGTTTCTTAAATATGTCATAGAAATACATCATAAAAATATGTCATAGAAATATGTCATACAAATATGTCATATAAATTTATCCTATAAATATGTTATAGAAATATGTCATACAAATGTGTCATAGAAATGTGTCTTATAAATATGTCATAGAAATACATCATACAAATGTCATATACTATAAATATGTCTCTTAAATATGTATGAAATACGTCATAAAAATGTGTCATATAAATTTGTCATATGAATATGTCATAGAAATACATCATACAAATATGTCATATAAATATGTTTCTTAAATATGTCATAGAAATACATCATAAAAATATGTCATAGAAATATGTCATACAAATATGTCATATAAATTTATCCTATAAATATGTCATTGAAATATGTCATACAAATATGTCATATAAATTTGTCCTATAAATATGTCATAGAAATATGTCATACAAATGTGTCATAGAAATGTGTCTTATAAATATGTCATAGAAATACATCATACAAATGTCATATACTATAAATATGTCTCTTAAATATGTATGAAATACGTCATAAAAATGTGTCATATAAATTTGTCATATAAATATGTCATAGCAATATGTCATACAAATATGTCATATAAATATGTCTCTTAAATATGTCATAGAAATACATTATAAAAATATTTCATATAAATTTGTCATATAAATATGTTATATAAATATATCATAGAAATGTGTCATATAAATATGTCATACAATAATGTCAAATAAATATGTCATAGAAATGTGTCATACAATAATGTCAAATAAATATGTCATAGAAATGTGTCATATAAATATGCCATACAATAATGTCAAATAAATATGTATTACTGTTAATATTACTGCATTATTGAGTGAAATTCCAGATATCTATTCCAAAACATTAAGAGGCTAATTTGATTAAATAATTTTTGGTTTTAATTTAATATTGGCTATAATTTTAAGTAGTCATAAATTTCAACAGCAAAAACCGAATCTGCATAATATTTTATGCTAGGTGTCCCTGAGCACTTTGTTACACCACGTCAAAATTCCATGAAAATTGGCTTTGTAGGGAATGATAGAAAGAATGATATTTATTTTATTATTTTGTGCATCACAAAAAAATATGTTTGACAAAGTTAAGTTTTATATATGTAGCCCGCGTTAATTCAAAATTCGCGATACTTTTCGAACAAACCTCGTATGTCTCTAAGCTGTATGTATATGCAAAATATGATTTGTAAAGTCCGATTTTTCCGGTAAGTCAATCTGCTTTAGATTTAGCAGGAACACTTTCCACACTATGCTATATTTTCCCTAAAAAACTTCACCAAAACCATTAAAAAAGTTTCGGAGTCCATAAGACCCACAGATACACAGACTTACACGCAAAGAAACGTAGTTCCATTTATATAAGTACTCGTATATAGGTTATACAGCTCTTTATTGCGATATTGGGAGATCACTTACTGAAGGTATACCTTTGTTCTTAAATTGTGAAAGGCATAATGTCAAACAATACATATAACAACATATAAGTATATTGTACATATTGTATTAGTACATATACAATAATATTTACTTATATAAAAAAGTGTCTTATGAAAATGAGGAACTTATTACAATAACGTGGGCCATTGATTGATGTTTATCAATCCTGTGCTCGGTATCGTGATCTTAAGTCTCCACAATTGGTGTATAAAGACTCTCTATCTCTCACATTTGAAAAAGATGAAATGGGCATATTAAGTTTGTAATCACGTTATATGGTTGAATTTGAAATTGACAAAGTATATTTCTCTTACAATATCTAATGGATACACGATATTCACAACCCCGAAAGCACATTATCATCTAAAATCCCCAATAGAAAAAGCTTCTATAATGTAACACATAAGATATTTTGTCGAGATTATAAAATTCATTTGCATCATTTGAGTTAGTAACTGTGGCTATAAGAACCAAAGCGAAAAGTGCAAGAAGTACCAAGACACGCATTTTTTGTTTTTTGTTATTGTATTTAGAACAAGTAACTGTCGAATATTGAATTCCAACTGATTTCATGTATGCCATTTTAATGTACTCGTATTTAAAGTCCCCTCGTATTGCCGTTATGATATTTTCTCAGACGTTTTGTATTGCAGTTGATAAATTTGAATTTCGTTATTTAAAAAAATCAAAGTTTTAAATTTTTTTCCTATATAAATGCAGGATTTTCCGGAAATAAACAGTATGCAAGAAACAGTATAATACTGCGAATAACAGTATAGATACGAGCTTTATTCATACATCATACAAAAATATGTATAAATACAGTTGTCACATAAAGTTTCTTTCCTCAACAGAATTATTTCTGTATAGGATATTTTTTTTCATTTTTATTCCATTCAGTCATTGAGACTTTTATTATTACAAGAGCTTAAATATAATTTTTGTAAATTTTAATAATCTGAAAACTGATTCTTTCCCTCCTTGTAAAAAGCATGTAAGTTTCGTTAAAATCTGCATGGTTTTTTCGATCATATTTATTCACATTTCACCATTATGGTCGCCCACTTAGTTCTGAGTTGCCTTTTTATTTTTTCATTGTATCGCATATAATGTTAATTGATTTTTTTTTTTTAATGTATTTTACAATACAATATATGGGTTCAAATTAATATATAAAATATGTACTAATGAAAAAAAAAAAAATGAAATACTTGTCTGCATTGAAGAATCATTTTTAAACATGTGGGCAAAAACTATGCACAAAAGTACTGTAAACACTTGTTGAAGATTAAACGAATCTGAATTATTATAATATACGAATTGTATTTAAAACATATGTGAAAAAATATTATCTGAAATATAATTCTTTTTATTTTTTTTATTTTTCATAATTTAAATTGAAGTATAAAATCTAAAAAAATGAAGGACGTGAATAATTGAAAAAAGTATGAAAATAAAAAGTGTTAAAGTGACACTAAATAACAAGATTATTATTTATATTGAAATATTATTATATTATTTGAAATATCCTAACTTCTAATATATGAAAATTAAATATAAATTTTAACTCGTAAAACACTGAGTTGTCTGTCAGGGTCACCATTTAAATTAAAGGAGTGGTCGAAACTCAAAACGCAGAACTCGATTGGAGCGAAAACCTGTGGCCATTGATAATTTTAAAATTCGATAGAGCTGCTCCATAAGAAAGATTTACTTTGGAGCTTGGAATAATATTCCCAGTTCCCATGTTCACAAATTGGTAAAAAATATTTCTGAGATTGTGTACTGATATAAAAAAGTCCGTGTTTTTAGACCAAAATTAAAAAAAAAAAAATTATAAAAAAATTACGAAACGTCGGTTTTGTCGTTTTTCGTATCGTTTTCTCCATAAAATATAAACAACGCGTAGTTTTTTGACGACAGAAATGATTGTAGTTTTTCGTCGGTTTTCTCGTTTTTTATCAGGGCTGCCAACATTGATTTTGTTATAAATTGAGAAGTCTGCCCGATTATATGGTAAAATTGAAAAAGAGATGGCAGAGGTAAGTCACAAATCACAAATTTCCAAAAATATCAAATGATTACAGCAATTTCTGTAGTTAATTCAATCAGTTTATTTTTTTCGTTTCTTCTCGGCGTTTTGCTTTGTTTGTTTTGTTTGTTTAAATTCAACTAACAGCTGAATTAACAACAACAGCTGGTTTATGAACCAATCAAAAAGACTGGGAGTTCACGAAACAGAGGTCTTAGAAATAAAAACGATGTTTCGTGAATGTCCCTAATATAGTTCATGTTTAAGAAAACAGGTATCTCACACACCGAATGTGAATCGATTTTGCGATCAGACCGGCGAAACAAATTACAATTTAAAATTTACTTCAAATTGTTTTGTGCCATGATCACCTGTTTTTTGTTTAGGTTTGAAAGAAAATGGTAGATCCTTACCGGAAATGACCGAACATTTTCAAACATTATCAGATATTTGCCAGCCCTGTTTTGATTTAAAACTGATTCCATTGTTGAATCTACTTGAATTGATTCACATTCTACAACAACAACTGTCAATTTTCCTTGTGGTTGTTGTCCAATTCAATGGTCGATTCAACATAGAATCGATTCACGTTCGGTGTGAAAAGACTATTAAGCTAAAGCGATTTTAGCGAACTTTTATTAACGGACTAAAGGCCAAAGTTAATAAACAGAAATACGTATTTAGCATTCATAAAAACATCAAAATACTGATTGCCATTCATCAAAACAGCTCTTTGTCATTTACTAAAACATTAAACTGCTTTTTTCGGTTCATGGTGATCAAAGTTGAAAGTTGCTCATATTTTGCATTTCAGGCAGTTGACTTCATACGAATCAATACAATTCAAGTTTTGTCGTGAAAGTCTAATAAAAAGCGATAAGCGTCGTATACTCGTAAGTATGTAGTTTCGCCTTAAGGAAAACCTGATCATTTTTCATAAATTTCTATTCACCTGCTTGTCTCCTACAAACCAAAATATGTTAAAGTGACGAAAATTTAGCCATTTTTAGTCGCAACTCTATATGAGCAAAACAGTTTTTGGGATCTTGCTTCAATCTTTCTACGTAGTATATAAAGTTAATTTGTAAGCGAAGGTTAGCAGGGTTGGGCAAGTGCCATTTCAACCAATTTGACGACAATTTCAAAGGTGGCCCTGCGCTGGTAATTTTTTTTTTATGCCCATAACTTTTTCGTTTTTAATCCAATTGTTCCATTTTGTTAAGAGCTTTTGGAGAACTATTACTAATGAACTTAGAAATACATACTTGGTATTTTTTTTCATAATTTTCTATTCACCTGGGTGTTTCCCATAAACCAATATGTATAAAAGTGACGTCACTCTCATTCATGTTCATCACTGTAAATAAAATTTTTTATGATGAATTTTTACTATCATATTAAAACAAATATATAAATAAAAATCTTTTACTATCTACTTATTGAATATCTAATTGAAGAAGGTCTTTGAAATAAAGACTAAGATGGAAATTTTGTATATTTAAACATGAATTTTGTTGATTTGTGTAATTAGATTATTATGTTTCATTTTTCATTTGCACCACAACTTCAATTACAAAGATTTAAAGGAAACAAAAAAAATGTAATAAAAAACAAAGAACGAGAGAATGAAGTTAATTACACAAAAAAAAAAAACAAAAAAAAAAACAATAAACGTAAAAAATGGTTGGGATATTTATATATACAATATTGTACAAGAAGTGCCATTAAAAAACATAAAATATTAAAACATAATCCTCATAAAAGTAGGTTTTAAGCTCAATTATCGCTGGCATCACTTGTGTAATAAATGCATAGAGGCAAGCGAGCAATAGGAGCAATAGCAGCCCGCATAGGCAACATAACAAGGGGGGAAAAACAAACTATATATAGATAGATACAATGCTAAAGATAGACTAGACACAGGGCAGACTAACAAATGAAAATACAAACAGACAACCAAGACTTACTGAGCATAATATGTAAGTACATATGAATGAGCAAGCGTTAAAGCAGAAATTATTACCCAAACAGTTGTTTTCGAGTTTATACATTTAATATTTATACACACACAATCAAATAAACACATGAATTCATATAGAATATACATAGATAAATACTATTAGTATTTACTAAAGACTAAGTGAGCATAATTCTTTATATTTGCTTGATGGTTGCACACCAACAGCAACAGAAGCAGCAGCAGCAGCAGCAACAAATCGTTTATTTAACTATACACAAAACAGATGTAAGCATAATTGTGAGCATTTTGTAGATATAAAGATATGTATTACACATAGATACATCATAGTAAGTTTCTATTATCTACTACAGCATATCTATGAGTTCGTTTATGTGTCAGTCTTAGCACAGCTAAGGATTAGTGTCAAGATTATGAAAAAATGATAAAAATGACAACAAAAACTAAGCTTGGAGTTGAGATTGCTAGGCTTTTCTATAGGCAACCATACTGTGATACTTTATTCACATAAGTTGGTTTTTTTTTTTTTTTTTTTAAACAGAACAGAAAACAGCTTGTTTTTTTCTTTTACCTTTCATTTGATCTTAAGTAGGTGGCGAATAGCCACTTGTAAATTGAGTAGTAGCTTCTTTTATATGGTTAAATGAATTCAACACTTGTTGCATGTTTCTTCTACTACAAGAAAAATACAATATTAAAATGAATGAATAAAGAAGAAGTATCTAAAGTTTACTAGAGTGGAAGTACTTTAGTTCAAGCATAATGTTCAAAAGTAACTGAACAACTTTAAGATACTTATACACACACAGACACACACACACAAACATCTCACTTCATTCTATTTCTAATATAGTTTGATGCTTGTGTACGCCCTAAAATATGCAATCAAAAACTAAAATAAAGACATCTTCATGACCCCCCCCCCCCAAAAAAAAAAAATATGAAAATATTTTTCATAACAATTTATGAGCATAAATAAAATGTTAAATCAAATATAACAACCCAAACCAAACTCAAAGCGGTCATAGATAGACATTTTGTTTAACCCTTTGAATGCAAAGCAACTGTGAGCTACTTCTACTTCTTTCTTCTCATACTAAAATCTTCTGCCTCTTGACAACATTTTATATGCATGCATTCCATTTTACATATGTAAATGTAAATTTTTGGGGCTACAAACACGCAACTGTTGGCCCAAAAAAACAAAACCCACTACTCCCCAACACCATAGCAAACAAACAACAAACAACCATCAACCAACAACCAACAACTTTAAACGCATTTTTCCCTACATCTATCTATATGAGTGAATCTATGTATTTATTAGTGTATCTGTGAGTGTATCTTTGTGTGTAGTATGTGTGTATGTGGGTGTGTTATGTACGCATAGTCCAAAACACGACGCAAATGGCATGCACAATGAACAAGGCTTAAAAGGATTTCTATCCTTTTAACCTTTATTTTTCTTTTTGTTTTACTTTATTTTTCTTTTTTTTTGATTTTTTTTTTTGTTTCTTCTTCTGACAAATTTATTATTTACAGATTTTTGTTGTTTGCCGGTTTTTCACAATTTTTACTGATATGTAAACTATGCAAGAGTATTATAGTGAAATGCAAACAACAACAACAACAACAAAAACAACAACAACAAGAATAACACGAATAACAACAATAACAAACAGTTGAAATATTTGTTTCAAAATACTATTGTACAACAACAATAAACAACATGAACACAACAATGATATGTTATGTCATCTATAACAACAAATCAGTTAACAACGAAGCTTTTATTCACTTCTATCTATGAAAGATTTCCAGTTTAAAATCAAATATTTTCGTCGTTTGTGCATCTCACTCACTTTTTTCGTTTTTTATTTCGATTTTTTAGTTGTTTCTTTGTAGCTTTCCGAATTTTCTGTTTTTCCTAAACCTTCCTCATGATTCACTCCATCTATTGGTAAAAACTGTATTGAAATCCTTTGGGTTGTTTTTGAGTTTATTGCGCACAGACAAAAAGACTTATCTTAGTTCAGTAAACTTAAACTTATTAATAAACTTTACTATTATTACCCACGGTAATTTAAAAGTGTTCGTATAATATGCCTCAAAAATCTATTGTTATTCCCAAAGATAAGAAAAATGTTATCTAGTGGTCCTTTTTAAGAATATAAGTATATATATAACTAGATACTCGGAGAAATGTTGTCCTCACTCCCCTTCTCAAAAAATTAGTGGACCTTGATTGCTAGACTTGAGATATTGAAAGCTTTATATCCAACTCATTAACATACCTTACTTTTTTCGTTTTTTCTTCGATTTTTTGGTTGTTTCTTTGTAACTTTCCGATTTTTTTGTTTTTCCTAAACCTTCCTCATGAATCATTCCTTCATTGATTAAAAGTGTATTGAAATCCGTTCGGTAGTTTTTGAGTTTATCGCGAACAGACAAACAGACAGATGCGGAGGAGGACTTTCTTTCATAATATGTATATCTATAAGTATAGAAGTACATAAGGTGCTTGTCAAAATTATAAGACAATACGTTTTTTCTTTTAATATTTGGTTAGGAATTACAGTAAGATATTTAGCCTTAATTGAGCCATTTTCTTCTTTTTTCGTTAAACGATTTGTTAAGGGCATTTTAATTACAAATAAAAATTAAAAAAAAATTGTTTTCTGCAATCAAACTTTAAAATTGAATTGAATTTTTCACTTTTGAGGGACCTTTCAAGAAGTGTCTTAATATTATGAAAAGGCTGCCAAAACGCAATAATGAGAGCATTCTAATTAAAACTACTAAATTTAAAAATCTTACGGGTTTTCTGTGACTTATTCTTTGTATTTTTATTGTTTTTTTTTTTTTAAATTTTGCTAAAATATAAACGATGCGGATTTGGTGATGATTGGAATTAAAATTTTCAAAACCTCTCATAATTTTGAAAATCACTTTGTTTCTATATTTGCTGATAGCCTTACACAGAGTACTCTACTCTATAATACCCTACACTACAATATATATAGTAGTAGCATATCTAAACAATAAAACTTTCAAAGGATTAAATACTTTGTTGAAACGCTTAAAAAATAAGTGAAAAAAAAACTTGGAAAACAATTGGAAAATACATAGTTTTATCTTCTCATTCTCATCATTTGTATAAAATGTTCACTCGAATTGTATTGTATTGTTTAGTTGTTTATGAGATTCGATGTTATTGAGAGTGTTGAATGAGCAAACAAACAATTGTATAATAGAATATACGAGTATTCCATTGTTATGCGTTAGGAGCTTAGAGATACTTATTCTGTTGTAATATAAATGAGATGTTAAATTAATGTTACAAAAATAGGGAAAATAAAATAAATTTTTATATTTTCGAACAAATTTATACTTTACACTTTAAAAGATTCATTTTTAAAAAAGAAAGGATCTTCTATAGCTGATATCAAAGTTCTCTTTACTGAACATATGAATAAATTTCAAAAGGATTTTGATCTTGTTTGAAAGATTTTTTTTGTTTTGCATAAATTACAAACATATAAAGAACTCAGAAAAAAAATAAACTCAAGTTTCCTAACAAATGCCACTTGGTGCTTCTATTTTCATTACTACAATTTTTACGTATCAGAACAAGTGCATTTCTGTATGAACTGAATTACTAATATAAATGAAATGAATGGTGAACAACAACATTTAATACTACTTTTTCGAACTAAATCTTGAATAACAATTTTGGTAACAATTGAATTTTGTATGGAATTGTACTGCTCAACTTAATCACGCAGAATACAAATGAATGATGCTCAATATGCAAATAGTAAGAATTTATACTCGTATAGCAAAATTTCTCATTGCCTTAAAACATTTAAAATGCTCGTAAAGTTAATAAATGATATACATATATGGTATATGGTACATGTGTTTAAGAACTTAGGCATGTTATTAGTTAATTTATCATATTTATGTGAAAAGCAATTAATAGATGAGAGCAGAAATATTGTATTTAATAGTATTGTACTTCAGACATTTGCCAAACATTTGGCAACACAAACCTAACCTAACCAAACCAAACCAAGAATAAAGTCTAATAGAACAACCATCTGACCACAAAACATTATTAGGTCAACGTTATAGAGGACACACATAAAGTCAAGGAACAGGAGTGCTTCACAGATGGAACACCTTGATAAGAGCGTGACTAATGGCATCCCACTGGATCTGGTAATGGGTCTCGGTGGATGGTGATGGTGATGGTGATGATGATGGTCGGTGGTAATAGTAGTCGTGGTGGTGGTGGTTGAAAAGACCTGCAGCGTTGGAAGGTACATTTAAACAAAAGGAAAGATGAGGCGTGTTGGTTTTCATCAAATTTCATTTATTAAAAACGCACCAAATATTGTATTAGGAGAAAGTTGGAATGGGAAATAGAAATAGAAATATAAGGTAGCATGGAATTAGAATAGTAGCTATGGGTGCCACATGTGCAACATGAAGAAAAGAGACTAAGAACAACACGCATATTATGTATTGGCCATAATTTATTAACGATTATTCACACACACACACACACGCACACACACACACATGACACATATAAACAAATACATGAGGCACACGCACGACGTCAAGTTCACGTACATTTTCTATAAGGAACATTAAATGCTTTTAGTTGTTAAACGGTAAAAACGCTTGATTAGTGTGAAAATTTGCCTTAACATTATTGTGTTAATTTGGTAATGTACACACATGAACATTTCAACAAACTAAGAATTGACTAAAGATTTTAAAGCTATTTTTCCCGATAAAAAGATGATTTTGGGTCTATGGAAACATTCTTATAGTATACTAAATACGCGGGCAGACGTTTCTCCTGTTTCTCATTCCCAAGGACGATTTGATTGATTTTAAAAGAGGCAGCTTTATATGCATCTCACTTGCATAACTCACGTTTTTTGATTTATTATTATTTTTTTATTTTTCGGTAGTTCCTTCGGGTTTTCTGAATTTTCTTTTTTCTTAAACCTTCGTCATGAATCTCTGCGTCCATTTGTGAAAACTGTATAAAAAACCGTTCGGTAATTTTTAAGTTTATCGTGTTCAGACACAGACGCATCTGGAGGCATTGTTTTATAATAAGTATGCGTAGATTGTTGCGAATTTTTGTATTTATTTCTTTATTTAGAAAGATAAAAATGGGCGAGCGGTTAATTAATTTGTATAAAGTGTATTGATGTAGTGATATTGGTGTGGTGTCTGCGGCGATCAGATGGAGGTAAGTGGCAGTAATCCAATGGTTATATGCAACCCGACATGACAAGCGTTTATTTTATAAAACAAAAATTACACTGCAACGTACCAAAACACAGACAATTCTGTCACAACATCCACATCCAATTCCCAACAATGGCGGCGTTTTTCTCTTAGATCCTCTTTGTTCTTTATCTTCTTCCAAACTTTTCCATTTTTTTATATGTAAGTTACATTTACACTGCATGACGAGTCGTCATTCATTGAATGGCAGAAAAAATTGTCAATCATTCACACTTTGTCATTTCAAATTGCCATATACCACCGTAATGCGAATGTCTAAACGATTTCTTGTCATTCAAATAATAACAGTGGATTGCATCCAACCAACCAATACTCGTATGTATCATATATATAAAATTTTTATTGTTTTTTTTCTTTTCCTAAACTTCTTTGTGGTGTTTCTTTCCTTCTATCTTTCTTTCATTTGTCATGAGACAAATACTTGCTGTCACTGAAGAAAAAATTATAAATCCGATTTCATGTTTGCCATTCTTTGTCATCCATGCTATTTTTACAAAAATTGATATTCACAGCACAACGTAATTTTTTGCCATTCAAAGATGTCAGAAAATGAGATTACTGGCATTCACATGCGAACAACATTGAATGGCAACCATTCACACATTGATATTATTTCTTATGTCATTCACTGCTGTCATTCAAGTGAACACCATAATCACCATCCCTGACATCTGTGAATGACAACCATTCACACAGTACTGATAGCCATTCACCCAAAATAATGATTAAACGTCAGGTAGTTTAAATGCACCTTTAATCAAATTATTCTTCTTGTTTATCCTTAATTCTTCTCCTTCTTCGTCAATCATTAGCTGTTGCCACACTATGGCTAACTGCATCCATTAAAGTGATGCCAAGGTGTCCTGGAAATTATTGATAATTGTCGATTTCGTAATATTATTATATTTATACAACGTCACGGACACGATCAAGAATGATTAAAATAATCATCTTTTGCAATTAAATTTTATGAGAGAAAATTGTTGAAAAATTAATACATATGAATTTTATGAATTTTCAATTTTTTCCTGAAATTATATTTTTATGTTCGGAAATTATTTATTAAAGTGAAACCTTTTTAAAAAGTGTTCGATAGTCATGTCAAAATTTAAAGCTGCGTTACATTGAAATGCTTTTGGTGTCGCTAATACTTTTAGTATATTTCGTGACTTAAAAGTCGTAGGTCCAAGTAATTTATATATTCTAAAAATAGAAGAGTTCACATTGCCTGTACGAGTCTTTTTTGTCATTGCACGTTTACATCATCAAGGGGGGAGGGGGTTTAAAAATGATGAAAAAATTATTGAAAATTCTGTTCTTTGTAAGCGCATCGCTTGAGAACGACTTAATTGATTTTTCCTCTGTTGGCCTCTTTGATCAATTTCTTTCAGTTTATTCACTAGTTTAAAGTAAATTTCCATAAATTTAGTTCAAAAGATATTATGCGTGTTTATTTTTACACAACTGTTCGCCGCGGAATTTTATATAAAATAAACAAATTTCACCACACACAAAGTTAAGCATGCTTGATCAGTCACAAAAATATCAAAATTTGATCTTGTCCAATCACTCAATCAGTGCCATACATTGTCAATGAAACCAAATTTATCCATTATCCTTGCTAATGCTGGAGCAGTGGGTAATGTACTCGTACCTTCAAATCAATAGTAATGGCACTTTTGGGTTGAGGTAAGGGATTGATTCAATCATGGTTGACAGAGTGTGTGGGATCTATTAGTAAAGTAAAACAAATGTACCCTTTTTCATAGATTTATAAGAAGTAATTATTCTCTATTTGTTAATGGAAATGTATCTTATCTAATAGAGTCTAAAGAATAAAGAGATATTTCGTTTATTTAGAAATAAAGTTTTCTTGGTTAATTAAAATTAAAATTGTTGAAAAAGTTACCCTGCAAATGTGAGTATTGTATTGTAATTTAAATAAGTGATGCAAACAATCCAATCGCCATAAAGTTTCCCCAAGTATTCATCCATCCATCCATCCATCCATCCATCTATCCATTTATTTAATTCAAGTGAATACACTGCCACAAGATTGAAAAGCATTTTCGTAGTAATAACATCAACATTATTTACTTCCAGACAATCAACGATGATTTCTTAATAATATCCATTTGAATGATGCCATATTTCTTCCCCGACGTCGCTCACGTCGCTCTGCATCCTTTTTGGATTCAGGATTTGAATAGTAAAAAACTAGAGCATTATTTTGGGGTACTTAGCTTAGCTTTTTGATAAGAGTTTAAGGGTAGCAAGCACATGCTTCAGTCATTGTCTAATACCTTTTTTTTTAAGAACATCACCCCATCACCTGACTTGATTCACTACATGCATACCAATGAGTTTATGTTAGTAATTCCCGGGAGTACTACTACAATCCGCAATTGAAATGTTGGGGACCCTTATTATTTTTTGGGTAGAGAAGAAGAAAACTGTAACTTTTTGATGACATAAATCGGAAATGCATAAATTATGAAATAAGTACGAATATATTTATTATAATAAGATGGAATATTCGAAAGGAAATACAAAGAATGAATAAAGAAACAAGGACTAATGAAAATGAAGCTGTCGAGAAAGAACTGTCAAAAAATGGAACAGAAAAAACAGTTGACAACTTTTTTTCATTTTCCTTAACATTTTGTGGTTGTTGATATTATTTTTTTGTTGTTGTGCATGTCAAGTGGCAATTGAGACAAGAACTTGCATTGTGCGCAACCAAGGACATCAAACTAAAGCTCATATATCGACACCAAGATTGGCATGACATCTGACTTTCAGTTCAGTTGTCAAAAAATATTTGCTTTACAAAGCATACGAGTACATGCCACTAACATGCCATGGCACCCCACCAATAGTCATATGTGTACTATATGTATGGTTGAGTGTATTTAACTTCATTCCTTTACGCCTTTCCGCACGAGTTGCAATCAGGGAACAGTATTCCTCTATTCCTTCGTCCTTTCGTTCTATATTTCTATTTCCGCTTGTTCTTCATAAATTTCTTCAACTTCAGTCTTCGATGTATATCGTTAAATTGATAGAATAAATGAGCATAAATTGAAAAGCAAAAATATATTCTACATATATTTATAACAAGCTAAAGAAAGAAATCATTCTTCCAACCCTCAACTAAATAGTGGCAACTTCGGGGTTGCCATATTAAAAGAAAGCTCTCATACTCCAAGGCACATATGGGCAATTATTTAGTGCTTTGGAACAGCTCTGAGACCATATTTCGACATGACAAGGCAGGCAGGCAGGCACGCAGGCTTTCAATTCCCTTACCTCAACCCAAAAACCGCCATTACTATCGATTTGAGGGTGCATTACCCCCTGCCCAAGCATTAGCAAGCAAAATGGAATCGACACGGGAAACTTTTGGACAGTTCTAAGTGAAATGAGTATGAGAAAGACTTCTTTACTTATTTTTATTATTTGTTTATTTTGAATAGTATTTCATATGAATTGCATGCAATCAGTCCAAGAAATGTTTAGTGAATACTATGCTACCTCGCCTACTACTTTGTTTCCCGTCGCTGCTGCTGTAGCTGCTCCTGTGCTTCTTTCACATGGAAAAATCCCTTCGGCATTTGGTGAGTTAGAGAGAGAATAAAGTAATTTAAGGAACCCATAATTCCATCCCTCAGGAATGTACGTAAGTCCCTTACGCTTATTACTCATATATTGAAGGCGACTTGCGACTTCAGTTTGGTTGGGTTTTTGGTTTGTTTTGGGCAAGATGCCAAGTCAACTAAAGCTATCCATCCACTCACTCACTCACTCACTGATTCAGTCATTCACTCACTCACTCACTCACTCACTCAGTGACTTGCTTACTTAAAAGTTGCCTTTCTTTTTTAGTCCTTTAGTCCTGCTGTATTTGTTATTGTGCTCATGCCAATGGCATATCGCGTGTTGCCAATTTGTCGACATTCATTGACGTCGCCTCCTCTAAAAGGATACTCTGCTACTATGTGAAACTACTTGCATGATGGATGGATGGATGGAAGTATGAATGTATGTTTGTGGCAAGGCTCAAGACATGGTGCCTCTTTTGTTATTATTATTAATGTTGTTGTTGTTGTTGTTGTTGTTATTATTGTTGCACTCGCGGCTGTCGTCGGTGTTTGTTCTTAAACCAAATTTAGACGTAATTAAATGTGAATTGTTTATTTAAGGCGCACGTTCATTCATACTCGGTGCCATCCATCCATCCATTCATTCATTCATCCTTTCTTCCATTCATTGGTTCGTTCATTCATTTATTCAGCCATCAGCAAAAAGCCATTCATGCGTCCATCAGGCATTCAAGGTTCAATCAAGCGTATCCTTGTTATTATTCTATGCTGTTGCTATTTCTGTTCCTTCCTGGCACACCACTGCCACTTCTTTGCGTTGCCTTATTCTTTCTTTGCTTTGTTGCACAATGTGTTTCAATTCATTCGTGCCGCACACTCAAAAGTTTTGACTTACTCGTCAGCGTCAGCGTCAATGGCTGTGGCAATGAAGGTGGAGGAGACGACGCCGGTATTTGTTTGTGTTGCAAGTTGTTCTTGCGGGTGTTAGTCTAATATAAACGCAGCGCGGCGTTTGTTATTGTTGTGGCCCCCCCATTCAACTTTTGTTGTTATTACCAAGTTTATGTTACATTGCAGCAGAAGCAGCAGCAGCAGCAAGCACCGATTATTGCTCACGGCAAATTTTAAATTAAAACAGGTGTGTCATATATAAACTATGGGGAAATTGCCATGAATTGTCCACAAAAAAAAAAATCTATTAAGCAGACAGACGAGGGTAATTGAAGTTTGTGTAAACAAGTCACAGTTTGATTGCTTTTAAGTTGGCATTTCGTACTACATAGTACAATGTGTTGTTGTTTGCCACTTTTTTCAAAGGATTTTCACAAAACCAAATAAAATCATGTTGAATGTGAGAAGGAAATCAAAATCTTCTTTTATTAGAATAAAATAATAAAAACAACATAAATTTGGTTTGTTAGAAAATTAAAAAAAAAAATAATTACAAATCATTCATCAATTAAATAGATTTTTAACTGAATGAAAAATAGCTTTATATAGAATCAGTAAAGTTAGGGTAATTGACTTTGCCACATAAAAACTTATATCCATGGTTTTTCACTTTGTAAGGGTAAGGTCACGCATTGAGCGATTAGCGATTGAGCGACTTAAAATATTAAAGACTCTGAAACTACAGTGTAGTGGCCACATAACTGTTGACCGATGAGCGAATTTCATGAGAGACTGAGCGATGTCGCTTAGCAATTGAATTGGTTTTAATTTTTGTGCATCGCTGAGACTCAAAAGCAAAGAAGCAAAGACAATGAATTTATTTAGACTGGATAAATAATTGCTCAAAAAAGAAAAGGAGAGCGCTCTCAATTGTTTATAAAACTGGAAAATTTGTTTTATGTTTAACTTAATAATTTCAGAGGTCTAAACATAGATGATGGAACTCGTCATATTCATATTCTGCTCGGTTTATGGAGAGTACACCAAACCTACGTTTTGATTTTATTATTATTTTTAATCGCCTGTAGTAGCTAAATGCATTTTTACAATTAAATAACTCAAGCGATGTTGCTCAAGCGACCATCGCTCCGTCACTAATCGCTCAATGCGTTCTTTGTGTGGAAAGCTTTTCAATAGCATTTCAGACATATCACAAGTTGATCAGATGAGTTATGTAATCAGATATGTATGTTAATATTGATGGCGATCAAGTTAAAGTAAAAAACTTAATTCTAAGCAGCAGAAGAATGTTAACTTGGACAGACATCTATGTCAGACTCAAGGATATGAAAATGATGCAGCCTTAGCAGAAGTCCATGATGGTGTACAAGCAAAAATCAAAGAACAAAGCGTTCTAGAAGAAGTTAACTTGAAAAGTGACTCAAAGACCTCAACATTTTTGCTCCGAAGCTATTTTCTACGCAATTAAAATATGTGAGAGCTTGGAAACTTCGATTGAAAGAAAGGGAATGAACGTCGTATGCTACAAGAAATGGCCCAAGACTAAGAACTGGACTAACATTGCCAAAAGAGCTGTAGATTGTCTTCATAAATTGATTTTACGGAGATATTAACCATTGTTACAGGGCAATGGATGACATTCTCATACCATTTGGTGTTGTTCAGCTTAAAACTCTGTTCACGTCAAAAGAAGAAGAACATAGTTGTATATTTCCAAATCTGAGAAAAACTATGAAGAATTTTCTACAAAGGACATTATTTTAGAGATTTTACAATTAAGACGCCACCAGCATTTCTTCCCGAGAAGCGGAATATTGGACTACATTGGAGCTTTTGAAATTCATTGTGCAATGGGACTATTCTGAGTCTGTTTCAAGTTTAACGCTGCGTCTAAGATTTTTTACCTATGTATTTATGTTTCAGTTGCTTTTTGTGAAAAGAGTTTCTCAAAATTAAAGTCGATCAACAAAGATAGGAAAATCAATTTTGATAATGCGTTCGAATATTTTAGAAAAATAAAGACACGTTTAGTATTTTATTTGTTGTCTTATTTTGAGGATGCTCAATTTAAAACTGCCACAACTAATCGAAACATTAAGTTACTGTGCTATTTTTTATAGAAAAACAAATTAATATAAAAATATTTCTAACAAAAAACCTAATAATTTGCGAAATATATAAAAGAAAATGACTTGATTTATTTTAAATAGTTTAATAAAGTAAGAAAATTTTGAGCAAAGTAAATTAAGATTGTATATTCAATTGCACTTGTGTTCTGTCTCGAAATTCATTTCATTCGCATCCGCATGTCTTTATCTCCTCAACTTTTCCTCCATAAACAACTCTCTAAGTACATAGTATTGTACTATGAACATACATCCGCTGATGTACCAACAAGGACCAGCATGTCCTGCCTGCCAGTTGTTGGCTACAATTACACATAAAGTACAACACAAAATATGACCGGTGATTTATGTATGAATGATGCTTGAACTAAACTTTCATATATCAAACAATTAGCGACAAAGAGTAAACATGTGTACAGAGGATTATGCAATCCTGAAATGGCTCATAAATTTATGTGTAACACTTTAATACAGACGAAATGCGAATGAAGGAGAGTGAAGCGAATTTCAAATTACTGAAATGGAGACAAGCAGGCAATGTTGCATGTGAGAAGGGACAGCAGCAGCAGCAATAGCAACAGCAGCAAAAGCAATTGTAACCGTACTAGAATATTGGACAAGGGAGGGGGTGCTGTCGGTCAGTGTCCATTCCGTGCAACAATAATACTATAATGCAACATGATTTGGTTCAGTTTCGTTTGGTTTGCTACGACATACAATACATAAAAACTTTGTTTATTGAAGTGCGAACATTAGTAACGCTCACTCGCCCATTGCAATAGCAACAAAAGCGGTGGCAGGCAGGATTCTGGCAGGAAATGCTGGAAGGAAGGAAGTAGTCGAACTAGTAGAAAATAAAACAAAACAAAACTAAACTAAACAAAACAAAACAACCCTGTAAAGCTACTAAAAACTATAATAAACAACAGAATGCATTAGCCACAGCAGCCCCTTTATTCGGGGCTGACAAAATGCAATTTTTATTTAGCAACAACGAAAAAAAAAAAGAAACATTTACAGTTGTTTTTATTATTGTAACAATTGTAACAATAGTAACAACAACACTAACAACAATTCCAAATCAACAAAAGTTATGACAGCAAAAATACCAAAGCGACACGCATTAAATAAATAACAAAAAACAACATCAATGGTAGACAATAGTTTATACTTCTATGTATAACTAAACAATCCAATAAAAACTATATTAAGAGAGAGAGAGAGAGAGAGA
Organism: Amiota mariae; assembly: GCA_035041805.1. NCBI lineage: Eukaryota > Metazoa > Arthropoda > Insecta > Diptera > Drosophilidae > Amiota > Amiota mariae. The sequence continues at coordinate 9,179,061 of JAWNKV010000337.1, forward strand.
GAGAGAGAAAGAAGCAGGGGAGTGAAAACAAATTTGTAATGAAAAATAAAGTAGATTTTTATAAAAATAAATTTGAATTGATAATGTCGATTTCTGTTATCTTGTATAGGAAAACTTAAAATTAATTAGTAAGAAAGATCCCTCATCATCATACTTATAATAAAATCGTAGACTTTGCCTATCCATTTGTTTGTTTGTACGTGTATAACATAAAAGCCACTCATTGGATTCAAAATCGAATTACTATAAAAGAAAAGAAGCTTTATTGTGAGTAACATATAGCGTTTATTTTGTCAAAATCGATCCATAAAATCAATAGATATTAATTTTTAATTGTAAAAAATGTACTAATAAATTTTCTTCCAAACATTCTTTCTGTCTGTTACTTGGAAACCTTTTGTGCCTTCAAAAATTTATTGTAGGCAACTGCAGTCGTTGTTTCATAGTATTGAGATAAATATATGTATTCCAATGAATATAGTTTTTATATAAGAAAATATTTTTTTTAATTTATAAAGACTGGACAATTTGGACAATGTACAACAGTTCGAAATTATTGTTGAAATCCCGAAGAATTAAATTCACTCAACTGTCCATTGTCCAAACAGTCCAATCTCTATAGTCTCTGGTGTCATAACACGGACACATGATCGATGTTACCATTTAATGTAATGTAATATATCTTTTCTAGTCGTTTGCTTTTGGCTTCATAGTCACCAAAACCCTTACCGGATTGAGAGGCCCTAACAGTAGCCAAGTTGCCTCTTTCGTCGCTCTCTGGAGCACCTTTGATCGTACGTGTTAGTTTTTGCGAAAATGACTTTTTTTTTGAAGCAAATTAGTTCTAATCAATTGGTAAAATATTATAGAGATTATCACTACAGTTACGGAGATAGTACAGATTTTATTTTATTGTTTACATTGGCAGCTTTAACAGTTCTTCTAGGAGCAATGGTGGGTATCACTTTCCCGCCCGATTACAATTAAACAGTACCATCATAGACTTCGTAGGTCTTTTATAGGTTTGTTTCACCACCACCCACATTGAGGGTATAGTCGCACTACCACCTGACGGCCGGCTATACAAGTTTTGAGAGACGATCCAATGAAGAAATTAAAGAAAACTATAAAGCTGAGAATGTATCGAAATGGTCAAGATAACGACGAAAAATGTAACGAAATTACAGATATCAAGTTATGGATATGAAATTTCGATTCTTGTTGCCACACGCTGATTATGTTTTTAAGGCGAAGTTTTTTCTTTTTTTAACATAAAAAAAATAAAACTGGTTTAAGTTTTTAATTACCAAGTGAGGCACGAAAAAGAGCCATTAACTTTGCATCAAATTTCACACACCTTAGAAAATAAAAAAATATCTGCGATCATTGGTTTCTATAGTAACTGATTGTGTACCTTTCTGCATTCTTACTTCATTTGGATGAGTTATCGTTGCACCCCTCGTTCGAAGGCAGTTCCCTTTTGCTATGGTCGATGGCATTTGATTTCTACAAAATCAACGATGCATTCGATGCGGTGCATTAGTTTTAGTCACTTGTTTCAGTTTGTGCGATGCCTCAAAGCGCAAATGCTTCACACGTGCCGTTTTCTGCCAGACAGGATATTACTTTATCGTTGAATGTTATTTTGCGAAAGGACACGCGCATTGTCGACTGAAACTGATATGAGCGACGTTCGCTTATTTTATCGCTTAAAAGGATCTTCGTTGGCAATGTTCATTGTTCTCATAGTATTTGTAATTTCTTAAATTATTATTGCAACGCTCAAATTAATTTCGCTCGAGAAATTCATTAACTGAGTGAAAACGAAAGGAAAAATAGTGAGAATCACATTAATTTTCACTAATTTTCTTTTATGTAAGATAAATGTTCGCTCTACTACTCGGCTGGCATACGATAAGCTTAAGGGTAAGGGTATCATCTCCCTTTCGTTCTTCATAAGAAATTCATATTTCTATTAGTTCTGCCTATTACATTTAATTGATTTTGTAACACTTTGGGCGTCTAAGCCCATATCATTTTTAGAAAGGCATGGAGTTGTGTAGATATATTGCTTTTCTCCAAAAATCTCTTTCATGTTTCTTAATTTATCAGAATCAACATGAGCAAAACCAAAGTCAAAACCGGAACATGCATGAAGAGTGCACTTTCATTACTTTAATGCTACACCACATGCTATCACAGATACAAAATACACTTGAAAAAATATGATATACGAGTTTTGCAGTAAATAAGAAGAAATGTTTCTCTAAAAAAAAAACTAAAAATTTTAATAATTTTTAAGAACTTAAAGAGTCAAACCTCTCGGAATTGGAAGCAATGACAAATGACAATTATATGTCTCCCGTGTATTTTCACCATACACTATTTCATTGGGCTTATCTCTTATCTCTAATATATATAAAAATTGAACTATGTTTGTTAGTCTAAATGTCTGCTCCTTATGGACCTCGAAACAGATTTTGAAAAAATTTTCAAGGAAACTCCACCATATTGTGGAGAGTGTTCTTCGTAAGTTTGATGTAGATTGGATCACCGGAAAAGTTGAATAAAATTTTGCATATAAAGCTTAGAGACATATTTTCAAATCAATCAAGTAGTCTTTGTCAAACATCTCAGATAATTATGTCGATATTGTTAAACATCTCTTTTCGATTTGTGGGCCACAACAAAATAATATATATATCATTCATTCTACTATTCCCGTATAAATCCGATTTCGGAGAAATTTTGCTGGGGAGTAGCGAAGTACGTCCCCTTTAAAAATGGAACTACATCTGTGTGTCTGCTCCTTATGAACTCAAAAACCACTTTACCGATTTTGATTAAATTTTCAAAGAAACTCTAGCTTAGTCTGGAATTTTGCATATAAAGCTTAGACACATGTTTTATAATTTATCAAGTAGTCTTTGTCAAAGACGGATACGCAAGTGTTGCATAATGTTCTTTATTTGGACTTCTCTAGTTAGCTGCATTTATGAAGATGAGACAGAAATTATCCAATATCTTTTCTGGGACTCCTCTTCAATTCTTGGAAAATAGACCATTATTTTAAGACCTGGACAACTTGTCATTTTCGATGGTTTCAAAGTTCTTATTAGAATAAACTTTTTATTGTCAAGCTTCCCAAAACTTCAAGCTCACAATGGGCGTTAGGTGAACTGAAACTCGAGTCTGTTTCTTTTAGATTATATTTTATAAAAATTTATATTTCATTCATACAATTAAAACAAACAATATAAATATTAAAGAATTTCCTACCATGATATACAACTTATTGTAATTTTGATAATTTCCTTTCAGTGTACATAAATATAAAATGATAAATGATATTCAAAGCCGATTACAATATATAGTATTGTACTTTCAACATACAAAAATCTATTTTGCCAGACAAAACATGCCAAAACGAATGCAAAGCATGCAATTCACTCACCTCATCCTTATCCTCATCGAGGGTGGGGAGAAGAAAACCATCAAAAAAATTGCGCAACGAAAGAATAAAAGAATATTTTTTGCACAATCACTTACATCATTAAAATGACGCGTAAATGAAAATAGTACTCACTGTTCTGTTAAAATATGATGATGGAAATAAACACAAACTGGGGAAAAATATATACACAAGACGCAGACAGAGGAGTTGAATACAATATAAAAGAAGAGCGTCTAAACGAACCATCATTCATCAAGGATTTAGCTAAACGCGCTAGAACGACGAGAATCCATCCCCACCCACCAACAACAATATACTCTTACTCACTCATACTCCACTGCATACATTATAGAATAAAGTAAAGAGACCGACCGACCGACCGACCAACCCAGCGACCGAGTTGTAGCTAGCATAGCTTGTCTAGAGCTAACCAAATGAAACGCCACAGTAAAACTAAACGACCATTCATCATCATTCGTCCTGGATTATGCTTTTTAAACATACGATTGCTGTCAACATTGTCAGCACTAGTCGACAAACGGAGGCGATGGCGGATAGATGAAGAGGAGAGTAATATCAGCCTAGCCAAAAATGTCATCAGCATTATCAGCATAGACGTGGTCCATTGGCTGGTGCTCCACATACAGAATTGCATACAGATAGAAGCAATAGAAGTAGTAGAAGAGAAGGGCAATGGTATTTGCGTAGTATCCTCAGTTGCTCTAAGTTGATTGTGGCATGTTTTTGGTATGACTTTCGGTTGCATGTTGCACACAGGATTGTCAGCGATGCGTTGTCAGCGTTCCTTTATTCGCTCCATCATTGATCCAGTTGCATATTCACTTCAGTAAAGCTGATTTTGGTGTTTACTTTATATTAGTCAAAATGACATGAGGTAGTTGTGGGTGGCTTACATACATACAATAGTATTAGGAGATAGCGACAGTGGTGTGCATAAATCAATCATATTTAACGTCGAATTGCTAAGTGAGAGCACTAGAATGACATATTCTCAAAACTTTGGGTTAGTTGGTTTGGGTTAGTAAGTAGTGTGTAGTTCTGTTGATTCATCGCTTGAGTTGCGTTTGGTTGGTCGCAATTTCAAGTGATTCATCAATTTTTTTACTTGGCTGAACTGCTTCCAAAATCATCTAAACTCAAACTCATTATATTTGTACAATGTTTCGACCAAAGAATTATTTGTAAATAATTTGTGTCACAAAACCGTACGCATGTCCTGCAACACATTGTTTCCTTTAACGTTGAATGACATTACTCGATTTGATGTGATGCTACGCGACGCGACACTACATGACATACAACAATGCAATAACAACAACAACACACAACCATGGACAGCCAATTGCCTGATTGGCTTATACAAGGCTGAGCATGACTAAACATAAACTGTGTCCATGGCCAAAACGACGACGACGATATTGTCATGGCAGAAAAGTCGTCGGACAATGTCAAACAACAAAATCAAAGCGATTAAGGAATGGGTTGCGATACTATGCGATTTCCACCAACTACTATTTCCAATCCTTTCATGAATTGTGACATGGTTTGACATCGAATCAGTAAATTTCAAATCGTCAATTGAGACAACATGTGTGCGCATATGTACAACATGAACAAACAGATAACATACGAGTATTGTATGTCAACCAATCATAGTAACAAATTGAAAACAATATTGAAATGAATGAAACAAAAATATTTAATTAAGATATTGAAATATTTAAAAAATTCATTCAATGATAAATAAAATACTAAATAAATTGCTAACTAATCTCTGGTTCTTGTTTACATTTTCCACACAATTTGTTTATGTCCCAGTTGTTGTTGTAGACAAAATTTGATTCACCAATTCCAGTGGATTAAAAAAAAAAAAAAAATTAAAAAAAAATTGCATATTGTATTGTCATCATCATAACTAAAAGTGTATGCCAAATTTTGATTCAATCGGATGACAAGAAGTGATCCTAATACAGCATGCAAAATTTGACCCTCCGAAGACAGAACATTGTAACATAAATTATACCATTTAAATAGTAAAATATACTCGTAAAAATTTATTAAATAATTTGAAAACATTACAAAGAATATAAAAATATACTCAGGACTACGACATATTAGAAGATGTTAATCACAAAACATATAAATTATTGACAGGAATTTTCAGTAGCTTTTGAGTGGTGATTGTAGACTCAGTTACGTCTTACCATAAATAAGCTGGGTATTATTGTTATTATTAAGAAGAGGAATAATATATAAATTCTTATTATACTTCTTCGCATTAAGAGCACAATTGCCATGGCTTTCAGCTCTTAGATTAATAAGTACGGAAATTATGAAAATTAAATTTTAATTAATATCATATCACTTAAATATGTCATATAAATATAACATAGAATTATGTCATATATATACGTTATAGAAATGAGTCATTTAAAAATGTCACTTAAATATGTCATAGAAATATGTCATATAAATATGTCATTTAAATATGTCATATAAATATGTCATATAAATATGTCATATAAATATGTCATAGAAATATGTCATATAAATATGTCATATAAATATGACATATAAATATGTCATATAAATATGTCATAGATATATGTCACTTAAATATGTCATATAAATTTGTCATAGAAATATGTCATAGAAATATGTCATAGAAATGTGTCATAGAAATATGTCACATAAATATGTCACATAAATATGTCATAAAAATATGTATTTCTTACTGTTCATATTACTGCATTATTGAGTTAAATTCCAGATATCTATTCCAATAACTTAATTAAATAAACAATTTTGGATTTAATATTGGCTATAATTTTAAGTGGTCAGAAGTAATTTGATGGAAATTTCAACAGCAAAAGCCGAGTCTACATAATATTTTATACAACTCCTCACTTTGATCTTTCTTAGATAAGTAACCTTATATATGATGCATGCTTACAAAGACCCTACTAAGATTTCATTATCTTCATCATTTTAAAAATTAAAAAGAGTCATCAACACAATAGAACTTTCACATCTCAGTTTGTTTTACCCTGATATTAATTTAAAAACGTATATATTGTAGGTACTTGAAGAGCATTGCTAGGAGCCATGATCACGATCTGAATAGTTTGTTCCATTTTCGAAATTTTGTATCAAACTAATTTATGGAACTGTATTTCTTTAATATATACAACAATACTGAAGCAGAGCTTCGCTCTTCGGTAGAAGCCGCAAAAAAAAAAAATAAAAATAAAAATAAGTATATACTAGTAATTTGTCTAAATACGCCAATTAAGTTCTATTGCTAATTCTAATTCATTGTGCAATTATTGTAGGTATAGTTAAATTTTGATATTTGTAATGACTTTTGTAATCAAAACTAAATCGAAATGAATTTGAAGAAATCTTTGGATGAAAATGTTTCACTGCTTCATTTTAACAGTTATAAAGTAATTTAATGAATTCGTGGGTTGATGGTATTTCCGTCTTTACAGAAAATATTATTGTAAATTAAGAAAAATCGCAAAAAAATATTAATGAAATTAACGTATTAAATTAACACAACACCACACCACAGCCAACCGGACCAGCAGACCCCATAAGATTTGTCATGGCAAACACTTGAAATAATTCGTGTGAGTGATAATTATCATAACAATAATTCAAGCGTTGAGCACGAATTATGATATTGCGATTGCTCATCCGCAATAACCCACAATAACTCGACGACAACAACTACAACACAGACAACTTAAGTCAATTCAGACTCAGAAGAAGATCCGTTTGCAACTCATTTCAATTCTCACCTTATGTAGTCACTGGTTGGAAAAAGTCAAGTTTCTGTTGAAACGATAACATTATTTTGAGTTTACTTCATAAATTTGTTTGCTTTAATTATCGATAGCATAAAATATAATAATATAAGTGGAGAAGACGCCAATCGAAAAGTTTCTCGAATCAACTCTCTTACTTTCTTTGTCATTCATCCTACGAGTACATACATATTTATATATATGTTTTTATCACAAGTTCTTAGTGTCACTCCACACATTAACTAAAGTGGTTCAAATTGTTTCTCGATAAAAAACAATTCAACCGTTTCTTCCATCAGACTTCCATTCTTTTAGTCTCAAGTGATGGTTTTTTTTTTTTTATTGTATTTATTTTTGCAAAAACTTACATGTGGTTATTTTGTTGTTGTTGAGAGGGGGCAGACAGGTGACAATTGATCGAAAAATAACCGTTGAAATATGTCAAGAAGATATTCAACTTGTTTATGTTGTTGACATACAACTGTGACTGACTTATTGAAGAAGATACACGTACAATACATTTTTCTTGCCTTCATTTCAGTTTCAATCAATGGTGAGTCTTTCTTTAAATAAAAGACTTCGTGATTTCGTCATGAGTCATCATTGTCAGTTTGGTTTTTATAATATTTTTGTTTCTTTTTCTATACAATTTTTGTATGTCAGTTTATATTCATCTTATTTCTTGTGAAAAGTATTAATTAGTATTGTATTTGTTTGATTGATGAATTGACTTCAGGTAGCACATTGTCATCTTTCTGCTTAAAAGTTGTTAAATTTTAGTTTGGTGACACAGGAAATAGCAAAACTACAACAAAATAAAAATAAAAAAATAAAATAAAATCACAAAAACAATTGAAAAATAAAATAATTTGGAAAATGATGATGAATTTTTTATTTAAAATACTTTACGTTAAACTTTGACATCATTAACAAAATGCATTTTATAAATCTTCTCCCTCTTGTACATAATTATATTTTCAACAAACTTTTTTCCCAAATTGTCAAGCGAAACTAATTAAACTCTATTGAGTCTCAACAAAATTACACTTGAGGAAAACCTACTATACTCAATATTATTAGAGAATTTTAAAATGCAAGAAAGCTTAAATAATTAAAAGTCCAAATTTGTTAGAAATCTATGGGGGAAAATATTTGGTTTTTTTAGCAGAAGCTAAACCGAATATTTTATATCCTTTCTATAAATTTTAGTATCAAATTCAACAGTTCAATTGATTCTATAAATGTATTAAATGAACTCAAAATATTCAAAATCTTATTAAAGATTTCTTTAAAAACTGATATTTGCTTTCTTATTCTAAAAATATCTTAATAATTCATGAATTTTGTAGTTATTGTTCTTGTCATAATTATATTGTATCGACAATTTGGTCATGAGATTGACATTTGGTCAGGTGTTTAACACAAACTATACTAAAGTTTCCCTGAAAATTTTATAAAAACCCAACCAGCGGTTTCGGAGTCCATAAGGAACAGACACGCAGATATAGTTCCATTAAAGATAAAAGATTAATTCATTAGCAAATTGCTTCCTTATTCTTAGAAGACCTTTGTATTGTTACAAACATTTGATGAAATTAAATACGTCAAACCATAAAGTTTTAATAGAAGAAATCAAAGTCAAATAAATCCATGAAAAAACATCAAACTGGACGAAAAAAAAAAAATCTACTTGAAAGCACTTGGAAACATCAAAAAAAAGGGTAATGTAAAGCACTTAACCCTACCACAAGGTACCCAAGAGCAGCTGGCATAGAAAAAAAAAAAATTTTTGTAAAAAACAACAAAATGGAATAAAATTCCATAATTATTTGCATTGCGTAAGTCAACTGGACCAACACTGGACTGCTGCCAAGTCAGTCAGACAGACAGACAAGCTCTCTAAGAAAGAGAGTTTCAAAGGAAATAAGACAACCACAAGTAAAAATTGTCAATATTTAAAACGTAAACTGCTGAAGCAAAAAGAAGATAGGAATAAAGAAAGAAGAAAAGGGCCAAATCAAACACTACGTTAAAATGCAAAGTCAAGTTCAGCGAAGCGTTGAAAAGGTAAACGCAGCAAAAGCTCGTTTTTTATTTATTTTTTTATTTATTTTTGGTGCATTTCGATGGTACTTTTACAGTTCGACAGATAGAAAGACTGACAGACAAACAGTCAGTCATATAGTCAGTCAGTCAGACATTGACTCTTTACTCATCATAGTCATCATCGACAGGCATCGTCATCAGCAGCAACACCATCATCATCATCATCACATTCCTCGTCGTTGTCGTTATCGTCATCGTTGAAATATTATAATTGTGCAACCAAATGGAAGCAAGTCCTGGCATTTTAAGTGGCCAACAGGCGAAGAGAGACAGACATTTTTCGAGATGAAATTGGCGCGCTGTTGGAATTTATGTCTATGCAGATGCCTTCAACAAATAAATAAAATACAAAAAATTATACTAAAATGGCCCGCTTTACTTCACATTAAACAACAATTTTTTTTTTTTTTTTTAGTAAACAATGCTCATTAAAAATGCAACAAGCCGGAAATATTTTTGACCTGAACTTCTAATAAGTTTTTGACTTTGTAATACTAAACAAGAACAGCAGCAAGTAACTTCCGAAAAAAGAAGAAAATTATTAAGTATAAAGTTTTGTGATTTTTTGATGCGGAATATTCTTCAAAAACCATAAAATCGTCTTAAAATAAATATGAAAAGGATGACAAAATTCATTGGTTTGGGAAATATCTTTCCTGTGGAAATTTTCAAATATGAAAGTACTTCATATAGTAAGAGTTGGAATGGTATAATTATTGAAAAATATTGACCAATTACACAGGTCGACAAAATAACCCTTTTTGTTTGTCACAAGAACTATTTTAGTATATAAATATTTACTAATTCGAGGTCGCTGATTCCGAATCTGCCCTTGGTTTTTTGTGTCCTTGTTAAATTACATATGCTGATTTTCTTTACTGCAAATTTGGGTGCTGTGAGTGACGAAGAAGGCGTGAGGTTTCATCAGGACATTTCCTTTATGGAGAAGCGCTATCAAGGAAAATGGAATCCAGGAATGCTAACAGATTATTGTTGGAGACTTAGAAGAGACCTATCAAAAGCTAAATATTCACGAAAATCATAACTATAAAGAATAATTTTTCTAAGTGTAGCTGATTTTTGTACTTTTTACCAAAAGATTTGTTATATAAACCAATTAAAAAAAAAAAAAAATAAATATTTGATATTAGTTTTTGACTAGTTGCATGTTGTTTTTGCTATTGCAAGTCTTCCTTTACCCTTATCATATTTTTCTCTTTTGATCTTTAAAGTACCATTCATTAAGCTATTTTGAGAAAGAAAAGTAAGGCATAACCGATTACCGTTATATTTTATTTTTAATTTCTTATCAACTTCTATGAAATAGGTGTTTTTTAAAATATAATAAATATTAAACACTTTTTCATTATGAAACTAAATTATTATGAATTTGTTGATATTTCTTTATATGAGTTTAATGTTTAAGATTTTCAAAAAAACCAAGGGCATATTCGAAATCAGGGATTTCGAATTAATAAATATCTACTTAAATAGTTCTTGTGACAAAAATGATGTTGAAAGTAAACTAAGATATTTTTCTTTTCTAATATACACTGAAACCAGACGTACACCAGTAAATTCAGATAATATTAGGACTATTCCTATGAATCTGTCATTAGCTATACATGGGTTTGAAGCGTCGATTGGCGTTTCGAGAAGAATTTTTTTTTTTTTTTTTTTGTTGCCTTGAAAATGTTAACTTTTGTGCCAAAAGAAGAGCATTTGAGGGAAGTTTTGCTTTTTGCATATAATTGCAAGGAAAATGCTACCGAAGCTCAAAGAAAAGGCCTACGGCTAGCATGCAATTTCGAAAAGAACATGTAGAGACTGGCTGGTTCCAATGATTCAAAAATGTGATTCGATCTTATCAACAAAGAGAAGAAGTTCAAAGGCGTCCAATTGCAAACATTATTAGATGAGGACTCATGTCAAGTGCATCAACAGCTTGCAAACGCATTAGAAGTTGGTCAAGCAAGAGTTTTCAAACATCTACGAGTCATGAGTATGATGGAGAAATCAGAAGGGTGTCGTTTATATTGAGCATATAAAACCTGGTGAAATGGTTAACGCTGTTCGCTTTGGAAAATTACTCATCGATTTAAGTCCTTCACTTAAAGAAAACACGAAAAATGGGTGAGCAGACATCGGGAAGTGATTTTGCTTCATAATAATGGCCGGCCGCATATGGCTAAATTAGTCCAGGAAATATTAGAAGCACTAAGCTGGAGGTCTTACCACACCCTACGTATTCACCAGACATAGCCCCTTCTTACTACAATTTCTTCCGTTTAATGCAGTACGTACTGCCAACACAGCAATTCCATTCTTACAAAGAACTCGAAAATTGGGTGGTCTAATGGATTGCCGCAAAACTCCAGAATTTCTACAATAAAATAAATGGCTGAATTTGGGGGAAAAAACTGTAGTTTTACAGGAATGAACCTATAACTCGATTAAGGTTACATAAGGAATGAAATATTAAATGAAATGAAGACTATTCTAGAAATCGAAGCAATTAAAATTTGAAAAATCCAAATATAGTCTATGCTAATGTTAGATTATTTTAGCTGAAATTATGGTATTATTCAGAAAATGCTATTGAATATAAACAAATTGCTATCATTCATAGGATAGTGATAAATATTGTTAGTGTTTATATATAAAAACATAGTGTCTAAGCTTCCAAATTAAACAATACGCAGAAAAATTTAAATTTTCTATTAAAAAATAGATCAATTTTTTTTTTTAGAATGAATCTCAACGAATACAATTAAGCAACTTTCAAATATGTTGTATTTATCAAAGCATCTGATCAACAATGTTCTTTAAGTAGAAAATTAGTAATTTCTCAAAAGGGTCGACAACACTTTAGTTTTGCTATTATTGTTTAGAATTGTTAGTTGAGTTCAATGATACAAATCTTGTGTGACACCGTTTAAGCCAAAGTAGTGCAGCGTTTTTGTTTAGCACAATACAATTTTGACCTCATTGTTAATATTGTATTATTAAATGAAATAGATCAAAATCATCATCATCATCATCATTGAACCAACACTCAATTCGATTTATGAAATGCATACACCATCACACAAAACATGCTCCCATGCCACTTCAGCTGCTGTTGTTAAAGTTTTTTAGATTAGTTTTCTTCCCCTTTTTCACATTTTTTTTTGTTTTTTTTTTTCACTATCTAATCCTTTATAATCAAATTAAGCATCCCTTGAGTACTTTTATTATGCCACAAAGCAAAACCAAGCGTAAGAAACTAATTTGAGCGAGTGATGCTCGTACATATGCGCAGTTATTTGAGTGAGTGAGTGTGTGGCAAAGGACTCTCAAACTATTATTTTTTTCTGTGTTTTAATTTAATCGAATAAATGCGGTTGCGCGAAAATCAAGCAAACCCAGCTAGTGGAAAGTCATAAAAGTCTGGTGCGCGTCTGATGCGATGAACAGACACACTGACAGACAGATAGACAGACAGATGGACGGAAATTTGTATAACTGACTGACTTGACTCACTGGCTGATGGCTGATGGCAAACAATTGATAAAAAAGCAACCAAGCAGAGGCAGATTAGTTAAAGTGAGTTTGGATGCTCCCTCATTGTGACACTGAGAGACCAGGACCAAAGAGAAATAGCTTAGTGCGCTTAATGCTTTTCCCACAGGACTTGTCATTCATTCTTTCATTCAAATAACAGCACTCAACGTGAATACACCAGTATGAGGCAGGCATTCATTTAACCCACCCTTAGCTTAACATTTTATTGAACGAGAGATATAAAGAAATATGTAGGTATACTTGTGTGTTTTATCACATTGTTTTGGCCGAAAATCGGATTTTAGTTTTACACTAATTTCTTTGGTTTAAGAAATGTTCGGTCTCTTCTTCACGACCCCTCGTTCCGTTGCTTCTCGCATCTTGGTTTGGTTACTCCTGAATGGATGGAAGTCTGCTGATTGCAGCCTCTGCTGACTGGTGGTATTAGTACGCTTCGCTGGTCATTGTGAATCCTGATGAATCCTGTTTGATTGCACTAAACTGCAATCGAGACGAATGCTCAAAACGTGCGCCACTGCCACTCTCATCTTCGTCAGCAACATCCCCCTCTCCTACCCTTAGTCATAGTATTACCATTGGCTTTTTATCTTTGCGCTAAAATCATGCTTACATACGGAATACCAGCAATGCTTGCTTCCTTTGCCTTGATTCCTTCTTCTTTTTTTTTTCCAATTTGCGCATTTTTATGGGAAAAACAATTTAATTGGCTTTGGCATTATCCTTTGTAGTCGGAGTTTGTCTCAGTGTATATGTTACTAGTAGACAGAAAAATTCACCAAGGATTCACGCATTTTATAGCACAACAGAAAAGCATTTTGATTTCCTCTTCAACTTCTTTTCACTAAAGGCTTGTCGTCACCTTACTATTATAGTACAATACAATAATACAATAAGAACAAGTTGTAGATAAGATTTTGTGTAGTCAAGTACAATCTTCAAAGTCTCATCGCCTCGCTCCATCGTCAATAACATCAACATACAAACATACATTGTATGAATAGTTGTTGCTATTGCTATTGGTCTTGTTGTTGTTTTTATTATTATATGATGCAGAAATTGTAGTCATCCCAAGTCAGATTTAAAAACTACGATAAAATACAAGAAAATGCAATTTCGATTTTGCTATTAAAAGTGGAAATTGCCAAAAAAAAAAACAAAAAAAAAAAAAGAACAAAAAGAAGAAAAAAACAAAATACGACAAAATTAAATCAAGAATCTCCCACTAACTCGTTCTCTTTCTCTTAGGCTGTGATTTATAGAATTTCTTAAATTGAAAATGACTCATACTACTATACAAAATTTAAAGAGTCCAAGGAAAGGAGGACTTTATATATTGTAAAATATTTATACAAACAGACAGAATTGTGAATGTCAAAGCAATTTGGAAGAAAATAATTGTTTTCTTCATAAAGAATCTATAAAGAAAACTATTAAGTTTCATTTTGAAACAACAATTTTGACCATTAATATTCTCTAAAAGTTTTCAGTAAAAGTAAATTCGAAGTTTTTCTTTAACAATTGTTCGTTTATAGATCACATGAATTCTTCTAAAATCTTCAAATTATTATTTGCTTTTCAGCGTAATTCTACAAAAGATTTATGAGTCTTTTACATCATTGGAGACTTAAAGAGTTTATCGTCGTTTACTTAAAGGATTTTCAATTTGCAAATATTTAAAAGAAACCATTTAAAAATTAAACGACATATTTATTCAAATGAGACAATTTTATTGGGAGTGCAAGTAAGTTTCCATGGGCCCACCAGTAATTTGTGGAAGTGACTCAACAGGCGATTTCAACTTCTCTCATATTCATTGGTATGATGCAGAAACAAGGAAATTGGGTTCCATGTGAACTGAAGCCAAAAGATATAGATCTCCTTTTTTCAAGTGCAAAAAACCGCTCCAAAGGCAAAATCGAAATGTTTCTTTTGCATCGACTCATGACGGGGAACGAGAAGTGGACAACCCAAAGCTTAGAAAATCGTGAGCTTAGTCCGACATCTAATGCTGTCCTCCTAGTGGAATCAGCTGGGACTGATAATAACTAGGTAGCATTACCAACAATAATTGATACAATTGAACAGAGAATTAAAGCTCTAACGCTTCCAATTCCAAATGACATGAAAACGTGATTTGTCAGCAAGACAACGACACGTCAAGCAAACTTTGTAGACTCTTCAACTGGATGCCCTACCCCACCCGCTACATTCATCATCCTATTACCATTTGTTCCGGTCACTGAATCATAGCTTTTCCAAGATTCACTCCTTACAAAAATACCAAAAATTGTGTTGATGCTTGGATCGTTTAAAATACGAGGGATTTCTCCAACAAGGAATCAGAAAGCTGCTTGACAGACAGGAAAAGGTCATAACTAACTATGGGAAATACTTTGAATAAAATGCATTCTATCAATTTCTTTGAATAAACCGTCAAAGTTACTAAAAAAAGTATAAAAAAATATAAATTCAATAAAATGCAAACAACATATGAGACAATTAAATATCATAAAGGATTATTTACTAGGAAAAAAAACTTCAATTGAAGAATATATAATTCTTCAATGTGTTAAAGTTTACACGTTTATAGTTTGTATTTAACAATATAATGAATTAGATGCATTTATTATATGACAAGAATCTATGTCAGTCGCAAGCTAAATATGCACAAACAATCAGAACCTAGAAACAATTAAAATTCTTTTTTTTTTCTTTATTATTAAAATCGTCATAACAAAATATAAAACACCTTACGAAAAAATTTCTATTCATCAAAAAAGTTCTAGTATCATAAATTTCTTAAAATAAATACCCCATTCAGTGATTGCAATAAGTCTTGCTGGTGCCAAATACAAAAAGGAATAGAAATGAAAAAAAATATATATACCAAAGCGAATGTAATAATCATCATCATCCAAACCTTTAACCAATTCAAACGACCTAAAACTGTCAAAGCAAAAAGGGGAGAATAGAATAAATAGAATGGAATAGATTTGATTTAACCACGAATTGTTAAACGATATGTGAAAGGAAGCAAGAAATATTGTAGTACAATGGAAAAATATATACGAGCTACTACAAAAAAGAACATAAAGAAGGCGATAATGTAGTACTAAAGGAGAAAGAAAGGAAAAAATGTGTGTGCATATAAATTTCCACACAAGGTGGCAATGTATATAATTAAGCTGTCAGATTATTTTGACATGTCACACCAAACTTAGGTAAACCCTAACCAAAGATCAATGAACTAATGTACAATTGCGGAAAAGGAGTAAATTAAACCAGGAGAAGAAAAAATTAGTTTGGATGCTGTGGCCTGAAATATCTGAGTGCTAGGGAAGTGCGAGGACTCATAGCACTAGAGCATTTCTGCTAAATTATATTGTCGCATAGCAAAAATATCTAGGCTGAATAGAAAAGGAAGTACCCAGGGATACAAAAGGTCATGCATAAGTAAAAACACCAACAAATCGAAGGGGCGGCACAGTAGTGACAACGAGATATTTTACACCCCATAGATGTATTAATAACAGTAATTTCGCGTATTGCACACACACACACACACACAAGTTCAAATGAATGTATGAATTTACTCAAAACTCACATTCAAAAGATACACGGATACTTTTTGTTCATTCGTTCTGCATGGTATGCAAGCAATCCTTCCTTACTTTCTGTTTTTTTTTTTTTTTTTTTTGCACATTCGTAAAGGGTTGCAATTTATCGCAGATTAAAATTCTAGCTACTGGCGAAACTATTTCAATGAAGAAAAAATTCTACAAACACAAACTCATCTTTGCACCATTTACAACAATTTGATTTTTGGTTTTGTTAACTTTTCCACTCCGTTCGCTCCCATTTAAGCCGACCGACTACCCTGCGGGGGTTGCACACTCGTAAATTGTCGAAATTCTGGTAAAAAACTTAACTGTGATATGAAAAATTTTGAAAATTTCGCTTTTGCATTAGATTCGAAGGCAGCAAACAACAAATATGTTACAAAAGTAAAGAAATGCCATATACTCGTATGTATGTATGAATGTATGTAATAAAAACGATTGCAAACAACTACGCACGATTTTTATTGCGTTGATTGCAAAAATTTCTATTTTAAGTCTTCCTCTTCCCCCAGCACACTCATTTTTTTTCTTCTAGAAATCACGACAGCTAACCCGCTGAGCGTTAAATCGAAATTGTCTTTAGATTTAGAAGAATTTAATGTAACCATTTTGTAATATTTAAAAGCTTAAAACTGTTGGTGGTACTGGTTACTATAATTTATTGTGTGGATATTTTGAGTTCATCATGGCAACAGTCAGGATTAAACAGGGTAACAGGGTGCTTAATATATAAGTAGTAAATTCAATTATTTATGGCGACTACAGAAATATTTAAAGTTTCCCTTAAGAAGTCATGTGTGCACTTTTTAGTCTTTTTAATTGTGTCAATTTCAATTTTATTTTGTACCATTTTGACAGATGTCATTTGTTTTGTGTATTTAGTTTGCCAGTATATTTTGCAGATTTTTTACAAAAAATATGGCTCAGTTCTAGAAACTTATTCGTCTAATTTATGATCGCCATATCCGTCCATCAAAGATATTAATGCAAGCAGCCACTTTTACTCTATAGGACCACACGCATCCTTAGAAGAAGCCATTGCTGCTGTGGAGCTTAGTATCGAGGAAGACTCACTTTAAAGAAGATTTTGTGGAAAGATTTGGGTTTGCGGGCTTACAAAATTCAACTAGTGCAAGAATTGAAGCCGCAGGACCACATGGTACGCCGTACATTTGTCAAAACAACATTGTTGTTGATCCCGAATTTTACAAGAAAATTTTGTCCAGCGATGAAGCTCATTTTTGGTTGAATGGATACGTCAATAAGCAAAACTCTCACAATTAGAGTGAAGGGATTTTCCCATGACATTGCATCGACATTGAACTATAAATATTGTTTTTATGTTTCTTAGTATGTATTAATAATAATGGCCGTTTTCAAACAGCTTCTTTAAATGAACGTCACTCAGCTCAGAATAAACTTTATTAATCGAAATAAAAACCATTACAATCAATACATTTTTGCCAACGAGAAACAAGTTTATTTATGCCGGTAGCATAAAAGTCCGGAGTTCTGGAGGCGATGAAAGCGTTTTTGGCGTTGTCTTGATTTTTGAAGCATTTCTCGCGCAGGAAATTGTAGAGGTGTTTAAAAAAATGGTAGTCAGTGGGTGAGCGGTCCGGTGAATATGGCGGATGAGGTAGAGTCTCGTAACCCAATTCGTTCAACTTCTGCAAGGTTATTTGTGCGACGTGCGGTCGAGCGTTGTCATGGAGCAGTATTGGTCCTTTCATATTGACCAATCTCGGGCACATACGTCGAAGCTTCTGGTGCATTTCGTCGATTTGTTGGCAGTACTTCTCTGCCGTGATCGTTTCGCCTGGATTCAGAAAGCTGTGATGGATGAGACCGGCTGCTGACCACAAAACAGTAACCATAATCTTCTTTTAGTGCAGTTTCGGCTTCGGGAAGTGTTGCGGAGCCTCGTCGCTGTCCAACCACTGCGCGGAACGTCGCCGGTTGTCGTAGAAGATCCATTTTTCATCGCAAGTTACGATTCGGTCGAGAAACGGGTCATTTTTGTTGCGCTGAAGAAGAGACGATGACACCTCAAAGTGACGATTTTTTTGATTTTCGTTCAATTCATGCGGCACCCATTTATCGAGATTTTTTGACTTCCCTTTTTGCTTCAGATGGCGTACGACTGTTGAGTGATCGACGTTGAGTTCTTGTGCGACTTTTCGTGTGGTTTTACGAGGATCGGCTTCGATTAAGTCTTTCAATTCGTCATTGTCAACCTCAGATGGGCGGCCGCGACCCTCTTTATCTTCAAGGCTGGTATCACCTATCTACGTGTGGTACGTTCGGAAGCAATATCCTCGCCCCATGCTTTATTGATATTTCGTGTCATCTCCGCAGCATTGTGGCCAAGTTTGAACTCGTGAAGCAAAATAATGCGAATTTCTTGTTTTGATAGCATCACAAAAAGTGGTCTCAAATCAGAAACGTATGACGATAATAAAAAGATAATTAGTCTAAAAGATAGAGCGAAAAAGGCGCTTTAAAACGACATATTGCATGACCACATTCATTAAAAAATTTATTCAGAAATTCATGCAACTATAACTATATTTATAATCTTTGTTGACTTCAACTAGTTCTTGCTTCTTCCTTCCGGTCATTTATAAATGTCCAAGCATAAAAAAAAATTTGTTTCAGCACAGATTTTTGCTTAATCGCAATTGGTTTCCTTTATTTATACTGCGTTTGTACGACAGCCGAAACGGGTTTCAATCGATTCGGTTCGATTCAGAACGCGTGCACAAACACTTTTTCAGTTCGTTTTGAAAACTCGAAGTGACTTGAATAAGTGCTACTTTCAAACGCGTCCTTGTTTTTTAAAAACGAATTGAAATGTAGCATAAAAGCTTAGCGTTTTCAAAACGTTTTCAGCTGTTCGCAAAATGTTGTTTTGTGGAGTGTTGCCATATGGTACAATTATTTTGCTTATTTGTCATTTTCTAAATGATTTTATAAATTATATACAATATATGTATACTGATCAAAAATCATTGCAAAACATTTCTTTAGTACAATGTGAATTTGAAAAAACAAAACGTAATTTTGAGTGGGGAGCTATATTATATATGGCAACTTTGCGACAGCAAACAACACACATTTCGTTCTCATTCGGAACGCAACGACACCGCACACATAAACATCTAAATAAAAAGTGTTCTGAATCGAACCGAATCGAGTAAAAATTGTCTCGCCTATCACATAAACGCAATATTAGTTACACTCTGACTCTGGTTTTAAATGTATAATTTAGTCATTTAATCATCATTAGTAGTCGAAGATTATTGACGATGAAGTACTTCGAGTAGAAGTACAATTCTTGCAGTTTAGTTAAATTTAGCAAAGGGCATTGATTAAGAAAGAAATTAATTTCAATCCCAATCAATTTTATTTAACATACAATTATGTTAACAAAGAAGGTAGATTAGATTGGGTGAAGGGTGGGAATCAGATTACACCTCGTCACCACGGCCACTAATGGACCTATTGTGACAACCCTATTGAGCATAGTTCCTCCGAAATTCTATTGTTCGTAAGGAACTCCAGAATTTTTCTGGAAGATAAACCTGATATATCGATTGGTTCCAGGTACTGGAATCCCAAGTATCGGAGTCTTGTCAATATCAGACTCTCACAGTGGCATAGCAGTTGCTCTGCTGTTTGCTCCTCTTCATTGCATAGATTGCAATTGTCGTTATTTGTGATGCCCATATTGTATAGGTGCCTCAACACTCTGCAATGACCTGTTAAGAATCCCGAGACTATACGTATGCCTCAACGTGTTAGTCCCAGTATTTCTCGAGTTCTTATGATAGAGCTGGTCGGCATAAACATTTTCGCTACTCTGATATTGTTCATGTTGACCCAGCTCCAAGGCAGTCCATAGAACGGTTCTAGTCCAATGAGAACGTTTTTAGACCCTTTCCTGGCGAGTTCATCTGCCTCTTCATTCCCAGGGTACCCACTATGCCCAGGTATCCAAATGAGATTGATATAGTTATTTAAGGCTAATGACTTAAGTAATATTAGACATTATCTTCGATTTGAATTCAAAGGCGTTGAGTGCTTGCAAAGTAGCTTTACTGTCCGAGTGAATAAGTATGTGCTTATTAGCAGTTGCACACTTTAATTCCTCTCTGATACATAGTTCTATGGCATGTATTTCTGCCTGGAAAATTGAGTCCTCTTGGCCCATGCTACAGGATATTCGTTTCCTAGGGTTTTCCCCAAATACTCCGGTTCCTACGCCAGTGTCAGTCTTGGAACCATCCGTGTACCACACGTGAGAGTCACGAAAGGGTTTGGTCCTTACTCATTCCCAAACTGTACTGTCCGAACACTTATGGTAAGGTTGGCTCCGCTCATGTTACGCTCATCCCTTAGAGGGAATTTATTGAGATTAGCCAAGTTTGTTTTGTCACATAATAGAATGAGCTTGGCCAAGAATAGCATTGCTTCCTTCTTTATAAATAGGTGGATTGGTGGTATATTCAATAGTGTCTCAAGGGCAGCTGTTGGGGTTGTCCTCATGGCACTAGTCATACACACATTAGCCAGTCTTTGTACCCTACCGATTTTCAACCTTGCAGTACGTCTTTGTAGTTTGGTATACCAGATGGTTGCTGCGTAGGATATGATCGGTGATGGCCGTGTATTGCCATAATGACATACGGGTTGAGACCCCAGTTTTTTACCAAGGAGTCTACTGCTAGTCCATATGGTAGCCCTGGACAAAAGAAGGTAACTTATATGTTTTTAATTAGATTTTGCTGATACATGAAATATTATAGCTTGACAACTTGCACAACTTGGATAAAAATAAAAATCCAAGTGTAAGCTTTAGTAAAACAAAATTAATAATGATAAAGTATATAAAACAAGTAACACGAACAGATTAACAGTTGTTAAGATTCTCAGTTTATTTAGTGGGAATTATAAAACATGTAAAGACTTAGCGGTATCTCTTTTTTAACCAATAGCAGCTTCCTTTGTCTTGAATCATCAATATCCAATACTCTGTAAACATATTTAGAATTATCTGAATCGAAGATTTGCTTTGGATAATGTTGCGCCGCTCTCTTGGACAAGTTTTAAGGTAAAACTCTATTTAGAACAGAATTAAAGTTGTTAAGATTCATAGTTTGTGTTGTATGAATTATAAAACATGTAAAGACGTAGCCGTATCTCTTTTTGAACCAATAGCAGATTCCTTTCTTTTGAATTATCAATATCCAATACTTTGTAACCAGATGTTAAATTGTTCAGATGGAAAATTTCCTTATGGACACATGGGATAATGTTACGCCGATCACTTGGACACGATGTGATGTAGAATTTTATTTTGAATGGATATATTTTAAATTTAGTTATTCGATTCAAACAATATACAATATTTTTTATTCCACCTCTTTTCAAATTATTGAGACGGTCATCGACTTGCAAAATTAATGTCCATGCTTCCTCAAAAGCATCAAATTGCGGTGACGTAAATGAAATTTGCTTAGTAGCATTCAATAAGTAAAAATGGAGTACAACATCTTTGGTAAAGATACGTTCACTGCTTAAACTCTTAAAGATCTTATTTGCCTGACGGTATTTACGACTTTCCATTTTGTTTAATTTACGAACACTTCGAAAAATGTCTTTTCCTTTCATCTGTGCATAATTACAAGTTTCCTCATGTTCCTTTAATTGATTGTAGGGACCACTCCAAGGGCAACCAATTCGACAATATTTGCACTGGGCAGAACGTTTCGCGCATGTTGCTTTCATGTGTAGCTCGAGTTCTTTACGGATAATAATTTCATTACATTGCTTACATTTATGTGGCAATTCCCAATTAACATTTCTCATTGTCAAATTAATTGTCATCTCTTTAAAATTGATACGGATCTTGCATTTCGCGCATATTGCTTGCATATTATTGTATGGCTCTTTAACCATTGATTGTACAATGCATGGCTCACAAAGCAGATGACCATTTGAACATTGATAATTATCTCCGGGTGGCACTTCTTTGCAATTGCTGCATTGCACAATCTTTTTAATATTTGCAAGGAATGTATTGGCATCATATGGCTTACTTATTTGTTCACTTTCTTCAGACATTGTAATATTGAAATGAAATTCGTCTTGGTGTCCGTTGTGTGTGTGTGTGGGAATTTAAAGAAAACTATCTTTATTAAAAATTTGTAATTTTCACTGTGACTCTCTTAGAAATTTTATTTAAAAGAAATTTGTAGCTACGAAAGTCTATTGATTTGAATAATAATATTCCAATGGTTACTTAGTTTTTGATTTCACATGTAGAATAGTGAATTTACACCAAAGTGATTCATTGAGAATCGATTTTGCGTTTACACTGGCGATTCTGATTCCTGAACAGCTGTTTTTTGTTTTGGTTATACATACAAATAAAACGTTGTGGCTAATTGTGAGAAATTAAAATGGAAATAGTGTAAAAAATACATGATTAAGAATAATTCGCAGTGTATGCAAATAATTCTTGCAGCTTCCTTTTTCATTTCTCCTACTTATTTTATTAACATTTGAAAAAAAAATTACAATTTTATATTTTTTTCAAATTGTTTGTGCCATGATCAGCTGTTTTTTGTTTTGGTTTGAAAGAAAAAAGGAGCGGAAGTCTGTCGCAAATGATAGTTCCGGTTGGAAATTACTGAAAATTTTCCATTATTAACAGAAATTTGTCAGCCCTGTTTTGATTCAAAGCCGATTCCATCGTTGAATCTACCAGAATGGATTAACATTTTACAATAAAAACTGACATTTTTCCATGTGGTTGTTGTCCGATTCAATGGTCGATTCAACAAAGAATCGATTTTTGCTTGGTGTAAATTCACTATAAAATGTAATAAAATCAAAGACTTTATCTGGCTGTTTGTTTGTTTGTGCGCGCATTACATAAAAGTAACTTAAAGGATTCAAAATCGAATTACTGAAAGATAAGAAGATTTATTGTGAGTAACATTTAGCATTTATTTCATTAAAATCGACCTCAAATATTGGCTGAAATTGATGGATCAAAATTTGAATATATAACTTTGATACATATTTTAAAATCAATCAAGTAGTCTTTGTTAAACATTTATTTTTGAATTGAATAAAATAAAAAAAATATCAATGTTTTAATCATTCCCATTGCGCTAGTTTTAACATATAGCAGACGTCTTTCTATTAAAACTGCAACTTTACTAGTAGTGACATTAAAAAAACACACGTTTATTTTATAGTTGAGTTCATCATCCTGTCATATGTAAATAAAGGAAATAGGTCAAATTAGACCATAGAATGCTAAGTGAAAAGAAAATAGCAAAAGGCTTAGCAATGTCCAATTAAAAGCGTCTGTTTTATATTTACATATACTACCAACCACAAAGGAAGACTCCGTCAAATGCCAACGTTTTAATTTTCTCATTGAAAAATACTCAGAAAAAAGGAAGAAAGAATTGTAGAAAAAAAAAAAATAAAATAAATATATTGTACCAAGTATATTGAAAGAGAAGAAGAAATCTAGAAGAAAAAAATCAGAAACTATACATTTTTGAAAAGGAAACCAATAAGGACTATTATTACTACTACTACTACATATAAAGTATGTAGTACTAAATATACAAAGAGACAGAGAGCTGAGTAGATTAGAAAAGGTTAAAACTAAGGAAAGTATCTAGATAAAAGACGATAGGTTTATTAAACTTTTATATACTCTATAAATGGGAAATTTCATAGTAAGTGGATGATAAAATTAGACAAAGCTATGTATAAATAAACCAAAGTTCATCATTATTCTTAACAATATTTTTTTGAACACTTTTACTTTCCTCATACCTTCATACATTATTTTAGATACCAACATACTTATTAAATATACCCTACTTAGAAATTTATGTATATTACAAAGTTGAATGAATGAAGGAATCTATGTACTACTATGAACAAAAGAAATACTACTTTTAATGCCTTCAAGGCATTTTTCAGCGATTCTAAGAACAACAACCACAGAATATAAACTCATGAAAAAGACTTGTTAAATACATAAAATAGAGAAAACCACCTAAAGAAAATAGGAAGGAAGAGGGGACACACAACTAACGTAAAGGAAGGAAGTAGTATACAAGAAACGAGAAAAAAAAATGCATTTTAATAAAAAAAAGATCAAATGTTTTTGCCTGAAACCACAAATTACTTACAAAGCACAGCACTGTGGGTGAGTGTTAACTAAAATACTTACTTCTAGTACTCATAATAGAAAGGGTCTATGGGTGGGTGAAACTTTTAAAATATATGAAATGAATAGGCAGCGGTATTTGGACATATGTTAGAGCAACGTTTCCTGTGAACCGCTGACTCGATTTCAAACAGAGGCGTTATTTTGGAGCAATGGCTTTGCGGCTATCGTTTGTCGGTGTTTTACTCTGCGTAGCTGGCTAAATGAAATCTATCTTTGCAAATTGTTTCAAAATAAGAAGCTGAAAAATGAAATGAAAAACGAGCTAAAAGAAAATGAAAAAATTCTTAGAGTCAAAAGTGTTAGAAAAAAACAAAGAAAAAAAAAATAAGAAATGAATAACAGAACATTCTTTTGAGAAATTCACTTTAATCAAAGTTGCCTTAGATGAATTTGCAGTTAAAAGTGAAAGAAAAAAATAGCTACAAGCATATTTTGAGTAATTCTTGCACATGCGACTAATTGAATAGACATCCGAGAGCCTACAATTTGGTAAGAAGAGGATACGGATGATGAGTTCTTTATTAATGGCCCACACATTGCATATTCCCCACTGGGACTTCTGCTGTAATTCTGCATGTGAAAAAGCTACGGAAATCATCCTCTACATCAGTGATAGCACAAAAATTACTTAATCGGTTAATTGAAACGTACGATTATTAAGTGCAATTAAGCGATTAAGCAAATTATCATCAATTGATAAAGCAAAAAAAAAAAAAAAAAATACACAAGTAGTTGCCCTATGTGAGCCTGAATGGAAAAGTATTAAGTGATTTTAGGTTGCAAATAAATTCCAAATTCGAAAGAAAAAATCCACTTACTTGTATTTGAGAACTTAACTAATTTGAAGGAAATACTAACAAATGAGGAGCAAAGGACCTCCAGTGAATTTTTGATTGACCCATTCGAGTCGATTAATTTGAATCGTAAGTTCCATCGAATGAATCGATTATTCACACTTTTTGGATTAATCGTGCCATCACTACTCTTCACCTTATATCATACTACTAGTGCCCTGAACTTTTTGAAAGACGGATTCGCTTGTTAAGGAAACCATTCTTTGAAGATCTGAAAAATGTTGCTATGTAAGTAAACCAATCTTGGAAGACCTGTGAAGTCTTGCTTTCTAAGGAAACCATTTTTTTAATTCCTGAACAGTCTTGCTTTCTAAGTAAACCAATCTTGGAAGACCTGAGCAGTCTTGCTTATTAAGGAAACCAATCTTTGTAGACTTAAGCAGTATTGCTTTCTAAGAAAACCAATCTTGAAAGACTTTAACAGTCTTACTTACTAAGAAAACTAATCTTGAAAGAATTGAACAGTCTTCAAGCGTCACCCTTACATATAAGTCGAGTTGAGCAATATTGTCTTGTCCTATCCTATCCATTTATTATAAATGGTTTTATTATATGAAATTTCCTAAGCCAATTGCTCAATTAATAAAGCATGCATGATAAGCATAATAAAATAATATAATCATAAGTTTTTTCAAAAGATCTTATCTATGTAAATATATGATATATTATATAAGAAAGAATCTTTCCTATTCATAATGTTTTTTTTTTTATTCCAGTGTCAATTAGTAAAATAGAACATAAGTAATTAAGCTATTGTCCGTTTCTTTTTCTGTTAAAGAAAAACCCCCAAGAATAAATAGCAATCATAATAAGAAAAAAATGAAACTAAACTATGAATAGAATAGAAATAGAGATGAAGTGAAAGGAATGTTTTTGCATATGACTCAAAGAATGTATTACACACAAATGATTTGTCTCACATACTCAGAAAGAAACTTATTTTCACTCTTCAAACAAATGAAGGTAATTTCTTCTATACTGAGTCAAGCTTTTAGTCTAACTTAGATGAATATGGTCTCAATCCTCTAGTCCATCACTTCATGTACATTTCTTTCCCCTTTTTTCTGTAAGCATATGTGTCATTAGAGTGTTAATTGCTTTCATTTTATACGCAATTCTCTCGTCACACAGATATGAACAGTCGTACAAACAACAGATACTATACACAATCATACGAGTACACTCATCATATTCATCAACGCATGTAGTCATTTTGATGAAGACATTTTTTGCTTTAAGGCGGAAGCTGTGAGAAAATAAAAAGATGCCAAAGCCTTAAAAACAAAGTATACTTGTACTTCTTCTACTACTACTAATACTACTACTACTATTTAATGCATTGCGTGACTGTTCTTTGCATAGAAGATTCTGTGTAGGCAGAATCCACATCTCATTTGACAGTTTGTAGTGCAGTTTGTGTTTGTACAATATAAAGAGCTAAAAGAAAAACAAAAATAAGAAGAAGAAGACGATTGCAACAGCGGAAGTTTGCAATTAAAGTGTTAATTGTTGCAAATTCTTAAAAACATCAAAAGCAGCAGCAGCATCAACAACAACAACAACAACAAAAACAATGATAATAATAACAGGCGTTAAAACAAATTAAGTTGATTATAAGTTAGCAATGTTGTAAGTTGCAACCACATATTAAATTAGTAGAACGGTGAGTGAGTGTGTGTCTGTGTATGTGTAGTGTAATATTAAAGATTTGTCGATTACATAAATGTTCTATTTGAGGCAACCAGGCAGATTGCATGTAACAATACATACAAACTCGTAAGTATAAGATTGCAACCCTTCTCCTATCAGTAGTTATTAGATCCAGGGATTCGCCTGCGTTTATACAAAATCTGTTATGTTGTATATTAAAAAAAAAGCAATGAAATCTATGTACTTCTACTAATATATATATGTATATATATACATATAAAACAAAGTTCAAAAATCTATATGTTTCCCTCTAGCACCCGTAATTTTCAACCGATTTAGTTAGTTTTTTTTTTAAATGTAGATAATTACGGTACAAAGGTAATAGCATACTTATTTTTTTTAGGACCACCGAAAAAGAAAGGAATTAATTGATCAAATTTAGCATTTAAGTCTTAGAGACATATTTTCAAATCAATAAAGTAGTCTTTGTAAACATGTCAGATATATTATTATTATTTATTTTTGAACAAACTAAGTTTTACATGTAGACTGGGCCACAGCAAAGCGGGACTGGACACAGCTAGTTTCATATAAATCTTGGAAAACACGTTACTGACCCTTAATTTGTATTATTGTATTAAGAATATAGTATACTAACAATCCCGGTGTGCTTCGCTACTTCCAGTCAAGCTTTGTACCAGAATAATGAAAAGATTGATATTTATGGTTTTTTTTTTGTGACTCACAATTCGAAAAGAGATTTTTAATAATATTGACATAATTATCTGAGATGTTTGACAAAAACTACTTATTTATGTCTCTTTTGATTTCAATTCCTTCCTTTTCCGATGGTCCAATCCACATTAAACTTTACTCAAACATTCCCCAGACTATGGTAGAGTTTCCGTGAAAATTTCATCAAAATCGGTCTAGCATTTTCGGAGTCGAAACGGAACAGACATACGCACATGCATTCAAACATACATAGATCTGTATGTATAGATAACAATGAATGTTTATCACATCTGCAGATTTTGAATTACTTTTCGTATTTCTAAAACAATATTGTTAATTCGTAAAATTGGTAATCTTATCCATTGTGATTACGGGTTAATTCTGCTTGCTTTTGCTGATATTATATATTTTTGAGTTATGGATCACAAAAATAACAATCATATAAGTATATGATTTATTGTATGATTGATTTTATTTTTATATTTCATATATGACGGTCATTACAGCGGTACAAAAATGATCCTTATTATTTACAAAAAAATCGTAAAGTCTAAGTTTAAAAATTGATGTCACTACTTTGTTTAGTATTTTCTTGGCAGCTATCAATTGTGAACACTCTTAGTGAATTGTATATAAAAATGGATAAAATTGATCACATGTAATATGTACAATTCAATCATTTGAGAGTGGTTAGCTCAACTAATGTCAAAGCGAAGCTATTATAGAATCTACTCTGAGGGAGTCTCTTCCATCGTGTCAATTAATAAAATATTGGGTAGCACAAATGGGGTGATAAAGCCAATAATGATGAAGAAAATTTACATTATAATATTGGATGACTATCGACTGACTGAAAGTACAATAATATAGGTATTCCAAAATAAATAAATTTGAAATTCCTTGCCTTAGTATTCTCCTTAAATCTTTGCAGATTGTAAAAATTACTTATTTTATTTAAAATAATGACGAATGTTTTCCAAATATGTAGAAAGAATCACCTTAATTATATTATCTATCCTCTTATATTGATTTCTCATATACACAGAAAATAAATTCCTGCACAATTTTCGCATAATATCTCAAACTATAATATTAAATTGATCTAAATCTCTTGTAAAATTGCAGGTTCATCAAAGACCTAAAGGGTAACGCAGTAAGAGAAAAACATAACTATAGTCTTGATTTAATCAATATAATGATTCCAAATGAAATCAAGTCGAATACACTAATAAGACAACAAAGGGCACTTAACTAGAGGAACATGATTCGTTGCGATGGTAATCGGAAGAAGGTAAAACTTCAGAATCAAAAGAACAAGTAGAGCAGAAAAACAAAAGCAACACAAGAACGACAACAACAAATCAAATTTATTTTTGTTATAATAATACAATTAAAATGTTGGATCTTCTTTATTTTAATATGATAATAGGCCACATTTCCTTCAACAAGAAATGTAAAGAAAAAAGAAAAAGACCAGAAATGCCATGCATTGGAGTACGAGTGTAGTTTGTGTATTTGATACGAAAAGGTTGAATTCCAGGAATCTTTAGTTCGTTTGTAAATTATGTGGCTATAATAATGGCTTTGATTTTATTATATTAAAGTGCTTTTCATGGTTTATATTCGTTCATTTAAAGCAGAATACAAAATAAAGTTTCATTCGAATTCTAACCATTTGCAGAAGTTGTCTAAAAAGCAAAGTAAAGATGATGAGGTATGGAAACGAAAAGCAATGGAAGGCAAACAGAACGATAACCTGACTGACTGACTGACTGACTGATTGACATACATACTGCATACAATACTCACAATATAAACATTGTCTCCACTAACACGGCCCATTCATTCAGTCATGATGCCTGAATTCATCACTATGTAAGTATGTATTATATTGTACTATTGTAGTGTCCCCACTTCATTCACATACTCAACTTACTTATTCTAGTAAAGCGCATACAAAAAAAAAAATGGTAAAAATAAAGCTCTCTTAATGTGAATCCATCAATCTGTGTCCGTGTTCGTCTGTCAAACACGCCGACCATCAATCGCATTAAAACCATAAAAGGATTGTTCATATGTAGACGATGACGATGGCCTCATCCTCCTCCTCCTCCTCCTCATCATCACATTACTACTTTCCTTCTATGGGCCCCATTGTTTGCCTTTTGTCCTTCGTGTCTTCCGTCTTCCGTCATCACTTCATTTTTTGGTTGACGTTCCGCTGAGTGAGCGCTCTTAGCTTCTTTTTTGTTGATGTGTCTTGCATTTTTTGTTTTTTGGGCTGATAAAAAGAATTTTTAAGTCCATTGTATGGTTTATGAAAGAGTAACGCAAAGCAATGGCAACATCACAAAGGCATCAAAAAAAAAAAAAAAAAAAACGAAAATAAAACTATAACAAAAAAAAAAAAAAAACTGTAAGCAAACAACAATAAAAAGAAACGATGAATCCGTTGAAAGACAAAAAGGACAAAAATAGTATCAACAAAGCGTGACGTTGTGTCGTAAAGTCTCTTCAATGTTCAAGATGAAACCGTCACTAGTGTTTGCTTGAAATCAAAGAATATGGCAAATGGACAATTTTTATGAGCTCCTTAGGCTCGTCAGGCCTTCTTCACAATGGAAAGATATACGATGGTGAGGGTGGTGCCGCTGCTTAATCAGTTACTTTTCTCTTACTTTACTTTATTTCTGTGATTTTTTGTTAAAAAAAAAAAAATATTTTTCTTTTGTGATTTTCAACGGCGATATTTTGTCGTAAAATGTCTTTCAATACAAACAGACAACTTCGTTCACTCATATGTCACACAGTATTAATTTTGAAATTGTACATACAGTGAATTCGTTTAAAATTACCATTTTCTCCTAAGAAAATATTATCCAAGTTAAAACTTCTTTAATCACATTGCTATTAAGTACTTAACTTATATTTTTTTGATATTGAAAAGTTCTTTGAATGGAAACAGACACATTATAAAACAATGTTCCCGCTCCGACTGTCTATTTGACTGTCTGTCTGTCTTTTCGCGATAAACTCAAAAATTACCAAACGGATTTTCAAACTGTTTTCGCCAATAGACGAAGTTATTCATGAGGAAGGTTTAGGATAAAAGATAATTCGAAAAACCCAAAAGAACAGCGGAAAATTTTAAAAAATTTAAGAGTGAGATATGTATTTAAGTTAAATGAATATACAGCTTAAAGACATATTTTAAAATTAGTCAAATGATTTTGTAAAACATCTCATTATGTCGACCAGTAAGTATCCACATTGAGAGGCAGGACATTGCCCTATACAAGATTATGATAGTCAAGATGTTATGAGGCCATAGAAAGCTTTCTTCTATGACAGTAATATCATATTATAAAATATATTCTTAGAAGAGGTGTCACACAACGTCAGCATAAATCTCATGTACGTCCCGGGCCATAGAGATAATGAAGGTGTTGGTAAGATAAATATTTTTACTAAATGTAACCGGATAAGAAAATATGTTCAACTATCTATCCCGGGGCGCACTTTGCAAAAGTGCAAAATTTCATCAAAATCTACTTTTCACGGAAATGATAAATAGAAAGAATTGTATTTTGTTATGACTCACTATTTAAAAATAGATGTTTTACAAAGACAACTTGATTGATTTTAAAATAAGCTTTAAATGAAAAATTTAATCCTCCAATTTCGACCAATTGTGTATGTCGATTTTGATGAAATAAATACTGTGTGTTACTCACAATAAAGCTTCTTATCTTTCAGTAATTCAATTTTGAATCTAATGAGTGGCTTTTAAGTGATGCGCGCACAAACACTTTTAGTCTACGATTTTATTATATGTATAGATATATTCATACTACTGTAGTTTAATAGGGAGGATAGAAGTCGTAACAGAACACGCTATAGATTCGCAGAAGCTAAATAGGATGAAGGTGTAGATCATTTTCAGTGTGACTGCTTGAATTCGACTTGCTTAATGAAGGTGATTGCTTTTACTTTCTATCCCACGCCATTTTCCCCAGAAGAACCCGCGCAAGTTGGTGTCTATTAAAAAACGAATAAGACTTGGTATCCACCACAAGTCACTTACTAAGCATATACTTATAATATTCAAGCTTTATATATTATACTAAAACTATTTGTTTAAGGAATGTGCCTTATTCTAGGGAGGGTTGTCAGCCGATCCCGAAATCCTACAAGTTATGGTTCAAGGAAATTTTAACGCGGGAGTAGTGAATGATGTAACACCTGGAATAAAATGTTGCTACAACGAAGAATCGGTCAACGGCAACATCTTACCTAAGTTCTGGATGCTAAACGAATTGATAACAAAAAAAAGCAAATTGAGAACAAACAACACAAATCCTCACAATCCACAGCACAAATTTACTTTTTCAAATTCCGGAAGCCAGAAGTCAATGATTGACCAATAGGTATGACTCTAAGAATATCATGTACTATATTTAAGTACCTAAGTTCAGCTGAAACGGGGGCAAAGCACAACTTAGTCCAGGGTATAATTTGCCTTAACCTTGCAACACAAATCACAGAATTAATAAAAAAAAAATAAGACTCTAATTCTAGAACACAGAACATCCATGCTAAATCCAAATCAATTGTGTTTCACTGTATTTCATTCTTTACCATTTTTCGTTTCATTTTATGTGTGTGTTTTTCTTAAGTATTTGTTGATTTTCAAAATGTCCAATTAGTCATTTTTATCGGCTTAAAGGTTTAATAGCGCTCTCAAAAGGCGTCTTCTTTGTTCCTTATTGTGATTCTTATTGCTTTTAATGACTTCCCTTTCAACTTATTTTTATAAAGAAGTTTTGTAAAATGTGGAATGAAAACTTATTGTAAGAACATAAAAGTTTATTTCTGTTTTTGAGGCTAAATTTTATTTTATTTACAATCCCCCATAAAATCATAAAAATATCAAGTTTTGTGGGGATTAAGCATTTTGTAAGAATCGATTGTTTTACAATTATAAAGTGATTCTTAAAATTTGTTTTATAATGTTAAATATGAAGTTTAGGTTAAAGTCATGCATTATGTTTACTCGAATCTATCAACTTACAAAATATACTTATATTTTAGTTTGCCTTCCACCAACCAAGTGATAAACTACCATAAATAGATCACTGCGAATACAAACGACTTCTTATCTGAATGCAATTTAACTTAAACGAAAAACTAATTGCTATAATGATAAAATATCTTTTGTTGGCCGGCATCTCCAGTACTTACTTGTCGTGTCTACTATGAGTATGTTAGCATAGCCAATGGCCTGAGAATGGTATGTTTGGCATTTGTCTACTTCACACGCCGAAGAAGTCGACACGAAGTTATTAATTTAGTGGAACCAAATAGAATCAGACCAAATAAAGAAGAAAAAGAAAAATTACATATATTTGCACAGTTTACAATTAACGTATCAAATCTGCAATGCAACGAGAGTTAAACTAAATCTAATTACTAACGACTACGATGACGACGACGACGACGACTACGATGAGAAAGAGAGAAATAAAAACAAATACTAAATAAAACAAGATCAACAACATTCACATAGATATCTACTCGTAGATGATGACTACTATAAGTAGAAAGCCAAAAACCAAAGTGCGAGAGAAGCTTAAAAAGCGAGCATTCACATGAAGCATGAAGCAAAAAAATAGTAACGAATGGCAGCAGCAACCAACTCTACTTATAATAAAAAGCAAACTAAAAAACAAATGGGTGGCAGGAAAAAAAAAAAAACAAAAAAATAGAAAAATACCAAAGCCACGACACGAAAAATGTATTTAGTTGAGTATAGGTTAAAAAAAATATATATAAAAATAAATAACTAAAAAGAGGCCTACACCCGTCCGAGTGAAGCGAAGTCAGTCAACCAGTACTACTAGAGGCTACAAAGTAACCACCATCAACTTCAACATCATCACCACCACCAGCAGCACCATCACCAGCACTAGGAGCACCATCAGCATCACCAGCACCAGCAGCAGTAGTAGTATAGTAGAAGTAGTAGCTGTTGCAATCAGCAGCAACAACTAGAAAAAATGCTGCAAAGGCTGTCTACTTCCGACAGTTGCTTGGGGCACATTTAGTTAGTCAGTCCGTCAGTCTATCAGCCAGCTAGCCAATCTTTGTCAGAGAGAGTGCGAGAGAGAGACTTTTAGAACTAAAAAGTTGGTGTTGATGATGGTGCTGCACAATAAAAGCGATTGAGTCCGTCCATCTATTCATCCAATCTGTCCACCGCAACAGACCGCATAATAGTTCGTTCGTTCATTCGTTCACTTGCTCATTCATTCATTCAGTCGTTCGCTCGCCTTTTTGTTTGACGCGCTAATAAGCGCACAAGAAGCACAATTGCAACAACAGGAACAAAAAAAAAAACTGTGAGAAACTCAGTTTGGTTCTGGCTTCGTTAGTTCCTCAGTATTCTCCTTCTCCTCTAGAATTTCTGGTAGATTATTTGTTCTGTTTTCTAGTGCAATTTTTCGCGTGGAAAATAAATACCAATCTACATAAAAGTAGAAACCAAATAAAACAAAACAACCAAACTAAAGCAAAAAACAGAACTGATCTGAACAGAACAGAACAGAGTGTAAAGAAAAGATTGCCTCAAAAGAAAAACCTGTATGCAACAAATCACAAATGAAATAAAGGAAAAGAAAAGAAAAAAGTTCTGGTTCTACGAAAAAACAAAGAAAATATAAAAGAAACCAAGTAAAATGCAAAACAATATAAAGAAAAGAAGTTCACGCGATTGAAGTAGAAGAATAAGTCCAAACGGAAGTAGCACAAGTTGCAAGTTGTGGTTACAATTTAGCCCAGAGTGGTGTTGACTCATGAAGGAGGGCCAAAGTGGAGCACTGCAATCGTTCGAAATAATAATAATAATAATGATGGGGTGCAAATGGCTTGAAATCGTTCAACTTCAACTTCAACTTGATGTTTCAACTTAAATGGAAACTTAGCAAGTCGCAAGAAACTATCACATAGAGGCTCAACAAAAATACATAAATATTATAAACTGATCTTTGCATAATAGCATTTATAAGATAATTATACCTTGCATTTCCATATCAGAATTGAATAAAACAGTATTTCTATACAAACTAGTACTCGTATATCTAACTCCTCTTACCAAGTAGAATTGTGAATTAAATTTTATTCCTTAATGTTAAGCGCAATAAACTGCATAACACATTTTTATGATGTAAAAGAATACTGAGTTGTAGATGAAGGGTGTTACATCACTCTTAGGTGAAGATCACGCGGGTGTAGCCTTTTTCAGTCTACGCTTTGTTGAACGGCGGATAAGAGAGAACGCCAGTGGGTTAGTAATGACTGCTGAATACATTGAGCACCTCCATTAACGTCGGCATCTTAGGGTCTCTGTGCAGCAGAATATTTCTGACGAACCAAGGGGCGCACCTGATTCTTCAGAAAAGCTTGTTCTGGCACGCTTATAATTTGGCAGTGCAAGCGGCAGTGGTGCCCCATATTTGGATGACGTAACGTCAAACTGGTTAACGCAAGTTTGTTTGAAAAGCCGTAGGAGCTAGTCACTACCTTTGTGTGTTCCCGCCATGTGAGTCGTACTGCTAAATGATGCTAGAGTTGTAAGTTAAAACTGTACAGACGCTTTATCTTAGAGTGAACATTAAGGGAATGGTGGCAGCGTAGAATCATTTTAAATATCTGATTATTTTCTACGCCACTTCGACTGATGAACCAGAGTTCTACAAATACCCGGCACGTGTTATTACGGCCCGGCATTGATTAGATGGATCATGATGAAAGCCTTCATGTACACAGAAAAAAATAAAAAAAAAAAACACATATGAGTATAGAACTATGAAATTTAAATGATTTATGTCTAGTTACATGCCCGTAATTATATCTAATATCTGAACTAGATTTTGTCCTTTCTACTTAGATAAGGATAGATTATACTGGTGTGTGATTGAAACCGCATCTCAATTCCGCCCCAATTCCATTCAACGGTGTGATGGAAACAGCTTTAGACATTTTTGAAATCGCCTAATTTTTTATAGGCGATTTGGTTAAATTCTCTCTTATATTAAATTATTAAAGGAAAAAAAAAGTACCAAGAACTACAGTTTAATGTTTTTCTCGCTAAATTGCTTTTAAAGAATTCAAAATTTTAGTGGCAGAAATTTGCATTTTATTCAAATCACTTTTCCATTGAAGTAAAATAGACGAAATAAGCAAATATACCAACCTGCTTGCATATAAATTTTAACATTTTCGAAGATTCCAATTTGACTTTAATGTAATTAATTTACTATTTTCGTATGTCAAAATAAACTATATTTTTTTGGAAATGAAGCTGTGATGTTTTAATTTTGTTTAAAAAATGCATATAAAGTGGCATATTTGCAATGTGTTAACGCAGGGGACTATAGACGATTTTTGTTTGTTGAAAAATGAAGTGTTTTTTTTTTTGTATTGGTTTTTGTAGAGTGAGTAATGTGAAAGAGAGTGAGCAGCAGAGATGTGCAGTAAACATCATAATGATGTTTATGAAGGCTTGGTAAAAGAACAAGCCTAAGCAAGCCAAGCATGCACGAAGAGAATACTTGAACGCTTGAGTTTGTGTATTGTTTTGCTTGGCTTCTTGTCGTTAGGCTTGTTAGGCTTGGTGTGTTGTTCCTTCGTAACTATAATTACGAATTATCTGTTTATGTGCATAATATGAAAATCATTACATTAAAACAAAAACAATATAACAAAAGTGACGTATTTGTCAATAGAAACAAAAATGTGATGTACTGCAAACATACACCAAGCCTTACAAGCCTAATAAGCCCAACGACAACACGCCAAGCCATGTCAAGCCATGCCAAGCTAAG
The DNA here is from genome assembly GCA_035041805.1 of Amiota mariae. NCBI lineage: Eukaryota > Metazoa > Arthropoda > Insecta > Diptera > Drosophilidae > Amiota > Amiota mariae. Next base: position 9,216,022 of record JAWNKV010000337.1, read on the forward strand.
CCAAGCAAAACAGGCTTGGTTCCCCAATTTGCTTGTTTGCTTGTAAGCACTTCATAAGCACAAGCCTTCACTGCACATCTCTGGTGAGCAGTGTCAAAATATTTGCTTGGCATCAGTTGCTGAGTGTAAATACTAGCAAGGGGATCCAAAGAAAAATAAACGATAAGTGTAGCCACAAATTTGATACGTTTCAGACGGCCCTAAAAGATACCAGTATTTAATCAGCAGTTTGTTCGAACATCATTGTTCGAAAAATGAAATCGTCGCGGTTTCTTTCACACCTACGTTTTGTTTTGGACGAAATTGAAAACGCCCGACATCAAAAACGTCGGTGTTTTCTAGATTTTAACAAGATACGAGTCTATTTTATTTAATGTAAGTTAAAAATTATTTTTTTTGTAGCATCTCGATAAACCATTGCAATATTAGAACTACTTCACCACATCACACTGCATTATCAGCTACACTGCTTTCTGCTGTCTATGACAAAATCGATGGTGTGGTCTTATAGTTAGCACAATTAATTGCTTTGTTTTTCGAGAATAATGGAATTGATCTTCAATCAATTTTGACAAAATTAAATTCAATTATACATCAAAACCTTTCCCATGACTCACTCCATCTATTGGTGAAAACTATATAAAAATCTGTTTGGTAGTGTTTGAGTTTATCGCGTTCAGACAGGCATATACGGTGGGGGATTTTTTTTGATAATATGTATTGATTGTCGTGCTGAATCGTCTCAAATAGTCGGCATGCCAGAGGTATATAAAGAGTAGAGGACCATGGTGAGAAAGCTGCTTTGTGGAATATCGATTATACAATAAATTTATTAATCTGATACGATATTGTATCTTGAAAACTAAGTAAACTTCAAATTTTTAATCTGTGAGATTATTTATGCCAGTAAACATTAACTAAAATTATTTCAAAAATTAAAATACTTATTACATATGTGAATAAATAATAATTTCTCAACAACAGACTCGAAGACAATTTCACTTCATCATGTCTGAAGAAAGTGAGGAATATTCATCCAATAGATTCCTTGAGCAGATTAAAAAGATTGTGGAATGCAGTATTTGCAAAGAAGTGCCATCCGATGATATTTATCAATGTTCAAATGGCCATCTATTTTGTGAGCCATGTATTGTACTATCAATGGTAAAAGATTTGCCAAACAATAACATGCAAGCGGTATGCCGAAATTGCCAGGTTGATATCATTTTTGAAAGTTTGACAATTAATTTGGCAATGAAAAATCTTATTTGGGAATTACCACATGAATGCAAGCAGTGCAATGGGCTATTTATCCGTAAGGAACTCGAGCTGCATATGAAACAGACATGTGTGGGACGTCCTTCGCAATGCAAAAATCGTCGAATTGGTTGCCCTTGGACTGGACCCTATAACCAATTAGCTGAACATGAAGGATCTTGCAACTATCCACAAATGAAAGGAATGGATATTGTTCGAAGCATTCGTAAATTAAACAAAATGGAAAGTCGTAAATACCGTCAGGCAAATAAGATCTTTAAGAGTTTAAGCTGGGAGCGTATCTTCATCGAAGATATTGAATTAAGGTTTCATTATTCAATTGAAAGGCAAAGACTTTTCTTTAACTCCGACATTTTTGTTGTGTTTGGCGAACCATGGACATTACATGTGCGTATTAATGACTACCTCAATAATTTGGATAGAGGTGGAATAAAAAATATTAGGTACAGCTTAATGCGAAGAACTTCAATTAATCTTTGCTCATTCAAAATACAGTTCTTCATTACATCATGTCCTAAAGATCAGCGTAATATTACCACATGTGTTCATAAACATTTTTTTGCTTCACGTGATCGTTCAACTGGATATAAAGTCTTGAATATTAACAATTCGAAACAAAGGAATCTGCTATTAGTCCAAAGGAATATATGGCTACGTCTTTATATGTTTTATAACGCACAGTAAACAATTTCACGGTAACTCTACTAATGATGCAAAGCAAAGGAATCTACTGATAAATTAAAGAAAACTACGCTACTTCACATTCAATTATAATCTGCTCATGTTAAACTGCATATTTATTTTAACAAAAAAAAAAAAAAAAAAAAATTAACATTAAAATACAATTTAAATCAGATTGAAAGTTTTCATTTGAGTATCTTAAAAAGTGCCAAAGATCTCCATACAAAACCCATAATAAGACCAAACATTTGAATGGTAATTGTTTGTATGTATAAAATATTCGACTAATCCGTTAATTTTTAGGATTTGTTGTCTAAATTTCAAGTCGATTGTACAAAAAAACAAAAAAGTTTTTCTAATAAGAAGATGAATTTGAATCCCGGTCTGTATGGGGGCTAACCCCCCCCCCCTATGGGGCTAACCCCCCCTCCAGTGATCCGAGGGTCTTGAAATTTATATGGTTGATGTATATCGGTCAGAAACTTATAGTTTTTACAATTCAAGTCGATAGTATGAAAAACAAAAGGTTTTTTCTGATAAGAACTTTCATTTGGATCCCGGTTTTCATGAGGGGCACTCCTCTAGTGGTCCGATTCGGCTGATTGCGACATATGTACTGCGTATGGTAAAAATAAAGCTCCGTGCAAAATTTCAACTATCTAGCTTAAAAACAAAGGGACTAGACAGACAGATGGACAGACGGACATGACAAGATAAACTCGTCTCGTCGCGCTGATCAAGAATATATATACTTTATGGGGTCTCCGATGTCTCCTTCTGTGGGCTAAAAACTTCATGACAAACTTATAATACTATTCACTAACGTGAAGAGTATAATAATTCAGTGACTGATAGATAGATACATTAGTAGAGGGGCGGAAACTAATACACCTAGTTACATATGGCCACATATGGATCTATTGTGACAACCCCTCCGAGATTTTGGTATTCATGAAAAATTCCAAGACTTTCTACGGAGACAAGGCTTGATTCCAAATAATGGCTTGAAAGAGTAAATGCTCTGCTGTATCCTTCTCTTAATTACATGACCTGCATTGGTCATTTCGACTAATCCGCATATTATGTACTAGATGCTTCATAACTCTGCTATGTCCCGTTAACAATCCTGAGACTACACGTATATCTTTCAACTGATAAAGGTGAGATTTCTCATCAAGCCATTGTTTATATACTCGTATATATTTTTTTTAACTCCAAGGAAGCCCCCAGACAGACTCTGGTCCAATGAGAATGTTTGGAGCTCCTTTACTGGGGAGTTCATCTGCCTCTGCGTTCCCAATATACCCACTATGCTCAGGTATCAAGATAAGATTTACGTAATTATTTGATGCAAGTCTTTTGAATAAAATTAACAAATCCCAGATGACGATATGAACTGGAGTTGAGAACCTCTAATGCGTCCTTGCTGCCAGAATGAATGATTATGTGCTTATTTACCATTCTTATCTAAAGTATAATTCAATTGCATGGATTTCAACTTAGAAAACTGAGTTCTCTTGTCCCTTATTAAGTGACTGAATCTAAGATTAATAAAATTAGATATGAAAAGTTCTTTAAATTAAACAAGATGTTACTTTTTTTAAGCAAGGGCAATGTGAATCCCCTTAGTATTTTCTCACAGTCCTAGGAATTTAAATCAATAATTTTAGTTGTAGAAAAAAATTTAATTCCTTAATAAGGCATCATTCCAATCTACTTTACCGATTTGTGATTTCATACTCAGCTTTTAATTAAAAAGATTTACTAGCGAGCAAGTAGAAAAAAAAAAAAAAAAAATTCCCCGACATAGGAAATTTAAAATAATATAAAAGAATTTTTATTAAAATAATAATAGCGAATGAGGCATAGTATAAAAACTAAAGAAAAATCATAACCACACAAAAAAAAAAAAAAAGAAAAAAGAAAAAGAAAAGGCAACCAAACCAAACCTAAAACATTTGTTCATTTACTCGTTCATCCAAGACCCTGAGATCCCTAACCAACCGACACAAGAACGCTACACATCAAAGGCGCTTCACTGTATATAAGTATGAGTATACCTACATTTCTTTTGTCTCATCGCTTATTTTACTTCATTTGAAGTCCTCCTTCTACGTTCCATTCTAATTGAAATGTTCCGCGTAATATTTCGCTTTGCCACCTGCTTTGCTTCACCTTTAGTTGAGCAACGTCAGTCCAGTTCGCACTCTACACTTTGTAACCTTGCAATCACCCAAGCCTTGTTCACTTGATTTCATCAGTTTTCAGTTTCGCCCAGTTATCATTCACGATGATGCCATGGAATGGAATACAAATATAAATAGTTTGAGCCGACATATTTTTGCAATTCAAGTTAAAAACATAACTTTAAAGAAAAAAAAAAAAAAAAAAGTAAAAGAAAAGTTTTCATAGGAAAACCTCATGCTGCAACAAATTGAATGCAGTTTGCACAGATGCCCTGCCCTAACCCGCCTTCCACTGTGCCATCATTCTTTTAATCGGCAAAAGTTCCACACTACAACACACACAGTTCAACGCCGACGATGACGATGACGACGACTATTATCATCATCAAGTTGAGCGTATAATGATGATAATCACTGAAGTTGCAAAAAATGAACGAGAATAAGAAAAAAAATGGACTCAACGCGATTATTTTTCATCACTTTAGTCATCATCTTCCTTATCACTTTCCGTTTGCTTTTCATTTTTCCTTTTTTTTTTCATTTTGTCTTTGTTTTTATTTGAATTTTCAACATATTTTCTTTAACATTGAATTTAATTTTTTTTCTTGCTATTTTCTAGGAAATCATTTTCTTTGCTCAACAGTTTTTTTTTTTTTCTCTTTCGCTTGTCTTACTAACAAAACGCAAAGAATCCCTTGCCGCTGATGTTGTGTCGGCGGCTTCTCAGTGATTGCCACAGTGTCACACCTGTCAACTGCCGTGACTGGGGGGTTTGTTCAGCAACAGCACCAACCACGTTACCAGAGAAGACAACAAAGTAGGAGCCACGATGAACTCAGTCCATCACACAAAATCTCTAAACTCCCAACTCAATTCAGTTCCAGAAGCAAACGAACGTCTTTAATGCAGTTAACAATGTTCACTTGCTCGCTCGTTTACATCGTCAGTCAGGTTGATTTACTTGCCTTGCCTTTCCTTACCTTGGCGTGCGTTGTTTGGTGTGGGTTAGTTAAAGAGATATTGGGGCATGAATGCATGCCGCCGACAACAAGGTGTGAACGTCAAATAATCACACAACACACAACCACCACACACATTCAGAAAGACAGAGCAGAATAAGCAAACAGTGGCGGAAGTGATTTGGAAGAAGTTTTAACTATGTATACATCAAGAAGAGTAACTTTCTTTTGAATATCATTTTGGGAACATTTTTACATGGGTGCAGTGAGGGATCATCACATAATATGTGTTTTTGCATCACTCCAACTGAGGTAATAGTGACAGTACAAACTCAAAATGTCTCATAAAAAACGAAAGAAACAAAGATAATAGTATGTAGTATAATTAAATCGTAGACTTCGCCCGTCCGTTTGTTTGTTTGTTTGTTTGTGCATGCATTACGTAAAAGCCAATCAATGGATTCCAAATCAAATTAATGAAAGATAAGAAGCTTTATTGTGAGTAACATTAAGCTTTTATTTAATCAAAATCCACCCACAGAATCGGTCGAAATCGGTATATAATATTTTGCATATAAAGCTTGGAGACATAAATAAGTATTTTAAAATCAATCGAGTAGTCTTTGTCAAATATCTATTTTTGAATTATGAGTCATCAACAATTCTATCATTCCTATGGAAAGCCGGGACGGGTGCGTTAGTTCTTTCTTAATAAATAAAATAAATAAACCAAAGACTCTCTGCTATGCCTTTCTTTCTGTTTGCCATTTCAAATTGTGTTACTCGTAAGTAAGAACATATTTGTATTTCATAAGAAAATTTGCTTAGCTTATCATTAAGACTAAGTCAAGTGTGAATTTTCACTGGAAAATTTCATCGTTTCACTTTACTACTTAACTGACGAAATGACTGTCTGACTAGCTGACTGTTGTCATGCATAATTATAAGTAAGTATATTTTATTAAAAGGTTCAACAAAGAACAATGTGCTAACACTACTTGCTACATGCAGTAAAGAGTGTGGTGTGTCATGTTCATTGCTATCCTTACAGTACCTACTAGTATTTAGATACTTTTGAATACTTTCATGTTGTTTTTGTCTGTAATGCTTCTTCATTCTTCTTCTTTCAAGAAAAAAGAAAATCTTTTCCTGCATGAATATTAAAACAAAAGATGCTTAAACTTTGCACAAAAACGCCGCAAAGCATTTTCCTTTTTCGCATTTTCACAAGCTTGTTGCACTTGTTTCCTTATTTGCTTATTGAACGAAGGAACGACAAAACGAACAAGCAAACGCGCTACATGTCTGTCTAGACGCTTTTCATAAACTTTTGTCTTTCGGCATTTCGGCATTTTGTCTTCTTTTGCTTAACGGCGGCGGCAATGGGACTTTCAGAATTTTAGCCATGAACCCGAGTATTCGCACTGAAGAAGATTATGAGAGAAGAATGAACAAATACTCTTAATAAAGTTTTCGTACTACTACGTTTTATTTCTTTATTCAAAAGTGTACGGAATAAACTTGCTTGCTGTAGGCAGTTTCAATTAGCATTATTATTATTTTTAATTAACAATTTTATAACTTAATCTTTTTTGGGTTCTTTGGTAACATTTTTGTTACGTGTTACGTAACTTCCACAGAATCCACATCATGTTTTCGAATAATAGTATGAGGTAATGTAATCAACATGTGGAGTCGATCGAGAAGGAGTCTGACGCAAACATTAATTCATTCCATCATATATTCTTTCGGAAACATTTTTGTGAATTAAGAGAAATACGAATAAATATTGAAGAATTTAGAGTATTCAATATTTCAAAATAAATAAATCGATTTTTGAATGTAAATAAGATTGCAAAGATTTTGACACTAAGTGACCAAATTGTCTAGAAAAAAAAAATATGAATAAGGTTTCATAGGATGCACAAACATTTTAAAATGACTAAATAAGCTAAGAGATGGTTAATTTGTAATATTGAACCTCAAGCCATGTGCTGATTTACTTTGTGATGCAACTAAAAGAAGAGGTTTAATGCACCTAGGGTGTCCTAAATGGAAAGGCATTAAAAGTATTTGCAGTTGAAAAAAAATTTCTTATTTCGTTACAAGAATATTGTAAGGGGCCTCGAGACTATCACAGCTTTGGGACCCCTACATGTATTAATTTTTAAAAGTACATGATGAAAGAGGTTGAGAATCACAGTTTTACAAAATTTAATTTTAAATCAGTAAAAAGAAGATTAATTTAGGCCAAGCCAACGTTGTAATACTCTTCACGCCCCTCCTAGTGACCCGATTCACTTGGCTGGTGAATATGGGTCAGATACTTGTAGTGTCCATATTTCAAATTGATAGTAGAAAAAACAAATAAGAAGATGAATTTGAATCTGGGTTTATAAAGGAAGTACCACTCCTGACCGTCTGAGGGTCTTGAAATTTACATGGTTGGTTGATATAGGACAAATACTTATAGTGTCCAAATTTTAAGTCGACAGTACAAAAAATAAAAATGTTTTTCTAATAGGAACATACATTTTAAATCAGGGTCTTGTATGGGAAGTATCTCTCCTAGTGGTCCAATTTGGCTGATTCAGACGGACAGAAGAACATAGCTAAATCAAATCGTCTCATCGCGCTGATCAAAAATATATTTACTTTATTGTCTCCATCTGTGTGTTACAGACTTCATGACAAAAATAATAATAATTTTTATTTGTGAAGGCCACAGCTATACAACTGTCGTTGGAATGACTTTCTCGTAGTTCTTTAGTGACAGTATTTAGCTCGTTATTTCCATTATTATCCATTCATTATGTCATATTGCCCAGCATAGTAACAATTAGTTTTTACCGGTTTAAAATCTTAATTTAATTTAAGATTATTATTATTAATTTTATTTTGTTACGCAGAAACTCGTTAATATATTCATATTTCGTTTATAATTATTTCGGTGTGAAGTTTGTAATTTATAGAACACTACTAGAGAGATCCTATCAACGTAATGAGAAGAGTGGATTAATTGTTGTCTATTATCCTGTTCTAGTCTATTGATTTTAAAATAAGTTTGAACATATCGCAATATCAAAATCAAAGTTTTCCGATTACTGAAAAAAGCTCCCACCAAAAACTCTCATTAAGAATGAATTGTTTCTGGTCAATAAGAATCATTGGATTTCAAATTTTTTTGATGAAGACCAAAGTTTTCTCGAAATTAGATAAAATATTGTATACAAATTATATGAGGCAGAAAGGTATGAAAGCTTCGGTGAAACGAATTTAATGTTCTGTCATATCATTAATGAGTAAAATGATTGATTTTTTATGGTTTCATAGACTGAATAAAAAACTTGTCACATCTTACTTAGAATTGTTTTGATTTTGAAACAATGAAGTTCTGTTTGATATTTGTGTTCCTTACGTTAATTGCGTTCTCAAGCGCATTAAAGAATCGTAAGCATCTAAGATGACATGATGAGTATAACTTTTTGGATTTAATACAATATTATTGCATATTAACTAATTAATTAATTTCAATACATTTTCATTTACTTTTATTAGCTATTTGTGGTCAACCTCCCTTCAAAGATGGGAGATGTCTTGCTTCAAAACAGCCTTTTTCTTATGTTCAGTCGACTAATTCATGTGTTCGATTTCTTTATGGCGGATGTGGTGGCAACGATAATCGTTTTCAATCTGAAGAGAAGTGTAAAGAAACTTGCCAAGAATAAAGTCCTAATAAATTGTAATGTTCTATTCAGTCGTCTATTACTTTTTTTGTAATCAAAAGTCGAAACTTATAAACTTCCCTAGAACTGCACTATGAGCATTTAGAAATTGAGAGCTACAATTATTTTACTCACTTTTTAAAGGTCATAGACCTTCATCAACACTATGTGCTTTTATGAGTCTCAAATCAAGACAAAATTATAATCGTCATTTCTCAACATCAAATACCTTTGGTTATCAATCGAACACACGAGTATCAACTCGATGAACGGCATAAATAGCTACGTTCACTAATGACCCGCAGCGCATGTTTCGCAACTACACCCGTTAACCAATGGGAGGCGTTCATGCCATACAACAATTCTGAATGTTACAGTATTGTTACGAAATCGATAATTCTCGATCATTTTTAGGACACCTTGGCATCAGTTTAATGAATGCAGGTAGCCCTGTTGTCTTGATGATCGATAAGAAGAACAATGAAAATGATAAGAAACAAAATTTTTGCAGAAAGAACTTTGTTTATTGGAAAAATAGTAATTTATTGAAGAGAAAGCTCGCCATACTCTGCAAGGAGATTTTTATTGTTTTTTTTTTTTTTTTTGACATTATTTTAATTTAATGTCTAACTAACCGAGTCGGTTTTTATACATTTGTATCATCTTAAGGAAATTTACATGGACTTAGAAAAACATGACAAAATAAAAATATTACGATCTTCTATTAAGGAGATCATTGGGGTGAAGTCTTTTCAAACGACGGCGGGTTGCGTTGTGTTCAGACATCTTGCCAGAGGATTGGGGTGCTTTAGCAAACGATCATTGTATCGGCTGCTGAAAAATATTATTTCCTCAATCATCGTAGGCATCTTAAGGTCACGGTGTAGTATGGTGTTTCAAACATACCATGGTGCACCATTTATGCGTCGTAGGGCTTTGTTTTGAGTTGCTTGCAACTTTTTGATGATATATGATGCCGCAGTCCTCCATATTTGAATGCCGTATTCACAAACTGGGGTCACAACTTGTTTATAAATCGTCAATTTGTTGTTTAGTGACAATTTACTTTTCGCTTGCAGTAGCCAGTCAAATTTCTTCATCTTTTGCCAACAGCATGCAGTGACTCTCTTCACATGAGTGCACCAAGTAAGGCGCTTGTCCAGGATTAGACCTAGGTATCGAATGTGAATGATTCTAGTCATGCGAAATAACTGGCACCACGCCTCAATGTGTACGTGCAGTTAGCTGATTTGAGGGGATTTATACCAATGTTCCATCGCTTGGCCCATGTTTCAAACCGCTGTAAATAGCTTTGGGTAATTTCCGCTACTTCAATGGGGGAAGTTAAGTTCGCGAGTATGGCGGTGTCATCTGCATAAGTTGCAACCAACAAATTATCATTTTCCGGCATCGACATGTCTCCCGTGAATAGAGTGTAAAGAATTGCATCACGAAATCTTACGAAAAAAGTCCTATCCGTCAAGTAGCTCTTGAGTAGGAGATATTGCTTACCTTGAAAAAGCCTTATCAGTTTGTGCAGTAGTCCCTCTATCCATACCCTGTCGAAGGCTTGCATGACGTCCAAGAACACAGCAGAGCAATACATTTTTGTTTCAAACGCACTTAGAATGTGGTGGACAACTCTATGCAATTGTTCTGGGGTACCATGTTGAGCTCTAAAGCCAAACTGATGGTTCGGGATGGCATTCTGGATGCCCCCCACCTCCAACACTCTACACAAAAATATTCTCTCGAATATTTTGGAGAATATCGGAAGTAGGCTTATCGGCCTGTATGACGCGACAAGGTCCTCCGACTTGCCAGGTTTCGGGATTATGACAGGGGAAATGGCAAACCCTCAGCATGGCATTGAACAGCATCACCAGGTACAATACTCCTTTGTAGGGAAGGGACTGGCCACCTTCACGTCAATCTTGTCAAATCGAGGGGACTTTTTAATTTAAAAGTTTTGGATGAGCATTTCGACTTCTGCAGGAGTGACGTATCTGATGGGACTTACATCCAGTACATTCCCCGAGATGGCTTCAGAGGTTTCACTTACATCATTGGCATCAGCAAGTTGGAGATGTTGGTCGCAGAAGATTGTTGCGATTGTTAGTTCACCAAATTTGGTGAACACTTTTACCTCTGCAGCTTGCAGTGAATCTCTACGGATAGGCTCAATTACATGGTGACGAATGCCCGAGCGAATAATGATTGCAGCACCACCACGCATGCGATTATCATCCGGGTCATTGGCTGTGTATATTTGAAATCCTTGCAATTTGAAGAAACTTCTGCAACAAAGATGTGATTCGGAAATGAGCATGATATCAATAGCATTAGATACCATGAATACTTCAAGCTCATTTTTACGTTGTGAAAAGCCATATTTTTCCCATCTGGTGGCAGACAGATTTTGTTCTGTGTGTGGTATGTGAAATTGTAATTTGATTTAGTCCAGTAGCGTTTTCCTTTGTTTTTATGTCTTGGGAAACATTATCCTGCCACCTGCCACCTGCCTCCGTAGAACCGCCGCACTCTCTCCATCACCAACATATCACATTTATCAATACACCACGTACCCATTGTTTTTGCCGCATCACTAACCCATCACATCTACCAACACTCCACGTACCCATTATATTTATTACCAGCTTCGTAAAATTAGTTAACCGCTCGCCAACCTATCGTAATGAATTTTAAAGACAAATATAAAATTTGTAACAGTATAAAACAATGTCGCTATGCGAGGATATTTATCCGTTTTTTTTACTTCTTCTAATCAATCCATTATATAGAAGAAATCTAAAAAATTCAGCCAATTGTGAGCTGGACTCGCACACGGAGGGAATCGGTCAAGCCGTACTCAAGTGACCAGCCGATTATTTATTCCGCAGATTGACCTTATTTTTTTGCTAATTTCCCTGGGCCAAAATGCTTTATTTTAAATCGAACATGCAATCTTGTTATTTAAGAGCCGCACCTCGTATCATATTGCTTAATATAGTAACAAATAATTTCTATCGGTTTAAAATCTTAATTCGATTCAGATCACGTGTCTTTTTTTCGTTTCGCAGAATTTGGTTAATTTATTCATAGTTTTTAGGGTTACGTACCCATAGGGAGCTAACGGGGCCCAATTACTAAGCTTACGATGTCCGTCTGTCCGTCCGTCTCCTGCTCTATCTCATGAACCGTAATAGGTAGAGAGTTGAAATTTTCACGGAGTGTATAATTCACTTGTTTGTAGAACGACAAATACTAAAAAAATACATTTTTAGAAGCATTGTTCTTTAATTTAACCTTTCGTTTAACAATTTTTTTATGTTTGTAGCATACTTTTAAGCTGTTAATTGTAGTATACTTTTAGGCTGATAAATATCCACATAATTTAATATTTTAAGCAAAAAATATTGTACGATGGTACTGAACCCTTCGTGTGCGAGTCCGACTCACACTTGCCTGATTTTTGTATTATTACTTTGATATAAGGTTTATGATGTATAGAACGCTAAGTTAGAGATCCTATCAGCGTGGGGAGAGTGGGTAAATCATAGTCTATTATCCTGTTTCAGTCCATGTCGCATTGTCAAAATCAAAGTTTTCCGAATACAAAACTACTATCTTTATGTTTATTGTCAATTAGAATCATTGGCCTTCAAATTTTCTTTGTTAAAATTTAAGTTTTCTTGACATTAGTTAAAATATTGTATACAAATTATATGAGGCAGAAAGGTATGAAAGCTTCGGTGAAACGTATTTAATGTTCTGTCATATCATTAATGAGTAAAATGATTGATTTTTTATGGTTTCATAGACTGAATAAAAAACTTGTCACATCTTACTTAGAATTGTTTTGATTTTGAAACAATGAAGTTCTGTTTGATATTTGTGTTCCTTACGTTAATTGCGTTCTCAAGCGCATTAAAGAATCGTAAGCATCTAAGATGACTGATGAGTATAACTTTTTGGATTTAATACAATATTATTGCAAATAAATTTGTTATGAATTCAATAAATTTTCATTTAATTTTATTAGCTATTTGTGGTCAACGTCCCTTCAAAAATGGGGTTGGTAAAATGAGTTGTTTCGGTTTCTCTTTGTCTTATTCTTATGTTCAGTCGACTAATTCATGTGTTCAGTTTACATATGGCGGATGTGGTGGCAACGATAATAGTTTTGGATCTGAAAAGGAGTGTAAAGAAACTTGCCAGGAATAAAGTCCTAATAAATTCTAATATTTTATTCAGTCATCTATTTTTTTTTGATCAAAAGTTGAAACTTGTTTCATTTTATCAAAGTAACGAATAACGAATAAATGACTAGAAACCTTAAGCCAATAGTTTACTTTCTTTAATAATTATCTTCTATTATCTATTTATCTATATACATATCTTCAATTTATCTGTAATCTATCTTCCATCTTCTATATATAACTTCTTCCATTTATAACTCAAGAACGGTTGGACCGATTTTAATGATATATGATTTTTTGGTTTCGTCTCCGACCCGAATATCAGAATAACTATATAAAATAAAGGAAGAAAACTGCAGAATCTATAAAAAACTACAAACAGATTATGTTTGAATTTTAGCTTTGTAACTTAGTGCAATTAATTATTTTTGAAAATTGTCTTTGTAGCATACACAAAGACAAAAGAAGTGAAGAAATATACAGTAATAGTACAAAAAAAAATAAAAAAAAATAAAATAAAAACATGAATTTGGAGCCAGGATTGTATGGGGGTACCTCATTTAGTGGTCCAAGGGTCTTGAAATTTTAATGGTTCGTGGATATGTTCAAATTTCAAGTCGATAGTACGAAACACAAAAAAGTTTTTCGAATACGAAAATGAATTTTGGTCCATTTTTGTATGAAGGGTATCCCCCCCTAGTGGTTCAATGGTCTTGAAATTTATATAGTTTGTGGATATGGTTACTTTTAGTGTCTAAATTTCAAGTTGATAATGTTAAAAACAAAAAAGTGTTTCTAATAAGAACTTCAATTTGGATCCAGGTTTGTATGAGGAGTACCCCCTTAGTGTTCCGATTCGGCTGATTCCAACAAATATACAACGTTTGGCAAGAAGAAGGTTTCGTTCAAAATTTCAATTCTCTACATCGTAAACTGAGGGACTCTTTTGTTAACATACAGACGGACATGGCTAGATCAACTCATCTCGCCGTGCTGATCAAGAATATATATACTTACTTTATGGGGCTTCCGATGTTTCATTCTGTCTGTTACAAACTTCATGGCAAACTTATAATACTATTCACTGTGTGAAGAGTATATAAATTGATTTTAATTCAGCTATTAATTTAAGACAGGATTACTTGATTCTGAGGCGGTACGAAGTTCACCGGGTCACCTAGTAAATCATAAAAATATAAACTTCTTAACTGATCAAAATTAAACACAAATAAATATTCTTATACTTTTGTACTTATATTCCATTCCCCAATAAAAGGTTGAAATAAGAAATTTATTGAAAATACTAAACTGGAGAATATCATTTTAATGAGCAGCAGCATGTCCTTCGTGTAAGTCTCAACATTAAAAAGGCGAAATTGTCATGGTAGGACGAAAACGATGCATTCATTTTTCGAAATATAATCCAATTATTATGGTGCAAAAGCACGCAGAAATGCATGCACGCATGCGTGCACATCAGATGGAGTCATGTTATGTATTTGGTATCAAGGGGGCTATAGAATGAGTAAAGGTGAAATCAGCATGGGCAGTAAAAAATTTGCACCTGCAATAAATGCATGAAGATCGAATTGGCGACAAAGAATGTAAAAATGCAAAAGGACTGAATGAGAATGAAAAATTCCAGAGAAGGGGGGAAAATAGACGAACATACATAGTACTTCAATAGTCAGGGAAAAGAAGCATTTTAATGTCTCCAAAGCAAATACAAAATACTCGTACAACGATCATAAGCTTGAGATACTTTAGTTTTTAGTGCTTTAACTCATGTTGTTGTTTACTGGTTGATTTTGTTTTGTTTTATTTGATGATGGTGATGGTGAAAAAACCCATAAGCGTTTTGTTTTGTCTACGCTTGGCAAAAATTGATTGCCTTCGTGCGTTTCACATGAAATAGTAGAATAAGTAAAAGAAGAGGAAAAACAAAAGACACAGCGGGTGCTGATTGAGTTGAAACAGAAACGCTGACGATGACGAAGTCAACTACGATAAAGTCGCATAAATTTTGTTATGTTTTATAAAAATAAAAAAAAAATGATAAAAAGGAAAACAAAACAAGAAATTACAAAAATGTTTTGTCTGTGTCCATCCCATGATGCCAACAAACCATCCAACCAACATCCGACTGAATCGATTGCGTGTCCATTAAAGGTGGAACTGCTGCCTGCAAAGTTGGTTCGAGGTACGAAAGCCACGAGCGCTTGTTTAAGCGTTTAAAAATTTATGAAGTGCACAAAAATCATGAAGCAAGAAGGTCGATTGAAGACGACAACGACGACGATAAGCGTTAAAAATGTTAACGCTTTCAAATTCCTGCTTTGGACGAATGAAGGAACGTCAATTCCGAAATTGGTTCGCCACTCTTGCTGTGCACTAAGGAGCACTGGAGCTGAATATTAAGTAGTCATAGAGTCAATCAGTCAAGAACTTAAGAGAACAGAGAATGAACACATGCTGGGCGAGAGACTTAAATGAAGGCCATCCAATCCCATCCCATCCCATCCCATCCCATCACATCCCAATGGGGACAAGTCTAAGTAAGTAGATATTGGTGCTAACAAGTTGATTGATCCTTAAAGTGCAAGGAAGATGTCACAGGCCACAGACTCTAACCATTCTTGGGTTTCGCATAAAAATAACTTCAATGCGCATAAAAACAATTTAAAATTTTAAAAAGGTAACTTATTCAATTTATATAGTAGGTACTACCTATTACAGATCTGAGGTCTGTTTAACTTATTTCAAGCAATTTATGGTAAGTGGAAAGCGACAAGCGATCTCAAAGCTCAATTAACTCAACAACTACTCGCCTTTACTATTATATTTAATATAAGTGACATAGACTTTTTGTTTTCCCCTCAAACTTATTCCATATTCGCTCAGGGTTCACATATTGTAAGTGAGATATAAGCATTTGAAACTTTTGTGCTTGGGTTTTCATTGTTTCGTTTTGCTTTATAAAATTGCTAAAACTAAAGTTAATCAAGGGAAATTCAAGCATAGAAATCATTCAGTTATTCAGTGAAGTTGTGAGGACAGGACTTCACTTGACTTGGTTACTTTTAAACGCAAAAATGCCATAAAAATTGACTCATGACTTTATGCTTTCATTCGCTAGTTCTTCCTTCTCTACTGTATATTCGTAACAGTGTTTTTTGTCAATGTTGTCGTTAACAAAATGAAAAACAAAATATTGTTTGATGGTCAGACATGTTTTTTCGCTGTAGTTCATCGTCATTCTAAAACCAAATCGAATGATGAATTGCCTGTCACTTGCAATTTTACGCAGACAAAATATACAAGCAAAAACAAAAAAGAAAAACATCAACACATCTATAGTAACTACAATACTAAGAACACCCTATGTCCACCAAAGCACTAGCTCCAGATACCTAAAGAAATCTCAATAAAAAAAAACAAGAACCGAGCCGAGTCGAGCCGCTTGTTATAACGAATTATTGTATTTTGTGTTGCTCCCTTCGAATTCTTTGTTTTTTGTTTTTTTTTTTTTTTATTCACAGCACCAAAACATAAAAAATGAAGGCAAAATTTTCACTTCTTTTAAGGCATTTAAGCATGAAACATTTTTAAATTGTTTGGTAAAATTATTACGTTATGACATATTAAATGTTTAATATTGTTGTGTAAATGGAAGAATATTTCTTAAAAAAAAGGGACTCTGAATATGCGAAATAAATCTGCAATTCAAAGTATATTTTGATACAAACTAAGTATTGACTGATGTACAAAACGAGATTTCAATCTACACAGATGGCTCCAAGACGGAAGTGGGTACGGGTGGTAGCATCTTTTTAGAGGAGCTACCTAATCAACTATCATACCGTCTACCAGATTGGTGACAGGCAAAGATGTATGCAGTCTGGAAAAGCAGCAAATTTGAGGAATACTTTGGGGAAGCCCCAATAATCATAACGATTTATATTGATAGCAAGGCTGTCATCAATGCCCTGTCGGTCTACAAGATCTATAGCAAAACTATCCGCAGCACGCACCAAGCTCGGCAGCACTCAATTACTCCAATCTGGGTGCCTGACCATTGATGGCGGATGAGTGTGATAGAAGGAGATCGGCACTGCCTAGCTTTCTGGCAGTTGCTGATAGTCACAGACCTACAAAAGACATCTTTCCATGATTGGTAGCAAAGCGAATGAACATAGCTATACTGTTGGTAGAACACTTTAGCCTTGCTACCAACCGAAACAGACCTCCAAGCTCCAACAATTTCTCAAGAAAATGATTCGGATGATGACGGGAGTCTTATGGAGTTACTGCACAACTGGGCTAATGACCCAATCGAAGCTGTGAAGATGAAACAAAAGCAGAGAATATTAATACTGCCTTGCTCTTTTTGAAAAACGTACCCGTCTTCTCGGGAAACCGTTCTTTAATGATCTGGGCAGTATGACAAAATTATTACTAGGAAACATGGCTTTGTTCGCGGATTCTCACGTTGATCTGGGACCAACTAGAGATTGCCATATTACCCCCAATCCCCTCCTCCACACCAACCCTTCCCCCTTCCCTCCTCTTCATTCTTCAATCAGATATCACAATGGGCCCAAAGGCTTCAGGTTGAAATGGCGTGAACTCGCTAACGGCCTAAACCTAACCTAACCTATTGAATGAAATAAAAGAAAATATGATATGTTTCTCAAGAACATACATCTATCAATATAAAAAATATACACACGTTATATGAATATGTAATAGTTTATCTGTCTAGACGTTTGATACTCTGATAGCAAAGAAGCTAAATTTGACACTCGAATGGGTTCGAAGCGGATAAAATTTAATGGTAGAACCTAGAGAGTATTAATTAGTTAATAAGTTTTATCTTTATTATTTTTTCGGTATTCAACTAAATTATTTCCTCCGCAGCATTCGCCATAGATATTAATACCGCATTTCAGGAAGTTCTGAAAAAGTCTCGGATTGCTGATGGACTTGTCCATGGTATCCACTAGGCTTGTAAAGCTTTAGACAAGCGACAAGCTTCTTAATGCATTCTGGCTGAGTCTTTCGATTGATTCAACTACAAAAAATTGGTTACCACTTTCTGTCACGAACATCAAATTTCATTGATCCACCTTGACTCGTACAAAAATATCGGTGAATGGTCTGACCTCTGCAAGATCGACAAGGAGGGCAAGCCACACAAAATTAGTGTCGTTATTATTAATGATTTCGTTGATATTGTTAAGGAGCACCTAAGGCAACAAAACAAGATTAAGACCAACACTGTAACACCCCAACATATGAGAATGTTAGGATAAAAAAATTAAATAAAAATCAGCCAAGTGTGAGTCGGACTCGTACACGGAGGGTTCCGTACCATCGTACAAGATTTTTTTAATGATTTTTTTTTTATGATTTGCTAGACAAGTGGATTTATAGATATAATTCATTATTATACCCGCTTGTAAAGAAATCATCGACCCAATTATTCTTTTTTTGTGTGACCCCCTCTACGTCTTTATATGAACTCCCCATTTTAATCCCTTTCCGGATCTTGTGCACAGCAAACTTTTAATATTTTTAACAATGTAGGCCTTTTTGTATCAAAAACTTTTCTTCGTATGTAACTTCTCGAAATAAATCAGTTGAGTTTATATTTCAAACTAAAAACTTCAGAAATCGGAATGAAATAAAATATTCCGACTTTTGCTTTAAAATTTTCATATATTATCAATAATAAAGCGTATAAATATTATAACATGTACATAATATTTCGGTGCTTTAGTGTTGAATCCAATGGCCCCAGAAGATTAAGAAAGTTTAACATTTCCATTATTTATCAGCATTGGCACCAGAACGTTTTCATAGTTGACGTATATCAATCAGGATGGCTAAAGTTTCTGATGATTGTCACGGTAAGAAATAAATCGAAATTGTTTATTCATAATCTGACTTTTTGTTGGATGCTGTGGCGTTGTTTCTATTGGCATCAGCCATCAGCCTTGCATTTTCTGGTTATTGGTGGCCTTGCTCTTGTTGGCCCTGCTCTTGTTAGCCCTGCTCTTGCTGGCTTTGCTTTTACTGAAGGATTAATAAATCGTCTAAAGATTTATCATGGTAAGAAATTTTTCGAAATTATTTTTATGCTTCTTCTTTTTTTAAAAGCAAATATAGCCAAAATATAATAATCTATGATATATCAATTTTGAAATTTGAATTTAATAGATATCAGTATGGAGGAATGTTGCACCTTGCTTGGGCCCTTCTTTTTCCGGATGATCTTCATTAATTTTAAGACATCAATCAGCTTGACAATAACTGATTGAATTAAGTATGTCTTGGTATCGGTGATATCATGCTCAATTTTCTTTAACCTTGTGTCGATTCCATAATACTGATTGGGAGAGATACTCGAAGTTCCTGGTTTAGATGGAACTGCATTATTATGAAGATCTCTTACGAATTCATCATGTATTGGAAAAGGTATAAGCTTGACAAAACTATACCACAACAGGCACAATATCCAAAACTAGAACAAAATGGATTTTTTAAAGAAATTGTAAAATCATCCTTATCCCTATGTATGTGGCTCTCGTTAGCCAACATCATATTCAAATACTCTGCTTTTATTCTATTTTATCTGCACAATTTCAATGGTAATTAATACCAATCTAACGATACTACCTTCCCCTAATTGTCTGTAATGAAAACCTTCCAAAATCTACAAACTCGAAACACAAAAATTATTGTCTTCTGTAAAAGGGAAAATGGACTACCATCCAGAAACAGATGGAGTTTTGAAGGAGCAACTGAATTCGAGCATAATGGATAGGAATAAAAATTACCCATCGTATTCAGACTATTTATCTGTAAATTCAGATAAAAGCGTGAATCCCAATCAGACACACAATATCGAGTTGAACGTTGGTCTCCTGTTAGAGGCAAATGTTTCTATGCATAACTCATTCAAGTGGATGATCGAAAACTAAGCGTTGTTATAAGATAACGCAACTTTTATTATCATAAGTTAAGATATATTGAATACCCCTGCCTAACGGAATGCGATTATTGCGGTGTTGATCAAATTCTAAACATCATATATTCGCTTAATGAGAAATTTGAAGACCTTAATGAATTGTATGATGATTGATGAGAAATATCAAGAAACTTCAGCATCTGCCAATGTTTTGTTAACACATCACAAGTATGGGAAATTTTGCTGATGTACTTGAATCGATGACCCGCTATAGAATTCCTGGTACAGCTTGCGCGTGATTTCATTATATTAAAATTTCCCTCAGCACGTTTGTGTCGACAGAAATGGTGCTCTATCGAATATTAATACACTGCGTTCAAAACTACGCAGACTACAAAGTCACAAACACAAATCCCAATTGTTTGTAATTTATAATAAATATAAGTGACTATAAATATAATTAATAATAATAATAAAAATAATAATAAAATAGTAAAGAAACTCGTTTAAAAATTCACGGATATATATATTTTAGTCTATAGGTCTGGTTACTGGTTTGCCACAATGTTTTTATTGTAAAACATTTCCAGAAAAATATCCAGTCGAATAACAAGAACTCCATCCAAATCGGATCAGTTGTTTTTAAGGTAATCGCGAACATGTTTAAAATATGTAATTTGATATATAATTTGTGAGGTATTGTATTTCTAAAGGCAAGATCTATCATATACGCCCCTTACGTGGAAGAAGAAATTATGAAGGAACTCAACCGTAAAACTAAATACGTAAAGGATATGAAAAAAATTAAAACTTTGATGGCATAACAAAACGCAGAGGCTTTATGCATACTGATTTGTGAACTATATCACATACTTTCGGAAATTTATATATACGTTGTGTTCCAAAAGTTTTCAAGCAAAAATCTTCCTTTATCGTATAAATTTCTTCAAATTACATACAAATTCCGAGTTGATACAACGTTTTGAAGGGTCTTTAAATGATTCAAAGAACTGTTACATGTCCTTCATCGGTATTTATCCGAGGACCAGTGCCACAGCTTTATTGATAAAATTTGTATCAGTAAATTGTAGTGAATATATCCGTAACCCCACGATATGCATGTCTTTCAAACAACTTGAACATAAAGCACTACAAAAACCCTCCTTTATGACCTAACTGTGACCTTCCACCGCACTTTCCTGAGCCATGAGTGCAGACAAAGTGTGTAAATTGTTGAGAACCCTGGTTCCTTCTGTCAATTTACAAAAAGACAAAATGAGGACTAAGACTTTTACCAAATGCACAATGCATGAAACAGAAATATAAATAGAATAACAATATTATAGGCTATTTACACCGAACTGATTCAGTGTTAATCGATTTTTCGATTGACAAGTTGTGACAAGTGGAAAAAAAAAGAAGCGGAATTCTGTCGAAAATGACAGTTCCTAATCGAAAATGATCAAAAAATTTCCAACACTAACAGAAATTTGCCAGCCCTGTTTTGATTCACAACCGATTCCATTGTTGAATCTACCTGAATCGAATCACATTCTACAACATCAATTGTCATTTTTCCTTGTGATTGTTGTCCGATTCAATGGTCGATTCAACATAGAATCGATTCACGTTCGGTGTGAAATAATCTTTTGGGAAAACTATTTCCAATTAAGGTAATGTGAATGCCAGGGAAAAAGACAAACTATTAAAAAATTATTTATATACTCGTATATATATATATATTTAAGAAAGGAAATGAATAGAGATAAAGTATCGCCTTTGATTTAAAGTACACAATTTCTTGATTTAATTTCAGTATATTTCTTTCTTTCAAAATTATAACATTATTGTAAGTGGGTACAGCAAATCATCTATTTTATGTAAATTTGAATAAAAATAAAATGCTCTAATTCATAATAAACAAAAAAAAAAAAAAAAAGAAATGGATGAACGATGGTTAGTTAAAAATTATCATTAATTAACCCAACATAAGATTTATTTTAAATATTAAACGAGTGTTGAACATATTGTCGCTTTAATAAATAACCAACAGCCTACACTTTTTTCCTTAAATAGTACAATATTTAATATTAATGCAAAAGATATCTATTAATTACTAAATAAAACTAAGCCATCAACAGATCTTCCCCGAAAACTATAACACAACAAAGAAAAAAAAAAAATAAAACTAAACTAATCTCCGGTTGGAATTCAGGCAATCATCTACTACTACTACTACTTCTACTAACAGATCTAACCAAAACAAACCAAACCAAACCAAATTTAAGTTAGTTACAACAATAACAAAAAATATGTAAACAGACGAGCGCAGCAACCACCGAAAGCTGTCTACACGCAAAACCACTTTTAACTCGTTTAGTTTATTTATGGCCATAATTTGTTAAACAAAAGGTCAACCTAAATGCGACAAATGCCGGCAGCAAGTACAGAACCATGGAATGATGTTGATGGCAGAGAAGGGCAAGACGATGGACAACTCACTCAGTAAGCAAGTCATTTAAACCAAAAAAGGGTGCAAGAGTTGCTTCATTATGGAGTAGGAGGAGGAGGAAGAGGTGTGGTAAAATTCCACATATTATTGAAGTTAAGTGTGGGTAGTAAAGAGGATATGATAGAGAGAAGGTGCTCACGCGATGCATAATTAAGATAATAAAATATTAATTAAAATTAAGTTTATGCATATGCAGCAAGTGTAAACAGTACTAAACAAACACCAAAAGAGAATAGTATAACATTGTTGGTTACATATATTTTATTGTAGTACTCGTATATTCCAAGAAAGAGAATATTCAAAGTTACAAATATTTGTATTTTTAACAAAATATAATAAAAAAATTAAATAAATCGCATAAAATAAATTATTTCATTAATTATGAAATGATTATATTTGATGAGAAATCTGTTGTCACCAGTGCCTTAATTAAATTTAAAAGTCGACTTACAGATGCCCTTCAGATCCCAATTATTTCGAACCATGAAAGAATTGAATTGAAATAGAAAAATTCTATGTAATTCTTCATCTTAATTTTTTTATTTTCTCTTTTTGAAAATACAATTCTTCTAAATGAAGAAGGTTTGTCGGTGCTCTGTGGTACGTCAGAAACTCGGTCATTTCCTGAGATTTGAATATTCCGACAATCAGGCAGAATATCTTCAGCGCTACTCTACCATCGCTTCCTGATTTGAATCTTCTAATCAGGGAAGCCTTGATAAAAGCTATGACCGATGTCGTACACAGCGGTTCCGGCAAGCAACAACAACAAATCAATATATTATTCTTGTCAACACAAACGGTTCTCAAACTTAATGAAGTCATAACAGAAATTGAATCCATTGAACCGGATAAGGATAAAGCGGATATTTGTACGTCCAAATGCTTATAAGCTGCCACCAGATTTCAATTGGGTGGTAATAGATTTGAACAATGCCTGCCTTTTGATGGAACTCTACATGATACTAACTGTAATTTATTTATTTATTTTACTAGGCGACTAATGGGTTTCATATTGGCAATATCGACTAAACTATCGATCTATGGTAAACGGTTAAAGGTGTTGGACATTAATTTCATTTGTGTATATAAGAAATTGCGGAGGAATTGTTTAATTTTGGGGGAAGTGTCGTGCACGCAGAACTAGCCCAAGTTTCAAGGATTCACCAGGAACATTTCACGATTGGAGGACCATGAAAATGAGTTGGTAATCAACCTGTTGTGCAACAGCAGACATACCCGTCATATGAAAAGGCAACTTCCTCTGGATCTTCCGATCCGCTTCCCGGTCGAGTAATTCACCGATAAATTTTAGTTTAATATCAATTGACTTTTATTTCATTGAAATTCGCCTTCTGTTCTTACTGACTGATAGATGGCAATGAAAGTAGAATTGGGCGCGTTCAGCAGAACCAATCTCTGATCTTTTTCCAATCAATTAGTAAACGCTGACTGATTTGACTTTTCTAATTTTTTTTTTGAAGATTTTGTGTTTTTGGAAGGTAATGGGGAATTGATATTTTTAAAAGGTCTTAAGAAAGTTTCAATTTATGAATTTCAATTGGTGTTAAGTAAACCATTTTGAAAAGTCTAAAATATCGGGTCAATGTGTCTTAGAAAGATCTCTCAGTCTTGACATGCTGATCTTTTCAATTATTTTTATACCTAGTAGCCCATGGCTATCTAACCTTTTTGGTACCTTGGCCATATAGGTAGAATCCACTGTTAGTTGAGCCGCAGATGGGAAGTTTATTTTCACAAAAAAAAAAAAAAAAAACAATTAGCCACTTTGTCTGTGTCATGGCCGCATTCAGGACAGTTCTATTGTACACCTTCCTTTTTCATATAAAAATGCATATATAAACTTTTTTCCAGACAAACTGAATATACCTTGTTAAGATAGAAGGTATAACATATTACATTCTGAAATTTATTCCCTTCTAACTCTAATAAAATGACATATAGTTGATATTACAGGAACAAATACAATCTCAATATTTGCTTGTACAAATTAATTAATTAATTAAAAATTCGAAAGTAAAATATGTAAATTTAATGTCTGCATTACAGGAAGAAATGTTGATGATACTCTACCTCTGCCGCACCTAACAATTTGATCACAAAGGTAGAACGCGTTAACGGAAACGACACCTGCCTGTGTACCTAGGAGACTGAGGCCCTTACTTCACCAAGTTTTTAGTGGAGGTTAAACATTCCACGAAAAAAAAGGGTTAGCTAGACAAACAGATGGATGGATGGATGGATGGATGGATGAATGGATGGATGGATGGATGGACGGACGGACGGACTGTTATCATATATGAGCCCAACAAAACTCAAACCCGCGTCGCGCAAAGTGTCAATCGACCTTTTTGTTGTTTTTATTTCTTTTTGGCGCAACCTCATGTTCATGTTTATACGTTATGTTTATTGTAGGTAAATTCATATATGTTATAAGCTCGAGGGATTGATTAGACCGCCGTCACCGCTTGGGCTGGCTAATGGCTATTTGCTGTTTGGCCGACATTTGTATTCTTTTATTTATGAATATATTTTTTATTTTATGTGTTTGTTTTTTTTATGTTTTTAATCCCATTTACCCCGGCTAACCACGAAATGCGTTGATACATCTATTACTCATTTGTATGGCGTTTTGGCTAATTATTGAAATTTGTTTGGTTTGGTTTGGTTTGGTTTCTTTTTTGCGTGCCCAACTCTTACAGTAGGTACTCAGTCAACTGTCAACTGACCGCGAGCTTTCATGAGGGTATTATTAATTTTTTAATTTTTTTTTGTTTTTATTTTGTTTATAATAAGTATTATACCAAAATAAAAAGGAAAGCGAAAGGTTTCAATGTTTTTCACACTCGCAATTTTCTCGTTGACACATTGCACATTGAAACAATTTTCTTTTAGCAATTTAAAAATCATAAGTGAATATATTATGAAGTCTTATATTATAAAAGAAAAATTTAAAAAACAAAAAAAAAATTATCAAAAATATTTTCATTGAGAAGTTCGCCCACCATTTAAAGTTAATGAATGATATAAAATGATAAAACTTATCAAATCATTATCAATCAATTTTTTAGATATTTCTTTTATTTTAATTTTCCAATTCGTGAACAACACACACTGTGCAAAGAGATTCTTTTGTTTTTCTGGCTCTGACGCTATGCGTGACGCAGTGATTGATGTTAACCAACTTTCATTTGACTTGGCTTGGCTTGACCGGGCTTTTTGCCCTGCAATATGGGAATCAACTAAATATGAAAGGCGAAAAAGAAAAAAAAAATCAAAAACGAAACCACACTCGATTTTATTTGGAGCTCAATGTGTGCGTTCTGCATTAATTATCTTATTTGTAGATTTGTGCCTCAAAACAAACTAATGTTGGAATTTTTCACTCAGAAATATAATTTATGCTTTCTGGTTTGTTTTGTTTGATTGTTCATCCAGTTGGATGGTTGGATAGATGGTTGGATAAATGAATGGATGGATGAATAGATGGATGGATTGTTGTTTCACGGTACCAGAAACTGAAGCAATACTTCAAACTTTACGCGCTTTATTGTGGCAGTAGCAATTATTTATTTAAATTTGTTATCATTGTTGCATGTTGCAAGCTGCTTTCACTCATCTAAACATCCACAATTTCCTCATAGCTCACCCACTCTCATACCATGATATGCTTTTCATTTTCATTTTCATAATTTAGGCATAAATTATCTGATATATTCAATGTCTGCCTGCATCCAGCATTTGCATTTGATGTGCGCTTTGATGAATTTTGACAGTCAAAATCACGAATTTCTGTTCAATTATCTTATAGATTGTATAACAAATATCATTGTATGTGGTTATCTAAGCATTGAGGAAAGCTTAGATCAATCACACTAGGATCGAATAACATACATAGCTTAGCATTTTTCTATACACACTGTGTGTCGGGTTTATAACAACTTACTGAGATCGTTTGATGTATCTCTCAACGAGAGTTTCTTGAAGATATTGAAAAGTATAATTTATTTATAGTTTATTTATTTTTATAATTTCTCTGATGCCTTGGTGTATATTTGGATAAGCAATTCACTTTCAAAAACGCACATTACAGGAGTGATAGCTTCGCTAAAGGCTAAGTTCGGCAAAATGTGCTGGCTCTCTGCACTCTCGCAATAAGCTGTTCATTTGCTACAAGTGCATTTTAGCCTACAGTTGGAGATGATTAGGTTAGATCAGGTTAGGTTAAACAGACCTTTCGCGAGTACGCGGGTGATGCGTCATTATGAAAGGATGACAATGTGCAGACCAGTGACATTTGAAAGAGATATCGACATTCAGAAGATAGGTGACCTTATTCAGACTTAATCCACTGAATATTCAGCAAATTATCTGCTCATCTGAACCTTTTTTGAACAAAAAACTTCTATTCGGCACATTTTATACGACGATTGAAATGTTTTCAATTGTATCTGCCAGAAAAAATCTAAAGACAATCGACGGATCCTAATTGCATACTTTATGTGACTATAATAGATAATGAGAACTGATGACTTTCTCTTTCATACTTTACATCTATACACACTGCTTGTGTGGTTAAGTCAGGGATTGAGCGCTACATTGTCAGGTTGATGCAGTGACCGGCTTACTTACCCGACGTGAAAATAATAGAAAAAGTATGGGGATAGCCGGATTGTAAAGTTTACGAGTCTGGAAAACAATATTTGAACAAAGCATAAGCAAATAGAAAGCATCATGCACGCTTGGTCATCCGTTTCTCTAGATTATAATGGAACATTGTACGAGTCGCTTCCCAATCAAATCTGTGATGTCATCCTAAGTAAGGGGGGATCGACACATTAAATTTATTGGAAAATGTATATGATATGATCGGAAAGGATAGAACAGAATAGGATAGGACTGACTGATAAAAGATGTCCTATTTGGATTACTCTTAGCTGCAGTGTCTTTACACTTATTGAGCACCTTTACCACGTCAATGTGGCAATCCAACAAGGAAAATGTTAAACTTACTAAACTTATAAGTGTACAAATTTTTTTCATCATTTAACACCACCCCAAACCCCCCCCCCCCTCCCCCTTGATGGCGTAAGTGCACAATAGCATAAACACATTTACAAGCAAAGGATACTCGCCTATTATCAGAATGTACACACTACTTGACGGTACAAGCTTTGAGTCACGAAATATATGACAAATTTTGGAGACGTTATATTTTGACAAGACTATGTGTTGTCTTTATGTTTTCATATTAAAATTTATAGCACAGAAGCTTAAAAAAGAAAAAGAATATCTGATGTCGCAATTTGAATTGCTTTAATTTCCGAACAAAATTATAAAAATATATATTTAAAAAATAGGAGAACAACTCAGCATTGAATCGACTATAAACAACAATAATTTTGAAATAAATTTCGGCTATTTTAGTGTGGCTGAAATTGTGCCGAAACCACTTACAAGAAGGGGTTTGCTAACCAATATCGCGCATTGTGTAATGAATAATCGATTTCTTTAATTCATAAACTTTCAAGTTGGCATGGTCAAGCATCTTACATCTTGTTGACTCATAGTTCAAAAAATAATTGTCATATTTTTTATTAGAAAATCTAGGTGCAGAATAACAATTTATTAGAAATTCTAGTGCATAATTATTTAAGAATTTTTTGCGCAATGGAAAATCAACAATAAAAGCTTCATATAAGGAAAACTCACCTTGCAATGTTTCTGCATCAAAATGGCATAGGAAGACATCTGCAAAAGGAAATTGTAATAAAAATAAATAAAATTCAGAAAGACTAATTAGAAATGTGAAAGTTTTTTGTATTTACATATAGAAAAAAAATGTCATATATTTTATATAAAATAAAATAAAATATGTTTTTCTTAACTCTTACTTTCACATCATAAACAAACCGCCAAGGAGACAAAGAAACAAAAAAAAAAAAAAAAAACTAAGAGACATATTTCATATAATTTATGAATATGTTAAAATAACATTACACATACTACATACAATAGATACTAAATTGGAGTTATATACATAAATATATGCATATGTATTTATGTGGTTTATAGTATATTGGGAGAATACAAATGCATAAATATTATTTATAAGTTGAAAGTAATTTATTACAAATTAAAATAAATCAAAATTGTATTCCATAATCGAATGAAGCATAATAAAAGCAATACATACTAAGAATACTAAAGAGGTGAAGATATGTAGATGTCGGGAGAAAGACGCAAACGAAATGAAATTGAATGTATTATGTACAATATGTAGTATGAAGCCTTTACCAACACTATAAATCTAATTGTACAATATTTGTAAAGAACATCCATATACCTTTTCTACCTTACCTACTGTACATGGTATACCATTTAAACCATCGAAGACCCATGAATAACAGCGTATGGTAATCAAAGTTACGTTCATATATTGAAATTTACATTAAAACTTCATAAATAAGTTGATCGAACTGAAAATGTCGTTACGGAACGACAACAAAAATCCAACCAAATATTGTACAATAATAATAATAATAATAATAAATACATTCGAATATGATAAACTTTTGATTTGGGAAAACAAAATTTTATTCATAAATATTTTCGTTGTTAAAAGTATGGAAAAGTTGTTGTCGATTTGTCAAACGTTTTGACAGCGAAATTGATACTCAGCTTGTGGCGGAAATACGTATGTTTGTAGTTATGATGAAGATTACTTTCGACATAAAATTTGGTTACCAACTATGACTATGAAACATATGAAGAGAGACAACGGCAGAGGCAGAGTTAAGAGTTCAGAAAGTGATTGAAATGAAATACGAAAGTGTGATTTGATTTAATTAAATTATTTAAATATATCGAACGAATGTGTTTGATAAGAAAATTATGTTAATGATTATGGTTACCGAAAAATTATATTATTTTATTATTGAATATTTGTAATTTTATGAATTCAATAAAAAGAAAAACCAAAGATGATTAATACATTAAATTTAGTTTCATTTTTAATGTATTCACAAAAAATGATAATAAGTATCAAGCCATTCAATCCATTATGCTATAGATAGATTGTATTGTAATCTCTGTAAAAAATCGGTGTTCCAATTTTATTTAATGTGTACAACATTTCTGGAGACATGAAAATTAGATTATTATTAAAAGTAAATATAAATAGCATCAGATCGTTGCAATGATAAAAACGAAGTTAGTTTAATTATTACTCATGGTTTTTATAACACTTTACAACACTATTTTTATTGTATAACTATTTTAATTTTATTTTTGTAACTCATAGAACCATGAGCTGGTTACCCCATTTAGGTCATATGAAGTAATATGATCAATATCAAGAGGGATAAGGATGGAGAGTGTCATAGCAATAGTACATCCAGGCTACAGCTATGTCAGCTACCGCTAAAGAACTATGCGTTGCCGATCCCCTCCTGGCACACTTATCCGCCATCTCGTTTCCTGTAAGGCCACAATGACCAGACCAGATTAGCGTAATTGAGTGCTGCCGAGCCTGGTTAAGAGCCACCACATTTCTACGAGTAGCTTTGCTCTTAATGCTATGAGCCGACAGATCTTTGATAGCAGCCTGGCCATCAACGTAGATCGATTTGCTTCTCGGGGTCTTCCCCATAGTATTTATCGACCTTGCTTGGGGATATTAGGTGAACTTAGTTGCAAACACTAGCAGTTTATTTATGGAAGTTCGTTTGTTTTTGATAATAATTTTATTTTGAATTGTTACTTTTCCATAGTCTCTTTTAAAATATGTATGTAATATGTTACTATAGATATATCATCATAAAATACAGTCAAATCCGAATCATTAATGAGGTGAGACCTTACACGGTATAAAGATTTGCAGGAAACAACCCAAGCAAGTTTCTTTAAAAACCAGATATTGACGATTTCTGAAGATTACAAAGAGAACTCATGATAGCAATGTCCTACAATAACCAAATCACAATTTTGTTAAGTTTATGGTAGTAGTAGCATTAATAAAGAGTCATCACAAATGTTAATAAAAGTGGTGACTGAAACATAAGGTCGAGTTTCATTTCATAAGGATTAATAAGGTTATAACATAACCAAGTTGACTTGAGTCCGATCTTGTCGGTGTTCTTTTCGCAAGATTAGAAACTCAATATGGCTTTCGTATTTTTTTGCAAGTGAAGTCACAATCTGACTTCAATGTTTTTCTATCATAAGGCCTGATTTACACATAGCAACTTTCTTTCTTTCTTATTGATTCTTCTTTAGTGTCGCCAACTTCTTATTTGGACAATTCTCATTCCCATTCATTCACTCTACAAATATGAATCGTAAGTAAGGACACAATGAAATAAGCAAAATAAGTCAAAGAGAAACGTCGGCAGAACACTGTGTATCGCTGGATAAAGCGAACACCGTACTTCCCTTGTCAACAAACAAAATTCACAAGAGAGTTTTCTGACTCAGATTCGCTAAAGTAATACATGACTTAGCCCTGGCACAACTGTGAACACTTAGTTTCTTCTATTTGGTCAAAAACAACCTTTAAACAGGTCTTTTTTTTTTTGCATAATTCAAATACGATTTCTAAAAATTATACTGTATGACTTGAAAAACTAATCTTAATATATTTCATTCTCTCTAGAAAGTGTTGTATTTGCATATATCCAAGAAATCTTGATTCATATAAAAATTGGCTATGAAAATAAAGGATTATAATAAAAGGCTATAAGAAAAATGAAATTCATAATTCAATTATATCTTAATTAAATATATTAAATAAAAAAATGATCTCCGTGAAATTTATGTAAGTTTTAGTGAGTTTCTTTTCATGTTTTTCCTTCAATAAATGCCACATGTTCCAAATACCGATGATAGATTATATAAAAATAAATATATAACATTCTTTTAATTCAGAATAAAAAAAAAAAAAACTACTTCTGTTTTTTTTCCGCGCTTTCTGTTTTATTATGTTTTTGTTTGAGTGACATAAAGAAATATGCGAATCATTAATAACGATGGATTACATATGCCACGAATTTATTGTGTTTTGTTTTTTGTGCAGATTCTACTTTATTCTACCATACATATATCTGATGTCAATTCTGTTGATGTTGTGATTGGTTTTGTGTCTGTTGTTCATTTAAAAAATAATATAATATAAACATGATGACCAAAATCATTTAAAAATGTGATTTAAAGAAAGAAAGAAAAAAAAAAACCCCAACTGGAAACATAAAACCAAAAATTAAAATAAAAAAATTTGTATTTTTTTGATGTGTAAAATAATGGGTGTGTGGGACATTGGTAAATGGGGTAAAATCTGTATGTATTTGTGATAAAAATCGCCTCAATTAATTTAATTAGTCTGCGGTTGTTGTTGCGGATTTGTTCCATTGCATTGATATTAATATTGATGTTTTTGTAATTCTTGTCCTTGCAACTTGTAAAATTACTCGTATATTGTAATAGGTGTGTGCATCTGTGGTATTTTAAGAGCAATTTACATTTCACAAAGTTGTTATTATTTGTTGTGTTTGTTTTTAGTTGCAACCATTACTCATTTTTATTGGTTACTCATAGTAGTTAGTATAGAACTGTTTTCTCATATGCATCTCTTTTTTAAGCACAATTTCATTTGATCAAAAAAGAAATAAGTGGTATTTATATTTTTCATATTCAACATTCAATTTTGTTATTTTTGCTACTGCTGTTGTGCGGGTTTTTATGACAAATTTCAGTTGTTGTTATGTTACTATGTCCATAACGCTACGGGGAACCATCTCAGCAGCATCTACAACAACATTCACAATAATAATAACCGGCAATGTTACCAAACAAACCAACAAGTACAATAAATACTAAAAATATGAAAAAGAACGATAGACTACTACTTCTACTAAAACTACTTACTACCAATAACAGTTGTATTGTATTGTGTTGTATATTCAAATCACTTGACATTTTCAAAAATTTCAAACAGACTTTCAATGTAATTTTTTCTCCTCCTCATCGTCATCCACTTCATGATATTTTGTTCTCTGCCTTTCTGGCCACTGGCATCATCATCGATTGCCTTATCCATGTTTAACCATTCTATGCTTCGACACAATTCTAAATCAGTTAAGTATAATGTGATTGCCGCATGTGTATCATATCATCTCACCACTATTTATATCTATGATTTACTACAATATTATACGTATATCGTAGTTTTAGATGCCCAATGAATTCTGGTTATCTCATATTATTGTTCGTTATAGTAGATACTTTGATTTTAAATGCAATCAGTGCAGCTTAACTGGCTTATTCAGTTATGAGGAATTAAAACAAGAAAAAACATTTAAATTTTGTAGTTAATTAACTTCATTGACGGGCATTGACAGTTAAAATTCAATTTCAATTTGAGTTAGTTAGTACAAATGTCAGTCTATATGTCATAGTAATGGAAGTACTTTTAAGTGACAGTATTATGTTGATACTACATACAAATTTATTGCAGTATTTAGATG
Source organism: Amiota mariae (assembly GCA_035041805.1). Classification (NCBI taxonomy): domain Eukaryota; kingdom Metazoa; phylum Arthropoda; class Insecta; order Diptera; family Drosophilidae; genus Amiota; species Amiota mariae. Next base: position 9,249,073 of record JAWNKV010000337.1, read on the forward strand.
CATATATGGACATGCATTTCTATCAACAAGAATCTCATAAAATGAAACTGTGCAGTTCAAATGTATTACACTTCCCACATATATCAAAAATGAACTCGACTCCTCCTTTTTGTAATTCTTTATTTTTTAAATTTCCAAATGCTAGAATTTTGTTAAGCTTTATGTTCATTTCTATTGTTGTTCTTAAGATATTCGTATGCTGCTATTCGTGTTGGGTTCTTCTTTTATTGATTCTTTGCAATACATTTCAATGTAAACTTGTTTATTTTCATGAATAGTTTCCATTGATGGTTGTCAAACGTCGTCAACTGTCCGCTGTCTTTCGTTTTAACTGAAACATTTCTTTGATGGCTGATTTCTTTGTTTTTGCTTGGTGGGTTTTCCTGCTGTTATTATTATTAAAATTGTTCGTTTCTATGGAACAAATAAATTAAAAATTCATATTGTTTGTTTGTTTGTTTTATGCATGAAACAGTGTTTCTTTTAAAAGCTTCCACGTTTCACTGTTTTCTGTTAAGTTACATACTTCTGTTAGATGTGTAAATTATGATCTGAGAAATGGTTGCACTACACATACTCACGTAGTGAGTTTTATTTGGTTTTTTTTTTCCTGTAAAATGTCTTTCATTTTATGTATCTTAGTTTCATAGTTATAGACAGTGTTGGTTTTAGTACTACCAGCGCTCTGGGCGAGATTTCTACGGCGCCTCCTGTCTGCCATTCAAACGACTAAGTAGGACTCTCTCAATGAGCGAGCGGATATAATGGGGTGCCCCAACCCTGAAGCCGGTTCTGGTTATACGAGATATATAATGTAAATACCTTTTTATAAAAATTAATTCCCATTTGGAAGACTTAAGACTCAATGCAATTTTACCAGCTTCTGCTGTTCTTTGGAGCTTTAAAAATGTTAGAAAAATGTATTTGTATTGTAATGATTGGTTCATATGAAGTGATTAGATTTTATTTTAGTGACATAACGACGACTGAACGAATCTGAAATCATGTTTTGATAAACCACTAACGTGTGATTGTTTTGCTGTTTGGCTTTTCAATGTTCTATTTTTAACAGCTCACGCTTCGTTCGTGACATGTGTCAAAATCAAAGATGCTTAGTTAACATTGCCATTTCGTCATGCAAAGACTTTCACCCAAACAACGTATAGAATGTGGGCCTTAGACCTGCTGCACACCGAAGCGAACAAGCATGTTTTTGTGTTCGGTGGAAACATGAGTATATTATTTCTTATGAGAGCGAGGACACCAACGGTAATCGGACAGAACACAATGTTTTTTTCTGCGTTGTTTTATGACTGGTTGTGGACAAATACACGTCACTGCATATGGCCAACACACACCGAATCGAACATGTAGGTATCGAACACAATTCGTTGTAGATAATTGCGTAGATTCTTATGGCCCAATCCACACCACAAAAGAAAAAGACATACAAACAAGAAAACGTGTGACGGGTTGCTCATGTAGAAATGTCGTTTTTTGCACACACAATTTCAATTCCTGCTGCTGGATTTGGTTCGATGAGCACGCTCAGGATATACAAGAGCCATCAATGCACCCAGAAAAATCTACTGTTTGGCGAGATTTATGGTCTAGTGAAATTATTGGTCGTATTTTTTCAAGGATAATGTTAAGAATAACGTTACCGTTAATGGCTCCCACTATCGTTAAACGATTTGGAATCTTTTTTTGCCTAAAATGGTTCAGCAATATATAAATCAGCCCACATAGGACACGAATCGATGAACCAATCCAGAAATTAGTTCGATATGCAATTAATCTCTAATTGCAAACCACTGAATTGACCGCTCAGATTGTGCATTTTGACGCCTTTAGACTATTATTTATGGAGATACATGAAATCCCTCATCTAAGCCGACAAGTAATATTCCATTGGAGTATTGGAAGACAACCTTACATTATTAGTGATATTTCAGTCAATATACTCTAAGATGTGATTCAATATTGGACTTGTCATATGAATTACTTGGAACGTTATCATGGTCAATATTTATTTGAAATAATCTTTAAAAAGTAAATGACAACTTAAATAAAAACTTTATACACTTTTGTACATTTTTTTTTTTTTTAAACCAAAGGCTTGAAACATCAATCATGAAATGGTAAGATGGTGATGGGAAGACTCATATGCACTTTATGGAGACTAGAATATCTCCATCCATGCGTTACAAACATAACAGTGTTTAAAAAAAAAAAAAATTTTACACATGAATCGAAAAGAAAAATTAGTGGTTACAAAAATGTCAGACACATAAAAAAATGTTTATAATAAATAAAGAATTTTAATTGATTGTCGCGTTTATAAACAAAGACAGTAAATAAAACAATGACAAGGCACAAAATAAAAACAACTTTAGCAGTGAATAACATGGTCAAAACAAAATATAAGGGTTTGTAGTATTTAGAATGTGCAATGTATGCAACACATGTGGTGCATACATAACAATAAAAGAATCATCAACGCAAATACCAGAAACTTAACAGCATACAAACTCGAGAGTATGTTCAGTGCAACTAATAATAAGAATCAACGGAATTAACGGAAGCATCGGAAACATATTTTCCAGATGCAACAAACGGAAAATGTTTAGAACGAACAACGCCGCAGGTGGTCAACAAGTCAAAACATTATGGTGTGGATCCTGAAATTGATAACAACGCCAACAGCCACAACAACGACAAGTCGAACACCAAACATTGGAACATAACAATCATGACGGCGACGATGATGACAATAATGTCAATTTAGATAATAGAAATGATAATGTATGGAATAGGAAACTGAATTGGAAAAGCACCTACATAGTATGAGAATTTTGAAAATATTGCTTCTGATGTTGTTAGCCAAACATATGCAGTGAGTTCACAAAAACAGATAGAAAAAAATGTCCTGTCATCAACACGAATTGAAGTAGTATAAAGCATACAAGGAAGGAGCAAATACTGAGTGCAGCGCTGCAATTAATTACATCGCTTTAGGAATGAGAGCAACAAAGTGAATGAATTATTGGATTCACACAAAGGTTAATGATGGGGAAAAATGAATTTTCATGGTCTTTAAAAAATACAATACATATAAAGTGGATCTATTATATCAATTTAAAAATTATTCGAATATGCAATTAAAACTCGTCACGATTTTTTAAAAATATTAAGGCTATTTTTGTTTAGACAGACAACAATTGTGTGGTTTAAAAAACCCTTATTTCGCTCCTGTACAATTTTGTGTCTTCTTGTGCTTTATGTTCCATTAAAGGAACTTTTTCTGCACTCCATCTCTCTTGTCTTTATCCTTTTCACAGCTGTTCACTTTCACTGCTGTTCTCTCTCACTGCTGCTCACTTCCTTACATAAATACATCTCAATCTCTTCTGACTACCTTACTGACCACGTTTGTTACCTGCATGATCCTATATGCGTCCCATCACAACGCTCTGCGGTTTACGATTTTCGCACAGTGTCTCGATAGAGGTGATAGCCATCAATCGACATAATGGCACGGGAAAACTAACGTGAGTAACGTGCTGGAGCATTTAGTGACGAGGGCGATAGACGTTTTCCCTAATCCCTAGCCTGGATACATGGAGAAATGGTTTTCCATACGACGCAGATACTCAGTGGACACAGTTTCTTTATATTTTATCTGCATCGTTTTAAATTCGGGAAGAACACCATTTTGTCCTGTCTGCGTCCTCTTTTTAGTGACGACAGGACACAGATAGAGGAGTGTTTTGGTAAACCGCCTACGGTTACACACATGTGCCAATCGTAAGAAAAATAGGCATTATTAAAAACCTCTATAGCGACAAAAATATGTACTCTCTGTGCAACAGAGCGCTGAAGAGCAGCAGATTGTGGTTAAACTCCCGCACTCGATAGTAGACCAGTAGGCTTTCAGTGTTTTCTTTCTGATTAAAATAAAAAAAACCTTATTGGCTAAATACTGTTTATATCTTAATAAGACGTTGTGGGACATTCCTCTCTTAGCAAATGTTACTAACTCCTTCTGACTACTTTTACATTGGACGTTGTAGGTCATTAATATATTTGAAAGCTTCTTCTAATTCTATGGTTCTAACATCGCTAATATCTGACATTTATTTAACCTTGCTACGGGGTTATCCCTCTCAATTCTTTACAAAAGTCTTTTTTGGAAGAATTTCTCATTTTTCGACTTTCCCTTGTTTAACAGATTTGTACTTTAGTAATCTGGCAACTGATATCGGCATACATTACAAATTTTCCATGGCTCATACAATTTTTAAAAAATTTCTGAAGACCTCGCCTATATTGCTCTTATTTTTTTAATAATTAGTTATAATATTATTTAGTATTATAATTAATTTTAATAATTAAAAATTTTTTAATGATTAAAAGACACTTTAGAAATTCTAAGTGATTTTAAATGTGCACTAATTTTAAATAAAATCTTTTTAATGATTGAAAGACACTTTAGAAAATCTTAGCGATTTTAAATCTACACTATTTTTAAATGGTTTTATTTAAGTCAGGATGTTCTGTCGTCGGTCAATTCTTGCGAGCTGAACTAAGACCACTTCTTGACATCCGATTAAGCTGAAATTTTACATATACATTTAGTTCTGCTAACATTACATCAATCTATAGCAATGTTCAGACAAAAATAAAATAATGGAGCGAGTCGTATTTCTGTTATTTACAGCCAACCGCTTATCATATCAATAGACATCTTATGCAGACACAAATTTTGCATAATGATTGCATATTATTGAAGAGGAGAGTGGTGTGAAGATTGGTACCTGATACTATCCCAATTATTATACTCTTCACGCAGTAAATAGTATTATAAGTTTGTCATGAAGTTTGTAACATACAGAAGGAGACATCGGAGACTTCATAAAGTAAATACTATATCAGCGCGACGAGAGTAGGTGATTTAGCCATGTCCGTCTGTCTGTCTATCTGTCTTATATGTATGCAAACTGGTACCTTAGTTTTTGAGTTGGAGAGCTGAAGCTTTCTTTTCACTATACGCAGTACATTTGTTTGAATCAGTCGGATCAGAACACTAGGGGCGGTACCCCCATACAAAGCTGGATCTAAATTAAAGTCTTCACTGCGTGAAGATTATAAAAAAATATTAACTTAAGGAAAGCATTGGCTACAATAGCCCAAGCGACTATTCAATAAAGGTATAAATGTATTCTGTCTATTTTGAAATAACAGTTACATTCATTTAGTAGCTGAAATTCTTTTAAGTGACGCTGTTTTGTATGTGTAAATCAATGCAATTATTGGATCATTTATGTAGATGCATATAAAAAACTGGCTAATTGCATGAAAGAAATTCACAGTTCAATAAATACATGCTTCAATATTTCTTTAAACTTGATTCATAACTTTTATTCAAAGTGTTGAAATTCTTTCTCAAGTTTTTTTTTTTTTTAGATATGCTTCTGTCTGCATAGCTCTATTTTTTAATATTTCTTTGCAACACATTAAATCATAAACAAGTTTATTCTTGTGAAATAGTTTCGATCGATGAGTGTCCAACGTCAACTGTCCACTGACGTCGTTCCTTTTAACTAAAGCATTTATTTAATTTTTCTGATGTTTTTTTCTGGGTTCCCAACAACAATATTATTGTTATTAAGATTGTTTGTTTTTATGAGAGTAAGACTTTATGTTCATGATTTGTTTGTTTGTTTGTTTGTTTTCATGTGCATTTTGTACTTTGAAAAATCTTTCAAGATTCACCCTTCTCCTGTTAAGTTACATCTATTGTATTATTGTAGATGTCTGTAAGTTACGATCTGAGAAAAGCTTCATGTTGTGAATGTGGAGTTTATGATGGACTCTGTAAATTACTTAAATCATAAAATCCCTTTGCTTTTTTTTCTCTTGTAGAATATCATTCTTCATGTTAATGTAATTTTTCATAATAAAATAAATTACTATTGTGTACCATAATAAAATATTATCACTATCATTTATAGGAATATGACTCATACCAAGTAAATCAGTGGAATAGTTTTTAAGTCAATTTGAAATAGAAACATTTGTATTATAAGCATAAAGGTTGATCTAATAAAAAGTATTATGAAAATTTGATTCATTCTAAGATTATTTAAGTTCAGTTACTTTTTCTTGCTGCTCCATATATAAGTATTATATATATATATAATTATATATACAATACTATAAAAGAAAACAAAATTATATAAAAATTCAAAAATTCAAAAGCAAAGACAAAAGTTTTTAGGAATAATAACTTCGAAAATGACACAAAAGAAAACAATCTATACATGCCTATTTGGCAGTGTGTCTTTGGGTCTGTGTGTCTTCCTTTAGGACTCCGAAACAGCTGGAAATAATTTATCATAGTCTGCAGTGCGGTTGGTGCAGAATCGGATCATCAATTTCAAACATTTTCTTTATTTTCCAAAATCAAAGCAGTGAACTGTGTTAACCACCAGTGGATATATCATATTCATTCCAAGATCATTTAATTTCAGCTACTTATTCTTTCTGCTTTGGCCATATATTGTATTACCTTCAGTGAAACGCAACAAAATCGAACAATACGAGATTAACCAATGTAAACGAACATGGTCAAAGGCCGGTGACCCTCCACACATGACTTCAAAGCCTATATTGACGTTATGTTGATTGTTTGGTGGGATTGGGTATTACGAGCCACTCTAGCCTAGTGAAACAATTAATTTATTCTCTACATGTAACAACTCGACTCGCTTGAAAGAATCAATCACGGAAAAACGACCAGAATTTGCCAACAGAAAAGGAGTCGTGTTCCATAATGACAATGCCAGGTCTTAAAAATCATTGATGACTCAGAATAAATTAATGGAAATTGATTGGGAAGTTTTGATACATCAAACGTATAGTCCGGAACTTAGAATCCTTGACTACCTTTTCTATCGGTCTCTGCAAAACTCTTTTAATGGTAAAAAATTGGCTGGCCGAAGAGCAGCTGAAAAAACTTGACCAAATTTTTTTGCCTATAATACACAGAAGTTCTACACCGATGGAATTATGAAGTTACCCGAAAAATACCAAAATGGAAAAGATAATAATGGCTAATAAAATTGATTTTCAATAAGGAACATTTTTGTTCAAAAATAAAAGATAATAAAACTATAAAAGAGTCTTAAAATTCAAAATGTACTCACAAAGACAAAAGAACATAGGAATAATAATTTCGGAAATGAAATAAAAATGAAACAATTTTCACATAAAACTAATAATTCGAAAAAGTTCTACTAAATTGTGATCATTTTGAATATCTTCTATCTATATATATAATAAAGTCGTAAGCTTTGTCTCCCTGTTTGTTTGTTTGTGCGCGCAAAACATAAAAAACACTAATTAGATTCAAAATCAAATTACTCAAAGATAAAAAGGTTTATTATGAGTAACATATAGCGTTAATTTAATCAAAATCGACCGACAGAATCGGTCGAAATTTGTGGATCAAATTTTGATTATAAAGCTTAGAGATATATTTTAAAGTTAATCAAGTAATCTTTGTCAAATATATATTTTTGAATTATAAGTCATCAGCATTATAAAATAAATAGGAACCTTTCTATACAAAGTCCTTATGCTCTAGTAATACTACAACAAATGTTGAATTCACACTCTTATAATAAGATTTAATAAAGAAATAAAGCAGTGCCCCATACAAAAACTGTAATACTCATTGAAGACTTCTATTTCCACTAAACAAAAAACTTCAATTGTATAAAGATGAAGGTTTTTCTATGCAATATTTTATTAGTAAAGTTTACAAAGTGACGCACTAATTTGCATAGAATCAATTGGACACATAGTAATTCTCCTGCTACAACTGCTGATTCCTATTCATTTACAATAGATTTTTATGAAGGTACCTTATAAACTCTCTATTAACATAATAAACTCCAACTTTAGAATGTGAAGGGTAGCATTTAATTTGCTTTAATCAAATTTAGTGAGAATTGTCTAGTTATATGCAACTGAATAATGAACAACTTTAACTCGAAACTAATAAATAAGTAAATGGAACTGGGAAACAAAACATCAACACAACACAACAAAACACAACACAACAGAACACAATACAATGGTTGGTGAATGTTAAGTGTTAATAAATTTAAGTGTTCCTTTGTCGCCACAGAGTTCGGTCGGGTTCAGTTCATGGGTTCAGTCTACGATAACATTTAATCCAGACGGTAGTAGTAGTAGTAGACAACTTACTAAATACAACTGAATAACGACAGAGAGCAAAATACAAAATTAAGTTACATTTAATTTTGCTATCGTCGTCGCACACCCAAACTTCTCACAGACAAAGAGTTTTACATTAGGTACAATTTCCTTTAGATCGTCTACTTTTAGCACGATTTGCAAATAAATTTATTTTATTCCCGAATGCTTTCAAATACAATTTCATTTGCACTTCTCAATTTGGTTTCACCCATTCAGTTTCCTTCCAATGGACATTAGTTTCACATTGCTTTGAGTTTTGCCGCCCGCCATAACACACAGTTACAACAAATAGCCGACAAACTTTGGGTGGCGTCAACTCCTAAATCACAAACACATTCTAAAACGTGCTGGGAGTCTAAGCAACTGACCGGCCCGGACGACCAGTGGGACAGATACCAACCGACAGCTTAGTATGCTGAATAACACTTTCAATCTGTTGGGATAAAACTGTAAACCGACATCGAAACCAACTAGTATTTTTGTATGTCAAAGGAGATGCAGGAGCAGAAGCAAAAGCATGTGAAACACATGACTAATTAGACATTCAAGCGGGTTATTCATTCATTGTGTGGATCGTAAGATAAGCACCGAAGGCGGCAGCAAAATTATGTAGCGAAACCTACTACTATTTTAATGAGGAAATTTCAAATGACTAAAGTTCTTGGAAACATCTCTCAATATAAACTACAAGTATACTCAATATATACAATAGTAGATGGGATGAAAAAGAATATTGTATCATTAAATGAAATATTTATCTATTCTGCAAATTCTCAAAGCGAAATCTGTTTTGAAAACTTGGAAATTAACTTAAATACTTCAAGAAAACAAAAATAAATGTGGTAAAAATAAAATAAATGTTCAAAAAAAAAAAAAAGAAAGACTGTTGTTGATTTGTATGTTTTGATTGTGGGTGCGCAACAACAGAAATCAGACACCAACATAGCAACACAACAACACATTTGGTGTTTCAGTCTACTGGACATAAGCCACTTCGATGAATGCCTTCGCTACCACAACACAACACTATAGTAGTACAAAATTAAAACACAAAAACTTAAACTTCATTTTCCATCGTCTTAACATATCCTTCCGTCGTTGTCGTTGTCGTCGTCGTCGTCGACTATGTATATCATCTGTTCACACAGTTTTTAGGCCTTCAGTACACCACACCACACAACACCACATCGTAAGTTGTTTTGTCTTCTTGTCGTTTATCTTGCTTCATTATCGCTTCATTAATTGCTAATTAACCAATGTTCGCTCCTTTCGCTACCACCACATGGTAAATGGCAGGACAAGCAGGCGATGCCTGAAGGATGATGGCACATAAAACTCAGATTCATTTGTTTCTTATTTTACTTGTTTCTGGGAGCATCTCCATCTTTATTTTTGGTTAAACAAATAAGGCAAAATCATGCCACAGTTTAATTTTACTCCTCCTTCACTATCTTCCAATTTACGCTTAAACCATGCGGTATTTATTTTGCTGTTGCTCTGTTTAGTTCAGTTCAGTTCAGTTCGGTTCATCTCATCTCAGCTTTACTTTGCACAGCTCATCTGATCTCATCTCGTCTCGTCTGAAGAAGGCGCGACGACGGTGTTGTGGTAGCAAGTTTATCGCACACAAATCTAATGCAATTTGTAAGTGGAAAGTGGCAAGTGGCAAGTGTACGAATACAAGTAGTAGTAGGTTACCCAATGGTGGTGGTGACGCAAAAAACTAACTGAAAGGTATGAAATTTTATCAGAAGAAGAGGCTGTGAGTTGGCTGTTGAAATACAAATAATAAATTATTTTTGATTTATAAGTTCATTTATTTATTTTGCTCACTTTTGCGGTTTTTGACGCACATTTATGTTGTTTATAATATTTGATGTTGTGTTTTTTGTTTTTTTTTTGTTTGTTTTTTTGTGGCAAGTTTGTTATCGTTTTGGTTTTTTTTTTTGTTTTTTTGTTCTGTTCTATTTATTTTTCTGCCTGTGGCAATCAATTAATTAATTTATAAATTAAAACAAACAAAAAGGCAGCCAGACAACGCTAAGGCATTTTGTTGTGGCATAAATTTCCCACACATTGTCATATGGCATGACGTTGCTTTAATAATTTTCAACTAAACTAGGAGGGTGGAGTGAGGAAGGAAGAAAACTTCTAATTCAGTTTATGTTAATGTTTATGTTTTTTTTTCTTTAAAGACAAGAAGGCCACACTCAAGTACTGAAATTCTACTATGTAGTATATCCTTTTTTGTGTTATAGGCGCAAGTGGCGGCATCATATGAACAAGAAAATTAAAGGCAAAACCCAGGGGAACAACATGGTACCACAGCACAGAGTCTTAGCTTAGGTTGATCTCAGTAAACTTTGGTAAAGGTTCTCAATAAACATATTGTTTGTTTGTATGTATCCAAGACAGACAAGAGTCAAGTTATTTGTGACACTGTAAAGGGGAAAGGTAAAAGCGGCAGCATTTTCCACTTGAGAAGTGTAAAGCTTTTCTTGCTTTTGATCCTGTTTTTCTTCATCTAATGTTAGCGTCCTTTTACACATCACTGACTTGGTACGTTCGTTCATTCGTTCGTTGGTTGGTTGGTGGGTTTGTTGGTTGGATGAATGGTTCAGTTGAAGCTACTTCTGGTCTTGTTGCAAACCACAAAAGCGCAAAGCAATTTTTTAGCTTACTTGCTTGAAATTAACAAAAGCCAACATAAAATAAGCAGCAAAAACAACAACAACAACAACAACAATTATAAGCCAAGCCAAGTCAAGTTGAGTTGAGTTCAGTTAAGTTAAAAAACGAACCAAAAACACAAACAAAAAAAGGCAAATGCAAATGAAAGGCGTTTACAATAGGAAGGCAGGCACCTAGGCATCAATAGAAGGGGAAAAGGAGGCAACAAGCAAGCAAGCAAGCAACCAAACCAAGTGTAGTCAAGGATGTGTATATTGTATATTTAAAATAGAAAGAAATGAAGGACGAAAGACATCAAACACTTTCACAATGCAACAACTAAGTAAACTTGTTTCAAAAAACAAGTACTGAAGGGCATTGCTTCCGTTTCATTCCGTTCAAAGTTCTTTCGAGGACTTCAAAGTGGTTCATTGGACGCGTCCATCGTTAGTTAGTTTGAGTTACTTGCGTTGTTGCGTGAATCCTTATTCCCATTCCACAATTGTTGCGATTAATTAAATCAGAGTTAATTAATGCTAACAAATTCATAAACGGGGTCAGGTCAGTTAGCAGTAGCAGTAGCAGAAGCAGCAGCAGCAGCATCCAAGTGAAGTAACGCAAACAAGTCAAGTTGATTTTTCCTTATGCTTTCATCCATCTTTTCATTGTGAGTCAGTGAGTGTCTCGCATTATTAAGCTGCCTGCCTCCTCTCTCTCTTTTGTGTTTGTTTACTTTTTACTTTATAGTACTAAAAATTATATAATATTTTTACTTGTACGCTACACTTACTGTGGCTCTATTAGGTTTATGCCATAACTTATTCATAATGTTTATCACATCAATGAAAAAGAAGAAGCGAGACACATAAAATATGTTAATATAATCTTTTTCCATAAATGATATAAAAATAACTATATTAAAAGTCAATTAAGATTTCTTTACAATAAAGAGTTTAATCATAAAATAATATCTTACTAGTAAAAAATAAAGAATGTTGATCATTCACTCACAAAATGTTATCCCAATGATATCAACTTCATCTTTTTTATATCTTTTTCAATATTTTTTTTCATTTGTTGCGTGTTTTGGCCATCGACTTAACCCAAGTCATCTTATTGCAATTCTACATTGTTTTGTAGGCTTTTTGGCACAATTAAATATACATTTTTCAATATTTACATAAAACTGAAAATGACTTCTGTCACTTGGGATTGAGTTTTAGATTGTGATTACAGATGATGATGCTGATGCTTCTGCTTCTGCTGTTGCTGCTGTTGAATACTGAATGCTGATTGTCATGCTTCTGTTGTTGACCTTGACTGATGACTTTTTATTCAAGTCTTCATCTTGATTTATTACTGATTTAATTACATTTCTAGTGTGAAGGGAAAAATGAAGTTGAATGAGGTTGTGTTGAGTTAAAGATGATAAGATTTTGTTTAATGACTTTTATAAAAATCCACAATATTATTTGTAGCAAATAATATATCTTAACGCAGTTGCAACGAAGATTTTATACCTTTTATGAATGATCAAGTTCTGTACTAGAATTATTTGTTATCATAAATTGGTTCTTAAAGGCTCCTTACTTAATGATCGATAGATATCTATAAATTTCTACATGACTTGATGTAATCTATAATTTCTAAATTAAAATCTTTGGGGAGCAGAAGTTTAGACAGTAAAAACATTAGCCCTGAAAAATACGATTGAAGCAAATTTGTCAATCGAAGAGCTGCGTTCAAGACCACTTGTTCCGATGACTGGATTACCAAATGACACTGAAGCTATATTACTAGAACATGTGCCAATTGGGTCCTCATTCATATCAGTACTGATGGATCTTAGAATATGATGCGTTATCTCTATAGATGGCAAAGGGTCAAGTATCTTATACTCCACCAGGGCCATGATTCGAATCAATAGTCACATCAGGATTGATTGACAACAAACACAACGAAAATGACGTCATTCAGGGGTTGTTGTTTTAGAATTTGAATGATGATACTCACTTGCGTTAATATTGGGCAGTTTCTGCCTTTCTTACGTCATTTTGACTGTCTTCCTTCTTTTTTTGTTGCTCACCAAAATTAATCAGATGATCATTGCACAAAACAATTTTAAATATATTCCAAATTGTAGATTTTTCTTTAAAATTTTTAGATATTTCGATGCAGGAATTAAAAAGGGAGTTGCAAGAATAATTTGCATACACTTCGATTTGTTCTTAATCATGTATTTTTCACAATTAGTGACAGCATTTCATTTGTATGAACAATGAAAAGAAAAACAGATGTTCATGATTCAAAATTGCGTGTCTCAGAGCCAAATTGGATCATCATGATTCAGTCCTGTGTGAATGAGGCAGATTTGGTCACTTTGGCAACGTGACTATATTCATATTTTACCAAAATGTTTAAAGTGAACAAAAAAACAGTCAAATCTCACTGTTCCACAGCTTGTCATTGCTCATGAAGACAACACGCCACCCAAACAGTGGATCTTGGTTCGGATTACAACGTCAATCGCAGGCAATGATGCAAGATACGAGTCACTGATGCGAAAACAACAAAGATCCCCTGTACATAAGTTTGCACCACTTCCAATGGATGAATAGTGACTACACTTTTATTGAAATAATATTCTTTTACTGTGGGTAGTATATGGAATGAGATTACTAATCATTGAGTTTAATTTATACTTTGTTATGCTGCTTCACTTTTCTATACAGCTAAGTTTGTTATAACTGAAATATATGATGGACAAAGCAAAACAAAACAATAATTGTCAATAGCATCAATAGCATTCTTCGGGATCGATAACTGACGGCAGGGAGCTTTCAAATTGGAGTGTAGAAAAAGGAAATAGGAGAAGGAGCTGTTTTCATCTTGCATGAGAGATTGATATACTATTTATACTGAAATACATCAGCAGGTTTGCCATCTTACTTGGGGTAGTCAGAATCGGAATATGTTGGGAAGCCTGGAGATATGATAACACATTTGAGAATTGAATTTTCAGCAAATATCCACAATACCTTAATAAATTATATACCTAAAACCTTCCTCATGAATCACTCCGAATATTGATGAAAACTATTTGAAAACCCGTTCAGTAATTTTTGAGATTATCGCGAAAAGACAGACAGACACAGTGCGGAATTTGTTGTGTAATATGTTAAGACGTAGAATATTCAATAAAATTGAATCATAAATTGATCATAGTCTCATGAACAAATTTACTTTAAGGGATCCCATTAAGATTATTAAAAACTGTAGAATAAACACTTCACTTTCGGAAATAATCTAAAAATCTTATCATAAACCATGATTTTTTATGAAAATCCTTGCTTTAGTAGACATATGTAATTTTTCCTTTCTGATTTAACAAAATCTCTTTATAATTCATAGCATAAATTATAGTTAAAGGCTAAAGCTAATTTAACAATAAGAAATTTATGAAAGGCATCAGGATATATTGTATCTTATATTGTAATATAAAGTCCTCAACCAATTACGAGAAAATCTAAGGAAAATCCACACACATTGTAACCCACTTTATGACACACATAAATTTGAAGGAACATCCTTGGCATATGTTGCAAAGACATCAAAAATGGCAAATAAATTTATACTCGTATGTTAGAGGACATTGGGAAAAATCGTAGAAACTGAAGCCAAAAGAACAACAATAAAATACTTGACCGAAAGCTTAATTTAGGTTTAGGGAATGTCAACAGTTGAACAAATGGTTAAACGAAAACTCATCTTTACGCACATGAATTAGAAGCGAAGCGAACCAAACTCCCAAACCCGAACTCAATTCGTTGCTAAATGACTTTATGTGCGTCAGTAAATTTACACCTCGTAATCGAGATGAAGAGCTTACACTTTTTTTCGCCTTCTCCACTCCACATAACACAAAGAAGGACAATGTAGAATGAAGGAGGCAATGAGAGAATTCGCGACATTAAAACAAATGGGATTTTAGAATGGAAGCAATGAAGTAAGAAAAGTGTTCTTAACGCTGTTTTTTTTTTTTTGTTTTTGGACAAAAACATCTTCCAGTAAGCCAAGTTCAACATAACACAGCAGATGTTACGCTACTAAATTCGCAAAGATTAGTTTTTGACAAACACACACAGAATCGAATGCCAAATCAAAAATGAAGCACCTACATTAAGTAGCAAGAAGTGGCAGTGACTGACAGCAACCTGCCACACGCATGAACTACAAAAAAAGCAAACAAATAACAGGAAAAAAAAGCACAAATTCAAGATTTTATGGGTAATCATTATACAATATCTTCTTCTTCTGGTTGTTTCACTAAGGATCAACGCTAAAACGAAATCATAAAAAAAGACAACAAGAACAAATTTAAGCTGCTAAAATATATTGGCGAAAAATAGTTGACACATGACACACGGACAAATACACAGACAGACAAACAAACATTGAGGCAGATGGTTGGTTGCAAGAGGAGAAGGATATACAATAGCAAGGAGTCCCAGTTTATGTTTATCTCAAATTACACTTGACTCTCGATTACTTTGTATGGAGTTAAGTGTAGTCAAGCTTAAAATTAGTCCTAAAAATTGAGACAGGATTAAAAAAAAATAAAACAAAACAACAAACAAGAAAGCAAGAAAGCAAGAAAGCAAGAAGTGATAACTTGTCACAATGAAGTGTTTTGCTCTCGTTAGGGAATCAAGTATCCTACTACTATTACTGTTATAAAGAAAATAAATAAAAAGGCATGAACAACTAATAAGAAATCTATCACTTTAGATTAATAAAGGCATGTGCACTTATTATTAAGAATTTATTGAGATTCATTTGAAAAGTCCAAAGAATATTTCACTATTCGGTTTTTAATCAATGTTTTTACAAACGTCGGGAAAAGTATTTTGACAAAGAAAAATCGCGAATTTTTGTTTATATCTTTCTTTATAATAATAGAAAAAATAGGTAAAAAAATGATAATAATATAACAATGATCTTGCAAAAAAAGAGGAGAGTTCAATTCAATATTATAGTGTTGAAATTAAAAAATATATTTCATTAAAAATTATTTTGACAAAATATTCTTTTTAGTTTCTTTCGTGTTGATCAAAGCTAAGCTCAGCGCATTATTACCTTTGTGTGAATATAATTTATTAATTTAAATGAAGTTCAGTAACTTTTAATTGGGGACATACAAAGAATATAATCAAATATGATAAGCAAACTATACGAGTACAAAGTACATCGTCAAAGCATGTAATAAATAAGCATAAAAGAATCAAATTCAGAAGTAACTTGCCACATTTAGGTGGAACACGTAAGATAACCAAAAGGCTGACAGTTTGTTTGTGAGAAAACTTAAAGATAATCTGCAAATCTCAAAAACTGCAACAATTGAATCGAATAAACATTGTAATATTGCAATTTGAAAGAACTGTGAGAAATCGTTTAAAGGGAGCATTTTTTGCAACCAGACCAAGGTGAAATATCTGGAATTTTTCCAAAAATGTATATAGAAGTATTCGTCATTTTGTGAGCAAGTAATGTGGATGAGTCGAAAAAGAAAATCTTCTGCAGAATTCCCTAGAAAATGCGAAAAAATGAGACCTGTTTGTGAACGAGTAGCTTTAATGGCACTGGAGATTTGGTTCCATTCGATGGAGTATTTCATGGTCAATATTTACATATTTTAAATTTTCATGCGTTTACTTCAGGTGGCACATTGATTGGACAAGACAATGTTCTACGTCACAAAGCCAAGATCAATATGTGGACGTATATACATTGGATTGGTCACATCAAAGGTCCAATTTAATCGTTATTGAGAATGTATGGGCTTACAGTATAAAAACAAATAGAACTACATGTTTGATAAGAATGAGAGAGGATACTATCGCCCAACCATTCAATAAATTTCAAGACCCTCGGACCACTAAAATTATATACATACAATAATATAAAAGTGAATGTTTGCATTTGTGTGTCATCAAATGGGTAAACTGGTGAATCAAAGTTTGAGTAAAAAACAAAAACAGCTTATTTTTTTCGAATCAATCGATGAAGTCATTGCTTCATCTGACTTTATAATAAACTATAAAGACATGACCAGGTAGTTGTGTATTGAATTGGTTGGTTATATGACAATACATTGAGATGATTTAGATGAGCAATGAGAAGGAAATTTGTACAATATAAATGAAATAATATAATTAATATAGAAGAACATTTTCTAAATGAATCGCTGAGTACAAAATCAGGGGCTTAAGTTAATATGTTAAGAAATTATATCTTATAAATATACAATACAAAGCTTCTTGAAATTAAGAATCTTATTTGAACCAAATTTTGAAGGAAACTCACATATTGGACAAGAAATGAGCAAATAATAAATAAACCAAGGAACCACAGAACAGTCTCTCGTGTGTGCGGTGTCCTTGTAACAAAAAGCAGCAGCAACACCACAAAATTGATTTGAATTTTATTTTATAAAATATTTTTTTTTCTCTCATCTTCTTATTCTGATTTTTATTGTTGCTGTTGCCACTATTTTGATAAACATTTTCAAGTTGCACAAAAGTTTGCATGTGTTGTCTTTTCTTGTCTTGTCTTGTCTGCCACAGCAAAACTAAAGAACTGAGCGACTGATGATGGTGTTGACTGCCGCCAAATAGCAAACAAAGATTACTTAAAGAAAACTTGCCTGGAAATGGTTACATGGCAGTGTTGCTTGCATTGCTGTTACTATTTGCTTAGGGGCAACAACACAAGTGAAGCAAGTCAAGCAAGCAAGCAAAACCTTGGCAAATGAATCTTAATGGTTAATCCGGCATAAAAGCCAACCTGGTTTCATGTCTGTCTTTCTCACTGTTTGTCCTATTGTCTGTCTATCTTTATGGTGAGCTGAAATAACTTTGAACAAACAACAACAACATTTGCTTGTAAACCTCACTAGCAGTAGTAGTAGTTGTTCGAGTTGCGACGCTTGAACGATTGCATACACCAGAAGTATATCCGTGACTTAAAATGCAAATGAAAATGCAATCATTGTTTAATCTTGCACACAACAACAACCACCACAACAACACCATCAACATTGGATACATAACATAAGCACCAACAACATTAATATCCAACAGCAACAGCAACTCCAACATCAGCAACATTCAACCACAAAGAGCAGAACATCTATGCAAACTTTTAAATACTTGAGAGTATCTTACTTAGAATGTTGTGTCCCTCTTCCAACAACAACAACCACATTTCTAACATTAACAATCTTTAGGAAGCTGCTGATGTTTGCTACTTTGAGATACATTATTTTTGATAATACCACCACACCACACCACGTACACAAGACACAGGAACAGTGGGAACATATTCACGTCTTTGAGCGACAAAATGAGACACAACAAGACAGAAAAATCAGTAGCATGTTGAGGTCAGTTGATAGGTTTGTATGTTAATACGTAGATAGATACTTTTGAATCTTTAAAAAAAGGAATGTTTTATTGCAATGCGTTGTTACTTCAGTATTTTTATTTATTTTTTTTTTTTTTTTGTTATTATATCAAAACTGAGAGAAAATAATAGTCCCAAAGCCTTTCTTCCTGTTATACTAAATTCCAATCTGAAGACATATTTTTTTTTTTTTTTTTTTTTTGCAATTTTGATTAATGAAATGATGGTAACAAATTTACTTTAGACCTTTCAACTTGAACTAGAGATACCTTTCTATTTTAATACTATCATGCACTACTATTGATGGTTTCATTCACAACACATTCTCTTGGAAATATTTTATAGAGGAAATATTGTATTATTATGATTAGTTAACACTTTGATAATCTAAAGTCTTGTGCAGATTATACTTATAGTACAAGAATAATAAATACTATAAAATTGCGCAACTTCTTTCAATTGAGTGTGACTATCACCTTTTGGCCTCTGGCTTCAGCAAAACAGGAAAAATCATCAGTAATGGTGGCCTTATCACCTTCACAATGCTGTTTACATTGCACAATTTACATTGTCTTGTAGTTTGTTGTCTTGAGATGCCATCATCATCACTGACACCGACGCCACTCACCATTCGCCACTTTTGAAGGCGTGACGACTCAAGAGAGACAAACAGACAGACATACATATAGATATAGATTCAGAAAGCCAGCGGACAGATATTGTGTTAAAATTAATACATGTTCACATGCCCTTTCATCAAGACTGATGCTACAACAACTCAAGCTATGTTACTTCCATGTATCTAAACATAGACTTTCTAGTATCTTGTTGATCATCATAAACAACTGAAATAACAACACAAGAAGAAAGAGTTCCAACAACAACAACAACAACAATAACAACAACACATTTTCATACTACCATTGTGTACCCATAAAGTAACAGAGTTTCTCGTGTTGATGCTGAACCTATAATTACCACAACAAGTATAAATATACTATATAGTACATAGTAGGAAGGAGGAGACTTTGTGTGGCTTTTGCACAAATTCAAATGATGTATTGAATAGTAGTATACTAGACTACGATACATACTTACAAGAATGTATGTCTCTTGTTCTAAATATTAGTATATATCCTCCTTTCACGAGGTTTATGATATTTTAACTTTAATTATCTATTCTTTTTCCTATACTGTTAAGTTAAGTTGTAAAATTGCAGCATTACTATTGTATTTTCAAGTAACATTTTTATTTCTATCTATTAAAATTTCTCTTCCAAACATTAGAAAGTAGAACATTTGCATCGAACATAATTACTATGAGTATTTATGGATCTTTGTCTTTATAACCATAATTAGAAAATAACTTTCCACCTTGGTCTAGTGTTACTCGTAATATTCAACATTAAAAAGTGTTTTCTTAAAAAAAATATTATGTGAAGAAAATACAAAATCTTTATTGAACCTACAAACATTTATTGGCCAATTATCACCTTCATTTTTAACGATTAGTAAGCTAACAATTCCTCAACTCAACACCACTCACTTTAGTCGTACTACTTATTTATTAAGAACACTAGACTTGCATTGTGGTTTGGCAACTCTTCTCAATTCACCACAATTTACAAAACAACAAGGACGATTTATGTATAGGCCGCGCTTGTTGAAAGCTTGATCAATTCATTGTGATACAAACTGTGGCAATCAATTTCACAAATCCGAAACCCTTTAGATGTGCAAAGCAGTAATGCTGCAACTACCGACATATGGCCAAAAGCTGCTTACAATACAATAATACACCCACGACAATCGAACGTCGAACCGCCACATACAACAATACAATTTACCGCAAACGAACGTCGAAAGACGATAAATCGACGCTTGAATCCGCACGGCAGCTGCAAATGCACGTATTCCAATTATCCAACATCATCATCATCACCATCACCATCATCATCATCAATGAGTATGAGCTAAATGAGGAGCAGCAGCAGAATATGGATTGAGGGACTTGGTAGAAGTGATGTTTATTGGCATTGGGTAGACAATATAGCAAACGATTATATCTGACCGCGGGACTCAAATCCTGCGCAATACCGCGCCACTTCATTCGATTGGACTTAACTCTCGAATAGGTTCACTTGTTTCAGATTCAGAGAGTTAATGCAATTCCTGTGCAGCAGTACCACCAGCAGCAGCAGCGGCAGCAGCACCTTATGTCACTGATGGTAATCGCTCTCGTTAACATTATTGTTGTTGTTATTGTTGTCATCCTTCTGATCTCCGTTTACATGCCACGAATATTAGAACTGACTATTGAATTATGTACGTGTATTTGTATGTTCAATGCCAGGATGCAGTTATGAATTTTGTTTTCTTTTCCTTTTGTACTTGTGTTTGTTTGTATACCCATTTATAATCACAGCCTCACATCCAGAAACGGAACATAAGAACCCAATTGGAATCGAACAGAAAACGGGCATGCAAAAAAATAAAGGACGACCCGCATCAAAACTTATCTGATTGTGATTGGTTTCCATTGCACACACATATGCGTGTATGATGATGCTGTCTTGATTGTGAATGTTCATAAAACTTTAGTAGTTGTGTTCTTTTGACCAATTCGGTTCCTGCGGTCGTCTTATGTTGCTCCCTTCACAGCCTTTGGTGTTGTAGATAAATTTTGTTTGTATTAATGATTAGTTTGCTGTTTGTAAATGTCTTTCACCCATTTTTATTCCTTTTTTTTTTTAATGTAACAACATCTATGCATCATTACAACATCTGTGTACTGTGATTTATCAATATTGTTAGCTCTGATTCTTCCCATTTTCTAAACAATTTTCAAACATTGCAATACAATATTTTTACAATTCTCAAGGATCATTCACTTTTCTCCATCCAAATGATCCACTAAGCAGAAGGATATCATAAAAATAAACGTATACCACGATATAATCGCCCCATAATCAATATTCAATCCACATATATTATAAAACAATGTACCCCGCCACGTCTGTCTGTCTGTCCGCCAAAAACTCAGAAACTACTAATCCGATTTTCATACGATTTTCACCAATGGACGAAGTGATTCATGAGAAAGGCTTAGGAAGAAAGAAAAGGAACAGTCAGTAATCTAAAACAAATCGAAAAAAGGTGTGTAAGTGAGTATCCACCAATTTTTTGAGAATCATATGCAAGACAACGTCTGCCCGAGTATCTACATAGTATAGTTAAAAGAATATTTTATGCTATTTTGCATTAATATTTTAAATGCAATAAATAAAACAAAAAAAACTTTCCACTTAAAATTGAAGATTCTCTAGTAATGAAGATAAAAAAAATTTGGGGAATTTTGTCTAATAAATATAAATTTTATAAGTCTCCGCTCTCTTATAAACTTCCAAAATGTTAACACACTTTGTTTCGAAACACTTCTTACTACAATAAATTTGACTATTAATTTTTTTTTTTTCAAATTTTTTTTTTCTGTATCCTTTCAACCCTCTGTGACTCTGTGACACCGTGATACTGTCAAATATTTTTTACTATTAAAATGTTATATGTTTTTTTTTAGCTAAAAATAAGTAAAGATAAATATTTACAAATTTATTATTATTATTTTTTTTTTTTTTGCTAAAATGTTACAGGGGCACCTCCATCATACAGAAAAAGGTCAATCTTAAATTTTAAAGCAAATATTTACGAAAAAATTCTTGAAAACTTCAAAGGTGCTTAAATGTTCATTCATCATCAGCATTTCACTTGTACTAGTTAGAACTCATATAAACCCGGAACCGCATTCCTATTAGATTACAAGCATTTGGTCACTTTTTCAATTACAAACTGTTCCAAATCACAAAAATGTATCTTTAGAAATTGTGTAAAACTTCATCAATTGGAAACAATCAATGCATGTTACGTACGTTTATGGCTTCATTAGGGCGGCATATAGTACTATAAATTGCTAGGGGTTGCAACCCTCATACAATGTTCTAATACTATGTACACTGTTATATTTTGTATGTCAGCAGCATCCCACCATTTGTGTCATAGACTTTTTAATGCCAGCACAATCGACGACGATGTTTTATATCTTAATTTTTGAACTCTAAAACAAGGAGAAAAAACTGTTAAGTACACTCCAACTTCAGTGAGTTTACGAAGTTGTTGCATTAAAAAAGGTTCAGAGGTTGTTTCAACTGTTTGCCTTCAGCCACCGACCCCCCGGGGATCATTTGTTAAGCACGCATCTGTTATGATTTCTTTATAATTTTCAACCATTGAATTTTTCACCAACATCTTTTCCGGGCTATTTTAATGATGATGTACTCTTCAGATGAAGAGTTTTTGTAATTAATGTCCTTGCACTTAATCTAACTTAAAGCTTTAAGCTATATATTACAAGTTAAGGACTTTTCTGAGAGTGGTGAGAGGGTTTAATTGTTTCTGTAACAATATTTTAAATCTTATTGATATTTTGTGCAAGAACGAAAGTAAAAGAAGATGAATTAAAGGTTTCTATGAGCATAAATGAATACTTGAATTTATTTGCCATAACAAAAAGAATAATTTGTTAAATATGCCACCGTATCTATATATTATAGAATACTAGTTGTCCTGGGGTGCGTTGCTACGCACTCGCTCCAAATAGAACACATATATTTAGAGCTGTGAAATTGAATTTTTTTGTCTTTAATTACCTCCTCAGTATTAGGGTTTATCCTTTATTTGGATAGGTAGATAGATAGTGATAGATTAGATGATGTAAAATTTAAGGATTTCCCTCGATTTCCCTGGGATCGCCACATCAGATTCTAACTTAGTGACAATGGGACCACCTCGAACATACATAAAAATTACATAAAGTCGACATAGAATATCTTCCTTTTTTTAAGACGTTTAAAAATGGATTTTAAGAAGATAGATTCAATTCTACTTTAAGTGTGAGTAAATGTTGAATTCTTTTGTACGAATTCAACAAAAGAACTACAGTCGGATTTCTCTTCTATGCAATGAAGCTCTCCCTATTATGAATTGATTTTTCGTGTAATGCATTTTTTCAAACAATTTTCTGTTACGCATAACACTGTGTACCGATAAAAATGCAAGACTATTGAATCTCTCTCCAGACTTACTTACTATAGTTGACCGCCATACAAAATGGATATTCCGAGACAGTTAATCTGGAAAGTGATTCAACAATTTTGTCAGTCAAAAAATTGATCGAAATTGTTTTTGGAAACCGTACAAAATTAATCGAGAAAAATACGAAAGCGAAGTATCGTAACTTTGCCTGTGTTCAGTGAAGGCAGAATGATTACATGGAGACATTGAGATGAAGAGGATTTTCTTTCATTATCCGATATGGCTGCTCTACAGTCTTCATTTAGAGCAATATCAAACATTGATGCATCATTTGAAGACTTCGTCAATGCCGACATTGATGTTCACACCAGGGTTCTGGAAAGTCATGGAATTCACGCTATCACTGATATTTTAGATTTAGAAAACGATGAATAAAATTTAGCCGGTGAAGAAGAATTGACGGATTCTAATAAGGTAGCACCCACATTTTGGACATGGAGGAACATAATGACTACTGTGTTCGAATCTCTAAATGTACTAGAAGGTTTTGTTGAGTGAAGAAAAAACAATGTCAATATTAAAACTGCTTCACCACATCACACTGCTCTACACTGTTTTTTGCTATTACGATATTCTCAACACTTTGGTCATGTGGTTAACATTTGTTCATATGATTAACACACTTCAGTGCTTTGGTTTTAGAAAATTATGGAAATTTTTTGTTATTTTCGCAACAAACTTTACTCAAACACTGTCTACACTATGATAGAGTTTGTCTGAAAATTTCAGCATAATCGGTAAAGCGATTTCAGAGTCCTTAAGAAATAGACATACAAATTTACATACATAGTTTCACTTCATACATTTTGAAAGCACAATAATTGTTGAAAATTTTACTTCTTAATACAAAAAATTCTTGAAAGCATACTTGTAGTCACATCCTGTTATCCGTTTATTTTCTTATTATCCTCATTTAAATTCATTAGCTTTTTTCTTTTATATACTTAAATATATAATTATATTTTTGCCATGTTTTCCAATTTTTTTTCTTATATAGAAATTAGGGCGGCAAACAAGTCTCAATAAGTAAGCAAATGAGAAAATGCGTAATTTCATTCTTCAATGAATTTCCATTTTATTTATTACTTTACTTTTCCTTTCTTCTCGAAACAAACAACAATTTTAAGTGAATTTCATTAGTCATTCAAATTGCGCATTGCTTTGAAGAAAAAAAAAGAAAATATTTTAAATGGACATGGTACTACTATTGACATAGGTAGCCGAACATCCCAAAGAGGGTTGAATAGACAAGGAAATGCGCCTCTTTGTGCAGTCTCAACGGGAATTCTTGTGGTAATGACAGCTTTTCATTTTGATATATTCGGTCGGTTAAAGCTTGATGGATAGGTTTGGTTTGGTTTAGCTGTTTTTACCAGAAGTATTATTGGATCATAAATTGTTAAACACACCGCAAAGATTTACTAAAAGAATCTTCAAGTCATTGAAATCCTAACTTTGTCTTATTTTACAGTAATATGAAATTTAAATTAAAAAAAAAAACACTTCATTTACTAAGAAAAAATCATATGAAGTAGAAGAACAGAAAGAAATTTTTATACTTGTTTTGAACATACGAGTAAACTAGGAATCAAACCAAACTAATGTTGTAGATAAAAGACAATGAAGAAATTAAATGAAATAATGTTTTCTTTATTTTCTTTAAGGGTGATTTATATTAAAACTTAAAAATTATCTGTTTTTAATGAATATTATTTACATTTTAAATTTATTCCAATAGCATGAAGTAAATGATAATGATAACAATTCTGTGTTTTTTTTTTCTCTGTAGAAACTTTTGAACTTTGAGTAAGGACACCCTAACGAATTTCGTTTCCTTTTGTAACTCTTTGACATCACTAAGGATTTTTTTTTTTTTTTTTTTTTGTAATCAGATATGGGTAAACAACGAAAAAGGACCCAACAATTTTTCCATTTAACAAGAAGACACCTTTCTTGCTACTTGTTTTAGTCTGCAATTTAAAACTTGAAACTTTTACTAATTTGAAGTAAACAATTAGTCGAAGGTTCAAATTCCAAAGTGACGCTTAAAACTTCATTGTACATTAAATACTTTCCCTTGAAATGAGAAGTTGTTTTATGATTAGTTAGTGATCCACCTAATATAGAATTTTCAATTAAGATTAAGCATAGTCAAATTCATATCTGTAATAAGGGTGAAGGGTTTTAAAAACAAAAATAAAATATATTACGTGTATAAAGAAACAATCAAGAGCACTTGACATGGACACCACCATCATCGCCGCCTGAATACAGGTTACTCATTATCAAGGGCATATGTAAATTGAAGCCAACACTAGAGCAGTCTAGACGGGCGGTTGGTTCATTGATAAGTAAAGAGATCAGAGAGTCAGTCAGTAGTCCTGTAAGCGTCACTCAGAAACACAATAAAGCCCAAGTAGAGTTGTGGTTTTATGTTACTAAGTGAGATACAGAGAAATACTGTACACGCACGAAGTAAAATGAGGAGATGCTGTGGATGATGATGCATTTAGCAGCTTATAGTATTGTAGTAGAATTTGTACATATGAATTTTATGTATTCATTTCCAAATGCAATGCAAATTAAAACAATGCGATTGCCGAACAAAGTTGCCCTTTCATGTTCATGGACTTCTGCACAACACTATAGTACAAAGCCAAAGGGATTTTGGTTTGAAAAGCTGTCATTACCGTTTAAACATATACCAAAATATACCAAGCCCATTGTGTGTTGATGAGTATCTATGCAGGGATATACAAGTAATGTATCAGATTTCAATACAACAAACATATGACTGCTAGCTGAGAGTACACAAATCTATTGTGCATTGAGGTGTACGAGTATATTGCGGTACGCTTCAAGTATGTAATGTGTAATGTAATGTAACTGTGCTGATGTTGTTTATGATTACTTTGATGAGGATGAGGAGGATGAAGATGATAATGATGATGATGCTGATGCTGATGACGTCAAAATGATTTTAAAGCCTCCAGTAGTCAGTCATTCATAGATTTTTAATACAAATACATAGTAGTAGTAGTAGGTAGGATCGTCAAAACGGCAATCATAAACATTTTTGCAATTGATAGTAGTAGCATGTGGCATGTACGAGTATGATTTTTTCCGATTGAAAACTGTCAGTTGCACACAATTCTTTCTTTTGCATATTCAAAGAAAAAAGAAACAGCAGCAAAGACCTCCCTGTGGTTTCAAGGCAGATACATAGATACTAAACTCATACCAACCATCCGTACATCCATCGCCATCGCCATCGCGCTGTTTTGTTAGACATTGAACTCGTGTTGTGCATTGCTGTCATTGTATTTGTCTTTAGCTTTGTGGCAAAGCAAATCTTTTCATCAGTACAACAGTAAGTTCATGTTTTATTGCTCCGCATGCAATTGACTTCTGTCTGCTCATGGCGCATCAATTGTATTGTGGTTGTATCATGTTTTCTTTGTTATTGCATCTTGCATGTAGTGTACTCGTATAGTATGTCTTATATTAATAGCTGCAGCAACCACAGTTCTTACCGTTTAGGCGTTTTTGAGTCTTTGGAGTTGGAGGAAGTAAACGAAATCTTTTAATAAAACGCTCATGTTTCATGTAATTTTCAAAGGTAGTTACAGTTTTATCCTTTAAATATAAATTAAACATGAAAATGGTTTGTACAGAAGTAAATCAAATTCTGAAGAACACCTTCTTCTTCAATGGAAAGCTAAGCATAACACTTTTTGAAGATATCAGTTTAAAATACATGTAAGTAAAGAATTATCTGTAATTTCAAATGATTGACTTCTGCTTCTGCAAACATATATAGTTTATTATTTATGCAGGGTCATTATAAGAATGATTTGGACGATATATTAAAACCCATAGACATGTAAACATGACTATCCATTCAATAGAAACTTGTACGCTTGTAAAACTCTCATCAACCAAATATATTGTAATTGATATGTAATTCTTTAACACAATGACTGGCAATTTATTGAATTTTTATTTTTGTTTTGTTTGCGAACATGTGCAAGTTGTCTGATTCGATTAGCTAAAACTAACCGTCGAAAAAACACTTATCGCCTTAATTCCCTTTTATTCCTGATATTACGCCAAGATATTCCTTCTTAGGGAGGAACAGTAATCTTAATTAGTCAACAGTATTCGCTAGTACATTCGTGCGCCACGCATAATGTTGGCAATTTCTGCAGAGAAGAGTGCCCATTCTTCCGTACAATTGATCATGAGCCTTACAATCTTTTGTGAGCTGCAGGGAGATCCAAGGCGAGCATATATTCTACTCCACTCTTCTTCTTCGAATCCGCCTTCGGCGCAGATCAGAGCCGCATAAAGCAGTATGGATTTATTCACCGACCCTGGTAGAACCCGTGATTGTTGTCTGGGTCTCCCTAGGTTTGAGAGAAACTTAGTAATTTTTTGTGTGATGAGTGGTCATCCACATATTACGTCACACGAATTTCATCATTACACATATTTTTCAGTGAAAACAGATAATATAGAGTTACTTTAATTTTTCTTTTCTTTAAATTTTCTTTGTCTCTTAGGGTTTCTATTAGGATCTATATATGTAGGTCACAAAGCCTAAAGATAAGAGTTAGTAATAATTTTTCGTTCAAAGATTTTTAATATTTTAGATTTTGTCATGTCGCGTCACATAACTTATGACCCTACTCCCTCCCTCCCTGTCACAAGTGGTCACACTTCATTGACCCCCCATAACGTGTGACATAATAAGTGGTTGACCCCTGACAGCTGCATTTAGATGATATTCAAAGTACACTCAGCAATTTGATAAAAGGCCTCGATTCAATAATGTGTCTCCAACTAAATATCACTGAGACTTTTTTTTACCTTTTTCCTGGAGTCATAATA
Source organism: Amiota mariae (assembly GCA_035041805.1). Classification (NCBI taxonomy): domain Eukaryota; kingdom Metazoa; phylum Arthropoda; class Insecta; order Diptera; family Drosophilidae; genus Amiota; species Amiota mariae. The sequence continues at coordinate 9,277,528 of JAWNKV010000337.1, forward strand.
CTAACTCGGTTTTATGGTCCACCAGGCATAGGTGGTTCTGCTTTTGAAATTGAAACTGTCCTTTCCACTTTGGATGCTACCTCACTCATACGCATAACCGATGGTCTACTCTCCACTAGGTTTACTAATTCGCAGAATGCCATCATACATGACACTCCACAGTATTGGACGCAATACTGAACTTTGTGGGACATCTCGTAAGTCTTCGTACTGTGTTCTCTTACTAAAGTAAGACACCTCCTTCCGGATCAGATAGCAAGGTATTTCCAGTGCGACTAATGGAATTATATGTTTTTGGAATGATTTTCTGTACCTGGTGCATTTTGTGTAGTTGTCTCTATAAAATACTATATATTTAATTTGTAGAAATTCCGAATATTGATTTAAGGTCAATCTTTGGTCTATTTTATAAAAAAATGCTATACTAATACGAGTATATCAGTATGATTCTTTGTCTGGAAAATCTCCCTTCCTTTTCAACTGATCTAAGTTACACAAATATTGGATGATATACATATGTATAAAAGTTCATTCTTGTTGAACTCATCGAACTTGAATCAAAATTCCTTCACCAATTAGTCACTAACAAAAAAAAAAAAACAACCATACCGAATTTAATGAACCTTACACAACACGACTTTGCTATTCAAGATGAAAAGAAATCGTTACAAAACTCATCAAAATTAATGATGCAATGAAAAGCCTTTAAAACGTGCAACTTCGGGTAACAACGAGTATGCAGGTGCACCATTGCCTTAGACATAAAGAGAATATTGTATGTGCAGCCCAAAAAGTAAACTATGAAATGGGATGAACGAAGATTCGCCGACAGACAACAAGAAAATGAATTGAAGAATGAATGAACGTTTATATTGTACTATATATATGAATTGAATTAACAACTAAGCTGAACTGAGATGCAATGTATGCAGTGCATAAACCGGAACAAAAAATCTTGTGGCATGCAACTTGCTATAGTTATAACAAATACAACAACAACAACAACAACAACAACATATAGCGACACTGGCAATGGCAACTACAAACAAACCATAAAGTAAGTAATGATTACAACATTTTTTTACAATAAAATCGACAACTATATGTCAAAGCTAAGAGTTAACAACAAATAAAAATCAATTTCATTGTTACTGCTGTTGCTGCATGACTAACGAACCGAACTACAATAGTGTAACTAGCAACATTATGACAACTACTTTCATATACAAACACACACACACACACACACACACACACACACACACACACACACACATGCAGGGATAATAACAACAAAATGACAAAATAATATAAGAAAAACAACAGTATTTGAAATGGATTTGTTATGCTAGCAACAAATTAGTTGCGCTAGCATACAATGCAGCTGTTTGCATTGCGCGCATGTGCAGTCATTTATTACTTACTACTCCTAGTATTTTGCATCTTTGTATCTACAAACACAAACACACACACACACACACACGCATACACATTTTGTAGCTACATGCATCAACAGCATTTAAAGTATACAAGTACATATAAATACATATTCGTATGTGTGTGCTTCTACTTTCTTGTTGTTGAATGTAGTATTTTGTTTTGTTGTCAACATTGAAAGTCTTCAACAAAGTTGCGTGGGCGTTCACTTATTTATGCATCTAGATACATTGTCGCTGTTTTTGTTGTTGTTGTGCGACTCTTGGCTCGTATTATGGGTCACTAAGCCGCGTCGTTGTCGTAGCTTTTATTGTATTATATTGTATTTTGCCTTATATTGTTGTAGTCTAGTGTAGTACTTACTCAACTCCACCGTCTGTCTATGCCAATCTGTTCATGCCTACCAAAGTGTTACGACGTGCTTGCCATGGCAACAAGTGCATTTGGCCGCATTCTCTGTTCATTGCTAACTCTATTTACTCTTGGTTGTTGTTGTTGTTGTTATTATTCTATGTTCATCGCTTGGTCGTTGGTTTGCGGCATAAACCAAATGATTGACATGCAACACGCGCTACAATGCAGCACGCCGCACACATAGCATTAGGAATACTCACATATACTCACACTATATAAGTAGTAGGCACATAAAGTATGAGCATATCTGCGTATCTTTCTGCATTCAATATGAGTGTAAGTGTGATATTGTGTAAAACGCACTTGTCCATGTTGTAGTTTTTTATCTTTTCTTTTCTTTTGATTTTTTTCACGAAGTTTTCTTTTTCATGTGGCTTCTCAATGTTGTTGCTCAACGCGCGGCATGTGTAATTGAAATTACGTGACACTTTGCATATGGAGAGGATAAGACAAGAGAAAAAAAAAATAAAATAGATCCTATTGAGTTTGAAGGGGTTTTATTGTCTTTACTTTGGCACTACTACTTACTACTATTAGACTCGGCGACAGTTTGTGTTAGTTGTTGGAAATTCAATTTTGGTTTTAAAAAATACTTATATTTTTTTGTTTTCCCTGATAGCAAAGCGTAGGCTAACAACAGTTTGGTTCAGATCAAGACTTGTAGAGAAGTGGGCGTGTTAATGGGTATAGCCGACGGTGGCGGCACGTTGATTATGTGAGTAAGTATTGTATATGAAGTATGAGTCTGAGTTTTTGTATTTGTATTTGTGCAGCACGTGTCCATTTGTCTGGGCTTTGTTGTGCGCTTGTGGCACAGACTTAGGCGTGAAGTCTATTTTTAAACTAATTAGTGTAGAACGTGCAGCTGAGTGTGTCTAAAGTAAAGTAAAGTATAAAATGAAGCGGACAGCCTAATAAGATATTCAAAGCATATTCGTTATTTTTTTTTTTTTTTATTTCTTTCAAAGACCAGTAACCAGGAAAACTATTGTATTTGATGTGACAACATTGTATTTTAAAGCTTCATTAGTTCACAATACCTAAATCCTTTTAATTATCTTTGATTGTAGCGATAACTTTTCAGGGGAATACATTGAAATAATTTCTATATTGAAACATGTTTTCCAAAACAAGCTTATAGATCTCATACATTATGCAATTGGTTGTACAATCGGGTTGTATGAGCACGAAAATACTTGTTGCATTTTAGAATCGTAAACAAAATAAATTGTTCTACAACAACTTTCTTTTAATAATCAGTAATTTTAATTAAAATGGTTGTACAATCGAGTTGTATGAGCAAGTTTGTCGTTCACCGCACACTTTACAACTGTTTCATAGAATCTAACTTTTGTGGAATTTTTGGTTTCGACTCACGTTTGTATTTGCTCGGATACAGAAATTGAATTTAAAAATACTTTCAGCATTTTAGGATTCTTAATAAAATAAATTGTTCTTTAACAACATTCTTTTTATAATCAATCAGTTTTATTAAAACGGTTGTACAACCGCGTTGCATAAGCAAGTTGGTCGTACACCACCATACTTTACAACCATTTCATACAATCTAATTTCTGTAGTAGAAAAGGAAGTAGGCTAAAGAATGGCCGAACTGTCGCTCGATGCTGTCAGCTCAACAAACAAATGAGAATGAAATACAATATGAAGTTGTACAACTTCCCAACTTACTATGCAACCCACCAATACAATTTGCACAGTTGCTTTTGTGATTGTATGAAAAATCAATAACTTCATAAAATCAGCTTGAAACCGTCATTAATTTTCTCCGCACACGTTGTGCCAATCAACAAGCAGTTCTACATGAACCATGAAGTTGTACAACCAATTGCATACTGTGTCGACCTTTAGAATTTTATCTACAGGTGAAATTTGAACTCAAAAACAAAAGTTGTACTCTATCAATTCTTTCTTCAGATACTTTTGTAATATGAGAGTTAAATGTACAATTCAAAAACCATAAAACAGAATTCATTTCTAGTTTCTAGATCAAAATTTCCTACAAAATTTGAACATATTTTTGAAAATTGTTTGAATCTCTAGTGACCAAGTAAAATGGAGAAAAATAAACCAAGTAAGATACTAATGCTAATCATAATAATTGTAATTATCAATTACCGCCAACAAACAAGACTTAGTTCTTGTCCTTCTCCTCCTCGTTATTTCATTCCAATGTAAAGAGATTGAAAATGGTATGCAAAGTAAGACAACAAGAAGCTTAATGAGTTTGAACTATGAAGTGAAGAGTAGAGTGTCCATAAGTGCTTTTTATGTTATGTTAGTACATAGAAGAAAAGTATGGAAAAAATGAGAAAAATATGCGGGCATAATAGCAAGGCTAAGACCAACTTAGCTGAACTGAACTGAACTCAACTCATCTCATCTCAAGTCGGCTCGTTCTCTCGTTATCCTTGTCACATTATCGCTTGGTTTGCGTTCGCATAATCCAAATAACGCACTTGAGTGAACAACAACGACAACGACAACAACCAACAACTACAGTCTACATGCAGCACGTTGTTGCACTTGCATCTTAGTACCACACTATCTTATAGATGCACTCAAGTTGTTTGAAAGATAGGAGGACAAAGGATGGCGCGGTAGGTTGAACTGATGGTCTTGCGATGAAGCAAGTACTCGGTCGAGTTGGTGCTGCTTGTGCACGCGCCTTTGACAATGGCTGCAATAGCATCATCAACTTACTTAAGAAAGGACAAAGGCTTTTAAACAAGTAACGAGGCAGCCAGGCAGACAAGTCAAGTTAACCCAGAACATATAATATATATAACAATAACAACAGCAATAACAACACTACAACAATGAATGTGTGCTCAAGTAGTAAAAGGCCTTTGGCAATCTATGTATGCCAACGTTACAACACTTTTTATACTTGTAGCAATGTTGCGTCTTTCAACACTTTCAGCTGAAGGAAAAATCAAGAAATGTAAAGAAAAAACACTACATTTTTGGCACAGATCCAATGCACCGCTGCTATTTAAGGCCAGGCCATAGCAACTTAGGCCAGGCTATGCTATGCTATGCCATGCGATGCCAGACCAGACCGCAAAACCGTCGCTTGCATTTTGCATCAATTCACTTGCCACACATAAACTCACATTCAAGACAGACGTCGTCGTTGCTCGCATTCTATTGCCGCACATTGGAACGTCTTTAGACAACAAAATACTAATAAAAAAAAAAAAATATAGAAAAAAATTTTAGATTCGTTGATTTTGTTTAAAAAAATAAATAAAAAAAAGAAGTTTTAGTTTCTTGATTTTCAATTTCATGCGCAAAAGTCAAAGTCTATAAAGTCAATAGTCTCTATGTGCTTTTCCTCTTGCTGGTTGATCCAAGACACTTCGCTTGGCCATGATTAGTTGACGTTGTTGGTTTGGTTTGGTTTGGCTTGGTTTTGTTGTTGCATGTTGCAATCATGTGAGTGTGTGTGTGTGTGTGTGTGTGTGTGTGTGTGTTGTTGTGATGCAGGTGTGCTGCTTCACACGCCTTGTCACTCAGCATTATTTCGTAAAAAAAAGTAAAAAAGTATTGTATTTTAAAAAAATAAAAATGAAATAAAATATTTTTATAGCCGCCTATTTAGAGTAATTTCTTGAAGCATGCAATATTTACAAAACTATATATTAATAATCAAGGGGTATAGTGAAAATATTATAAAGTTTTTAATTATAATAATTCTCTTTAAATAATAGATGGGATTTATGAAAATATTGTATAAAGGACATCAATAGACTATTATTTGTCTTTACCAGTTGTGTATAAACTTTTTTAATACGTGAGTAGTAATTTTGTTTTTTAAGTAAAGATATTTTTGTAAAGTATCATAAATTCCATGAAATAATTATAAATAATCAACAAGATTAGTTACCGGAGTAATAATTTCTAGTTATGAAAACTAGAAACTAATAATACAATAAATATAAATAGCAAACAATAAAATATATTATTGGCATAAAAACTATATTCGACATATCTAGAGATGAATATCTTTGTAACCATATAATTTTCATGTAAATTCATTGACATTAAATTAGGTAAAACGGTACCGAAAGAAACTTGTGTCCGTATTAATATATACGTGTATACATATAATGTTCTGTACTTACTATGTACACATACTTTTTAAGCCACCAAAAGTTCAGAATTAGAATTGGAATCTGATCAAGAGCCTTTTTAATGGTTCCATGGATAGACTTTTATGAATTCACCTAAAGGATCATATATGGGTATGTGCTAGAAAATTCCGATGCCGTTTGATGATGTGCTAAATTTTGGCAAAAAAAAAAACATTTGAGAATTTGTTTTTTCAAAATTTTGATGTTCGGACGAACAGCTAATTGAAGACTATTCATTTTAGGGTCGTCTTACACGTATTGATTCTGTGGTGAAACTTATCGTTGATTCTTTTTTGGTTTGAACCACAGATGCCAAGCTGTGCTTACTCCCTTTCACATCTCTCACTTTACAAAAACCAAATGCAAAGAAAAAACTTCCTTTGCAATAAACAAAAAATAGTGTAATACACTCCCTTTAACGCATTGCAGACATGCCAATGAGCATACCGAGAAATAGAATTGGGTTGGAATTGAGGTGAAAGCATTTTCCAGTACACACCGAATAAACAACCTTGGTTTACTCGTGAGCTCTCCAATTTGAAAAACCTATGACTTTAACAGAATCTATGTAGCACGCTCTAAATTTCTCTCCCTTATTTGCTGTTGCTATATAAATTATATTAATCGTTGTAGGTTGCTATTTTCAAACAAATAATTTTACAAAGTTGTTACTGCTAAACGAAAATCTGCAATATGTCCTTCCTCATTTTACTTATATGGTTTGCATGCTGCTAAAGACCCTGGAATATCTGACCCATTTGCAAAGTTTTTTCAAACAAGCTTTTCTTTAGGATGTTTACACAATTAATCATTTCAGAACCGTTGAATTTGATGATTTGAATATTCTCTATAATCTTAGATCCCTTAAATGTTCCCTTAAATGTTCTTATAGAAATAAACCCTATATGTTACAGAAAGCTTGCTACAATACACCAATGGAAACCGCTTACAAATCGGTTGGAAATTACGGGCGCTAAAGGGAAACAACTTTGTTTTATATATTTGAGTATATAATGGCCGTTTTCATATTGTTTATTTTTATGCATGAATTTCTGAATAAATTTTTTAATAAATGCGGTCATGCTATATGTCGTTTTAAGGCGCGTTTTTCGCTCTATCTTTTAGACTAATTATCTTTTTATTATCGTCATACGTTTCTGATTTGAGACCACTTTTTGTGATGCTATCAAAACAAGAAATTCGCATTATTTTGCTTCACGAGTTCAAACTTGGCCACAATGCTGCGGAGACGACACGAAATATCAATAAAGCGTGGGACGAGGATACTGCTTCCGAACGTACCACACGTAGATGGTTTGAAAAATTTCGCGCAGGTGATACCAGCATTGAAGATAAAGAGGGTCGCGGCCGCCCATCTGAGGTTGACAATGACGATTTGAAAGACTTAATCGAAGCCGATCCTCGCAAAACCACACGAGAAGTCGCACAAGAACTCAACGTCGATCACTCAACAGTCATACGCCATCTGAAGCAAATAGGGAAGTCAAAAAAACTCGATAAATGGGTGCCGCATGAATTGAACGAAAATCAAAAAAAAATCATCGTTTTGAGGTGTCATCGTCTCTTCTTCAGCGCAACAAAAATGGCCCGTTTCTCGACCGAATCATAACGTGCGATGAAAAATGGATCCTCTACGACAGCCGGCGACGTTCCGCGCAGTGGTTGGACAGCGACGAGGCTTCACAACACTTCCCGAAGCCGAAACTGCACCAAAAGAAGATTATGGTTACTGTTTGGTGGTCAGCAGCCGGTCTCATCCATCACAGCTTTCTGAATCCAGGCGAAACGATCACGGCAGAGAAGTACTGCCAAGAAATCGACGAAATGCACCAGAAGCTTCGACGTATGTGCCCGAGATTGGTCAATACAAAGGGACCAATCCTGCTCCATTACAACGCTCGACCGCACGTCGCACAACTGACCTTGCAGAAGTTGAACGAATTGGGTTACGAGACTCTACCTCATCTGCCATATTTACCGGACCGCACACCCACTGACTACCATTTTTTCAAACACCTCGACAAATGCTTCAAAAATCAAGACGACGCCAAAAACGCCTTCAACGCTTTCATCGCCTCCAGAACTCCGGACTTTTACGCTACCGGCATAAATAAACTTGTTTCTCGTTGGCAAAAATGTATTGATTGTAATGGCTTTTATTTCGATTAATAAAATATCCATCATTACTATGATTCTTGGAACAAATTCTTAAATACTTTTTGATGCTTTTGAGTATTTGAACAACAAACTGCTACGTATCAACTCACGACTAATACAATCTACTCGTAATTAAAAAATTGGTATTTTTAACATTCTATAAAACTAAGTCGAAGACCTTCTTCTTTTAGCAATTTCATTAAATTAAATATATTTTAAACTTTAATTTAGCTCATTAAAATACCAAATCGAAAATTCTGTTTAACTACAAATTCATACAAAAAGTAAACTATTCTCTACCAATGCAAAAAATATAAAATAAATAAATTCTCAAAGGGTATGGAATTGAGCAAGCAATCAAAAATTTCTAAGAATTAAGGGTGACGAAATGGCACAAAACAGAAGTTTTTTAAAATAAATAGTAAAAAACGAAACTTAATTCAAAAAAACATAAAAATATACTTATGTATCTTGAGGTTCATCGTTTTGATCATTATTAACAACATTTATTGACAAGCAAAGAACACGGACGAATGAACGAAGGAACAAAGTTATGAAATGCCAAGAATTTTGCGTTTAAAGCACATGACATGTTGACTTTTATCACAAAAGTACATCTAAGGTGGGATTGATTACAAAGAATGAGTGCAAAACAAATTATTACATTCGATAAAAAAATGAGAACTCGTCACTTATGAAATAAATATAATCAACACAAATTCCAGATACACTTCAGTGCTTCTTTTACTTTACAGACAGACAGACAAAGAAACAGAGACAAAAGGCATACTTAGGAGTATAGTGAATCGCATTGATAAAGGGCATTAAAGACAATGCCGCCAACGCGGCAATTGATGTTGATGAATAGTAGTTTGAGTATCATTGATGGCAACAATAATAACAACTTGTTTGGGTGACAGGTAGTAAGTATAACTAGTAACTAGTTGGCTAAAGTATGCTCAACAAGCAGTCAGCCAAGCACAACTATCGACTTCAAGTTTCCGATCAAAAAAGAAAATGAAATGGAAGCAAAGCATGGCATGGCATGGCATACCACAGGCGAAACAAAACATTCACTATGTGGGGTCCCACAATATCAGCTCCCTCAGCATTTAAGCTTTTCAACAAGAGCCTAAAATCAAAATGCACAAACAGAAGATAGACACAGATACACAATACAATAAGAGTGAGAGCTTGCTGCTTGCTGGATCGTTGATTTCATCAACATCATCATCATTATCTTCATTATTATTATTATTATTATTGTTGTTGTTGTCGGTGTCGTTGGTTTCTGTTCTATGTATCTATTAAATGTATTTAGGTATGTTATAGAATACTATGTAGGTTCTTAGCTTCAAAGTTCTGTTCTGTTTTGTTCGGTTCGGTTCGGTTCTGTTTTATTCGATTTCGTTTGGTTCACTCACTCAGTTTCGTTTCGTTCACTGTCAAATGTTGGCTTAATGATGGCATTGATGGATGGATCACACGTAAGCGGCAGTCATTTAGTAATTTATCTCAGACATTTCAAATTAATAGACTGTTGGCAGACCAAGTCATAGCCTCAAAGACTGAGACTAATCAAACAATCGACGAATCAGCGCATTTTACCAAAGAGACTAAAGAGTCGGTGCACTTTTATCGAACAAAAAGCCGACAGTTTATTTAATAAACCAAGACAACAAGCCCTGATGACTGACTACCTGAGACCAAAGCCAACCAAACCAAACCAAAGCAAACGAAACCAAACCTGGGCTCGATTAAAGTCAAGCCAACCAAGTAAAGTAGTTCTTATACTATTCCTTATACTACATACTTGAGTGCATTAGAAATTATGTGCAATTTTTGTCAAATTATGAAAATTTATGGCATGTGACGCCGCTGTTTGAAACTGGGTTCTATCATCTAGGCTTTCTTTTCCTGTCGTTCATTCTAACTAACTTCTTGTCTTTGAATGAAATCATAGTTTTGTGAGAACGCAATAAATTTATTGTATATTTCAAGCACTATTAACTTTTAATGAATTAATTTTCTTAAATAATTAAATAGTTAAATGGTTGAGTGATCTGTCCGACAGATGAAGTTCATGAGAATATGAATAAAAAAAAACAAAATAACAAAATAATGTTGTAAAACGAGGATCAGTCCATCATAGTATTAAAACAGAAATGTTGTTTTCTTGAAAACAAATTCTTTAAAAAAAAGTCTCAAGCTATTCGCTTTGACCTTGATTAATTAAATGGTTTCTTTATATTATTATTAAAATAAGAATATAGAGATAACATTCGACGACTTAACTGTTTGAAAATATAATTAAAAACAAACAGTTTGGATTTTCTTTAAAGAAAAAACCATTAAAATATGATAACATTAAATATATTTATATTTTGGTATTCAAGATCTCTTTTGAATTCCACTTGGCCTAGATACGATAACCAGGAAAGGACCTCCTCATTAAATATAGATAGAACATGGTTTTCATTGAGGGGGTGGAAGGAGGATGTAATTGTAACCATGGCATTTGAAGTAGATAGTAGAAGCAACAATGTTGCAGTTGAATTGTTGAAGTGGGGTGCATTCAATTGCTCACGATAAATATCTAAGAGCGAATGATGCTTCAATTTACAAAAACGATAAGCTCCAGATTTATACTCTCGCATTTGTTGACCTTTCTTCAGACAATTAAATCATAGAGTAAGCATTTTTCCTCTTTCTGGGTCGAAATTCAATAAGCGGGAGCACAGTTGTATATTAATTGATCGATCATCTATGCATTCACATACCACAAACCCATTTATGTATAAAGACATTTCCAGCAACAAAACTTATTCTTGTGTTGGAGGAATTTACTAATATTTTGTATAGAACAGATGTTGTAAAGTAGCCTTGGACTGTATCTTGCCAGGTCCTCCAAAATGTTATGAGATGACGAGCTTTATCAGTTCTTTATATTTTTTAAAAGTGAGATAAAAATCGAAGATGACTTTTTCAACTGTTACTGATTCAAATTATTATTGTATCGCTGAATAACTTGTATACATCGACATCATTGTTCCATCCGAAACGATGGATACGAATACTGCCTCACAATGATTGACCATTTCTCACGCTACCAGAAAATAGCACCAATAAAAGACATATCTGCCTACACAGTCACTACGCTACATAAATATCTTTATTAGGTTGACCCAAGACAATCACTACAGATCAAGGAACACAATTCGAAAATGAACTTTTCAATTTCCTTGGTCAAATGAGTGGAGGAATCACAAAACGCCAACCACTTAGCTTCAAATGGCATGGTATAGTGATGCCATCGCACAGTAAAATCAGTGTTTATGTTCAATAGTAAAATTCCTTGGATCAAACTACTGTCCACCGTAATGCTAGGACTCAGAACAGCATTCAAACACAATATCAACTCATTGGCAGATGAAATGTTATTTGGACCGATACTCAAATTGCCATGCGAATTTTTCGAAGACTGCGATCGAACATTTCACCCTCAATAATTCATAAAGTCATTTTGACAATTCATATGAAGTGTACGTCCAAGACATACACAAAAACAGCTGCACTTGCACTCATGATCAGAAGCCATGTTAAGAAGCCACTAGAAGTACGATACACTGCTCCGTATAAAGCCAAGAGCTAACCCAGCGAACGAGTCTTTAACATATGCATCAACATAGAAGGATCAGAGCATATCAATTGAGCTACAGAATCCTGCAATCTTCCTCAAGCAACCTGACGAAGAGGAACGACCAATGACATGTCTTTCCTTGTTCAAATGGTGAACCTTTTAGAACAATATGCCAAAAGAGATGCCAAAGAAATGGCAAATGCCAGTCATTGGAAACTGTTAAGTTGCAGATAAATTTATTATTTTGAACTTTTAATAAGTTTGGAGTTAATAATTGCATAATGAAAAATTGATGTTTAGTTTATGTTTCCATATCTAATGATTGTTTAACTATCATTTGAATTATTTTTCTTTTATCCAACGTCATGTGAAGTTGGATGTTGGTAGATAATAAATGCATGAAACCAAATTGGCACATTTCAATTGCTTTTAGTTTAAGTTTGAGTTTTAACATCTAATTGTATAGAATCACTGTTTCCGTCCTTCTTTTCATCGTCATTGTGCAATTCAATCGATCTAAATATTCTGCTTGTAGTTTTTTTATTTTTTATATTTTATTCATCATCAAAAAGCTACGAGTAAAAATTTATCTTACACTAAAATTTATAGATATGCAAAATACGATGAAGAAGTCAAAGATTGAAAATAGCAAAAATAGGGAAAGAAAAGAAAATAGAAAAAGAAAAGAAAAGAAAGAAAACGCCCGACAAGTTTAACGAATCGAAAATAATCTTCAAAAAGTTGTAAAATATGCTTTGAAGCAATTCCTTTTCTTTTCTATTTTTATGAATATTTCAATTCTTTCTTTTGTTTTTCATATAAAGACACAAATCGAATGTCACCATATACTATTATAGTTAGTAGACATACTCGTACATACATATGTACATATGCAGTAAGTAGTATGTAGAAATATCCTTTCGATATATCGACGACTCATGGCAAAGTTTTGACAGGCAGCTTGCTCTTATATATGAAGACTGCTGTCGAAAAGTTTGAGCAAAATATTGTATGCAACTACTATTGTATATTTTGCCTTTGGGTGACTAAATTTTAAGAAAGACTATGAAAGGGACTTTTTCATAAATATATATCTACACAAATACACAACATACGTACGTATGTGTATACACATTTGCCTATTAACAAGTAGAGAAAGTGGGTGGTAGATACAACAACAACAACAACAACATCAACAAAAATAAAGCAAAAATAACAAAAAAGACTGAAAGGTAACATTGTTGCAATGGGATAAAGGGAAAGCTTTAAAACAAAAGACTCAAGTGAAGGCAAGGAAAAGAAAAGTATGTAGTAGAGAAAAGTGAAAAGAAACTTTGTTTTCTTTCACTTTTTGTTCGACCACAACAACAATGCGAATGTGATGTCTGAATATGCATTTCAACATTTCAGCTGCCGAATTATATTTTCTAAAAAATAAAAGTTCACTAAAACAAAACTAATCAGGCAGGCAGCCATGCAGCATACAAACAAAAATTTGTAACTTTAACAAAAATTATAAGAAATTATTGGTGATTATGTCAATAGACCCCACCGCCTGCCTTACCTTTCCCCAGTCTTATCTGCAGTTACTGCCACGTTGTGCGTTACCGTTCACCAGTTACTTCCACCGCCCGATATATCGTTCACCAGTCAGTTCACAGTTATCTCTTAATTGTTTTCACTTACTGGTTCGCTTCTGCATTACGTACGGCTACTGAATTCACTAGCCACCAGTAATACGAAAAGGGCCTAGTTAATTACTAACGAAATGGTGAGTATTGCCACTGAGCATACTGCAGAGATCATATTTTCATAGATTTTACAACAATTATTTTTCATTACACTGACATTCATTCATGCATCCATTCCGTGAGCATCCATTTGGAAAAAGGGCAGTCAGTGATCTCTTAACTATCAACCCTAGTTACCCTAGATATACCTTTACTAACATATTATTATAGATCATTTACCGAAGTTTAATGGGGTTAATTAGACTGGTCTAGTAGACCGTATGGACCAACTGGGTCTCTAGTAATGTGGAATTGTAGTAGCTATGAATGTATGATACTTAAAATAAATTACCAACCCTAGATACCCTAGATACCCTAGATACATTGTATCTTCTCCCTTAGATATATTATTATACATCACTCAACAAAGTTAGGTATGAGTGATAGTATGTAGGGTTAATTAGGCTGGCTTAGTAGCCCATATAGACCAACTGGAATGTGGAATTATAGTAACTACGAAAGTTTTTTTTATCTCCTGCACTTCACTTTTTTGTTGTTCCAGTTTCTTTTCTTGTAACTGGGCCGCTTCATAGAAAAGAATTTCGCATAATTTAGTTTCAATTCCATTAAATGGAGCATAAGTGTAACTAATCTCGGTTTTCAGAGACGTCGACGACGACGACAACATTGACTGAGACAGTGGAGACTTAGGCTTTTTGGCTCTACATTTGCCAAAGTTGCCTTTCACTAGAAACCCACAAAAAACAAACTTCAAAAAAAAAAAAAAATAAACCGTAATTTTTGCCATGAAACCTGTAAGCGATTGTTCGTTGTTCGTTTGTTAGTTCGTTTTTTTTCTTGTTGGTATTGCAAGCTTTTCTAGGTTACCAAAGCAGCTGTGGGGCATATTGATACAATGCTATGTATACTACGAACATGTTATGTTGCAAGTGTGGCAAGATCTTTTTGGCACTTGATTTTTGCCAATGAACGCGCAACTAACAACAACGTTAACATCAGCAACAGCGACAGACAAACAGTTTTTACAAATGTGCGGCAGACAGCAAGCAAACCAAACTGAAATGCTGCTGCACCTGCGGCGGGAACTTGTGGCAAATGAATGGTGGTTTAGTTTTCTTCCATATGTTCTAGTAGGACTTAAAAGTATCTATCATCTATCTGTCTGAATGTTTTTCAAAGCTGAAAATGTCTGTTGACATTTCACATACGTTAGCAGGTCACCAGTCAACAGTTGACTAGCACTCTAGCATAGACATAGACATAGACATGTAGATATTCTACTCGTATCTATATTTTATATAGTGAACATGTATCTATGTGTTTGGTTTACTATAAGCTACATATTTTTAGTAACCTGAGCTAATTGTTTTGCGCTTTTGTTGGCATTTTCTTTAAATAATTGAATTAAAAATATATCTCTCATACACAGATACCTTCAACTACTCGTACAAACAACAGAGAAAAGTTACTTTGTTATAATAAAGAATGCTTTCAGTTTATTTATGTTGAAAAAGATGGGAGGGTCAAAGAAGGTGGCTGCTCATTGTACGTTGGCAGTTGACTAACCTAAATTACGTTCATTGCTGCGTCGTCCAGAGCCGAAACCCAATGCTGCCGCATGCTGGTCAAGTTTTAAATGGGCTGCCAAAAACTTTTTGAACATGTGAGTAAAGCAAGCAAGCAAGCAACCAAGCGAGCGAGCGAGGCATCCATTTAAATTTCTTATAAACAAATCTTTTCCATTATCTAGTACGAACAAACATTTACATTCACACATACACACGGCGAGAAATATATAGAACACATACGCATACTACTAACTAACAGGTCAGGGATGTTATATTGCTCAGATTGCAGTAAAAGTATCAGAAGCATCATCAGCAGTAGCAGCAGCAGCAGCAGCAACTAGCATACTGCACATACACAAAATTTTGTGGCTTCAACAAAAGGTGGCAAGCTGCGTATTCAAGTTGACTTCACCACACTTCACTTTACTTGATGGCAAGCAAGCAAGCAAGCAAAATGGACAAAGAACAAAAAAAAAAGAAGATGGGGAAAATAATACATAAAGTAAAAATAAAGTTTTACTTAAAAACTATTAAAAACTTTGACCTAAATATAATAAAACATAAAATTTACTTAACTTTTTGCTGGTCAAGCAGCGTCAGCGTGTGCAGCGAACTAAAATGGACCGAAAGAGAAGAAAAAGGTAGATTAGTTGATCGCTGGTTGGTTGGTTGGTTGGTTGGTTGCATCCTAGCAAGAATAGAGCAGGTACAGACAGCAACTTGATAAACACATTTATGATACAGGATAAATTTGGTTAAAGGACATTAGTAAGTTATTAGTACATAAGAATGTGAAATTTATCAGATTATTAAAGATTAACTTGCTGAATAGTCTCAATTGAGAAATTATTATAATTGATTGCATTTTCTATTCACTTTTGAAAGAATTACATATTTGATGAGATCAAAATTCCTTGGGGTCAATCTTCAGAAATTAAATATAAGTTCTTCTTATTAAAACAGTTTTGTGATACCAACTAATAACTCATATGGAAAGGGTATGTTCAATCTGTGATTTTAAAATCTTGCAATAGTTGTTCCAAAGGGATTGGGCAGGTATGAGTAGTCCTTGGCCAACTGATGTAGGACGTTTCCGGGACATAGACCCGACCACTCAGGGGGGAACATGCAGCAGATCCCGTAGTTACATATGGGCATTTCCACAGAAAGGTCAACTGATATCGGCAATTAATATGTTAATAAACAACTAATATTTATACTCTTCACGCAGTGAAAAGTATTATAAGTTTGTCAAGAAGTTTGTAGCACACAAAAGGAGACATCGGAGACTCCATAAAGTATATACATATATTATATATTATTGCAGTGCAACGAAACGAGTTGTGTTTAGTACTATCGTTTTGAAATTTGGAATCTATAAGCTTTCTTTTCATATCCACCAACTATAAAAATGTCAAGACCATCGGACCACTATGGGGGTATCTCCCATACAAATCTAAATCCAAATTCATGTTCCTTTTAAAAAAACTTTTTTTGTTTTTTATACTATCAACTTGAAATATGGACACTATAAATGTCTGACATATACAAATTTCAAGACCCTCGGACTACTAGAGTATTACAACTTCGGCATAGCCAAAATTAATCTTTTTTTACTGGTTTATGTTTCAACTTCAAAAGCGTACGTATGTCACGTTCGCAACATTGGAAATGTCCATATGCTACAGCAACAGAGAAAAAACAGTCACACAAAGAAGTGTCTTCCTCAAATATAGACATATGTCAATCAAAACTTTTGAAGAGGATAACAATCAACAAGAAACAGCATTAACTGTTGAAGAAACAGCGATCGAATAATTGCCTGAAGAAGTCGAGACACTTCCAGAGGAGGTTCATAAAACTAATGAAATTCTGTGATACATAACACATTTCTGCATAGAAAATCATATAAGAAATATTTCTTCAATAATATAATTTTCCTCAAATTCTATAAGGGAAATTCGATAAAAGAAAATAAATAGTTTTAAGTCGTTTAAAATTTTTTAAAGATATCAGCAATATGTATGAGTAATATATCTATCATTTTTTAATAATGAAATTTATATAAATTTATTTATTATTCATCTTATTGCATTGTGAGGTAACGTAACTCGATATATTTTTTTATGAAATTTACACAAGTAGGAATATATAAATATATCCATTATATACATGAAGAAAAATCTGTATTTTATGGTACATTTAAAAATCAATTCAACAAATAATTTCAAGTTATATTTTTCGTGGTAAAAGACCTCAGAAAATTTTTCAATTAAATTGAAAAATGTAAGCTGAGATTACTGTTAATTAATGCTTACTGATGATAATCAGCGCCATTTTACCGCAGCGCAGGATTCATTATTATTATTGTACATTTTATATAAGTGTGTGTGTGTCTGTGTGTGTGTTAGTATATCTGAGAATATATACCAGTAGTGTTGACAAGGATGTGTTTATACTTTTATAGTATGTTTGTGACATAATTTAAATAATTTAATACTTTTTGGTTAAAAGCTTTAAATTATATCAACTGACCGAGGAATCGAGAGAGCAGTAAGAGTAAAAGCAAGTAAGTGCTATTAATTGTTATTGACCAAGAGATTTTGTGTGTTTATTTTTTGTCAATCGATCAATCAAAGGCGTTCATGCAATCAGGACAACATTCACAATTCAAACGGAAGTCCTTATACGTTTTTTTCTTCTTCTCCATTTTTGTTATTCAATTTTTTTTCTCAATTTTTTTTTCTCTGATAAAATGATTAATGATATTTATTACGCGCACACAAATATAGATTAACTTTAACTATCGAACAATTAATCTGCGCCAAAAAAATTACTAACTGCAATTAATTATCTGAATGAGAAAAGATACTTTTTCGAAAACATTTTGTCATTCACTTGTTCAATAAAGCAACAACAAAAAATACAACAACAAAAAAATAAGGAAAAAATATATTTTTATCTAAAATATCTCGTTGCTTTAATTAATTTGTGCAACAACAAAAACATGAATAAAGTGATAACCCAACAGCAACAATAACATCGACAAAAGATACAATGACAAACAAATTGATTAATGACAACGTATTAAACAATAATCGCGATAGGCTCTTACCCTGCGAACCGATTGCGAGAAAACAACAAAAAAAAAAGGACAACACAAAAAATATAAATATGTAAATATAAATATTCGCAATACAGAAAACAAATTTGTTGTTATTTATTTAATTTATTTATCTATTTGTTTATTTTTTTGGTTTCAATGGGTTCTTTGTCATACATAGGTTTATAGTACAGTGAGGACTAAAATAATAAGGACTGATTTATGTGTGTTTCGTTAACCTTATAATGTAAATTCGTCATGATGCTTGTAATGCATTCCATGCAGGTGAAGTTGGAGATGTCATATGAACTAAGGAAAGAGCCCGCACTATAATGTGGCCTAGTTTTTCGTATTACACGTGAAGCCAAGGGATCAAGGATACCATGGTCCTTTACGTCATATAATGCAATAGTTAATGCTGGCATATTTGGATATTTCAGCTCAGTCGCCTAATCTCAACCCAATTGAGAATCTGTGGTGCGATGTGAAGAATGAAGTTGCCAAATGTCAATCAAGTAACATTGAACAGCAATAGGAAGCAATCTTGTGGATTCGATGCCAAAGCGATGTGCTTTAGTTATAGGAAATAAAGGCTTTGCTACCAAACATTTACAGATCCATCACTATTATTATTTTGAGAAATCTTTAGACATTTCAGGCTTTCCACCTTTTTAAAAATCTTGGTCACTAGACGAGAGAGATGGCACATTTGTTGGACATTCCCTAGAATAAGACACCTTCCATATGGAAATAGTTTCAGTATTCCAATTAACAAACTGTTCTCGTATATAAAGCGAAGTTTGGTGATAAATGAACAGGAAATAATCCTTGTAAATCTTATATATAAAAATTAGTGTTTTAATTTGTTCGTATGTTATGCGTAGCCATACTGATCAACTGATTGCATTGACATTTTGTGAATGTATATTGTTGGTTCCTGGCTTAAACATAGGATAGTTTTGGCCCCGATATACTCGTATGTCTCCATTCCAAAGATTTGGGATATTCAAAGAACCCCAACCTCTAATAGTAATGCTAAGAAAGGAAGCAAACCGTGCGAATCAGGGTCGAGCACGCTAGCTTATAGTGTGAATATTTATAACATAAACGGTATTTCAAAGTTTTAACCTTCTTGGACCAAACGAAATCAATTTTACCATGATAAGTTGAGATTTTTTTTTTTTTTTTTTTTTTTACAATATATCTCTATAGGATGACAAATGTGACGCGAAACCAATTCCAGATTTCGCTCCGGAAATGGTTTTGTACCAAATGACTGCAATGTTTCACTAATAATGATGGAAGAGGTTTGGAATAGTATGAGCAGTGAAACAGTTTAAGTTATTCTTCACGATATTTGGATAAAACAAAGATCTGCTCAAAGTTCGTTCTACACACTTCAACTGATGACCAGAAGTCACTTCATGTCAATCATTTCATAAAGGTTACAAGATCAAAAACTCTCTGAAACCATACAGGCGATGAAAAGTGGAGCTTTAAAACATTTCTGAAACTAAGTCCTAAAGTGCAGAATAGAAGTCATTTTGATGTCTTAATGATTACTTTGAACGGTTTTTCAAAAAATTACTGTATCATGAATCAATATAGGAATCGATGCACCAGTTCTGTTGAAACAAGAGAAGAATATTTTTAATAATACAGTACTGAAACGTAGTTGTCTTGTATACATTACAACTCAACATGCCATTTATAATCAACAGCTTTACA